>JADRCH010000256.1:2553159-2766522 GCA_019843965.1 Rhynchomys soricoides
AGTAGTCCACAAGGCTTTATGTCTCAGCTGTTCTTCAGTGTTTGTCAGAGTGCCAAAGAAGCAGACTCTAAAGTGAAGGGACAGACTTGTCGGTGAGACCAAACAGGCAAAGAGTGAGCTTCCTTCTTCCATGTCTTTTATATAGGCTGCCATCCAAAGGTGTGGCTCAGATTAAAGGTGTATCTTCCCACATCAAAATATCTGTATTAAAAATGGGTATTCCCACTTCAAGTGATTTAAGTAAGAAAACAAAAATCCTTCACAGGTATGCCCAACCATTTGGGATTTTAGTTAATTCCAGATATAGTCAACTTTACAACCAAGAACAGCCATCACAAGTCCATCCCTGTCAACCTGACTCATAATCATATACCCTTATGTTATGCTTAATTTCTAAATGAAAACAATAAGCAGGTCATAAGTATGCCTCGAATACATAAAACAGCTAACACGTTACATATTTAATCAGGTCATAATTACGCCTAATTTAATATAACTCTCCCTCCTGCAAATGCATGCACATTATAAATTTGGAATGGGTGGCAATGCCCTTTGAGGGACATTCTTTTAGTTTCTTCAACTTAAATATGAAAGCCATTGATATAATTGGTGTTATACTACATGGACAAGAAATTGAGGAAAGAAAACACAAATAACCGTACAGATACATTCATAACAAAACAACAGAAACACTTATGTAAATAATAATCTTCATTTCTGAAACTGGCCTGTGGCCTTAGTTGGTATTTATAACTACCTTCCTCTACTACCCATTCTGTATTTCTTTAGCACTCATCAAGTACCTGAGCACGTCTTGACACTTTCCGGGATGAGTGACCCGTACATTTATTCCTGAAGGGACTGTACCCTTTGTCATACTGCTTAGATGTTAATCATAGGCCATGGTAGCACCAAAAGATGCCCCAAGAAACTCTTGCACTCCAGACATAATCCTTCTTACCTCCATGGTGGAGAAGCCATCCAATTTCCACTTGGTGATCTGGTTTAACCCTGCTAACACTATTGGCTTGTTGGCTTAAGGGTATCAGAAGCCCAACGTTAGAGTTTTCAGTACAACGAAATATTGTTGTATCTCCTGGCAGACGCACTCCTCACTCTGGAACAAAAATTTCTAGGCCAGCAGAACTTAAGGTTATAACAACAGGGTGACATACTTTCCTAAGACATCAGTAGGGGTGACAGTGAGTGGGACTAATCCTGCTTCCACCCCCTTCATTTTTGGACCTATGGATCCTTGGCTATGGGAGAAACCACACCATATATTAGAGACTGATTCAAAACATATACTACCTTCTGAAGAACCCTGCCCCGGCCCTCCATGATGCTGCCACCTAATTGGCACTGTAACTGTGTTTTCAGAAGGCCATTCCACCATTCTATCAGTCCAGTTGCTTCAGGATGGTGGGAAACAGGGTAAGACTAGTAAATTCTGTGATTGCTGGCCCACTGTCCCATTTCTGTTGGCTGTGAAGTGAGTTTCTGGTCAGTAGCAATACCTTGATGGTGGGTAAAGCATTCTATAAGTCCAGTGATGATGGTTTTGACAAAAACATTAAATGCAGGAAAGGCAAATCCATCAAAAGAATAAGTCCAGTAAGTACACATGTTGCCCTTTCCATGGAGTAAATGGTCCAATGTAGGCAACATTTCACAAGGTCACTGGCTGTTCACCCTGGGTTAAGTGACATTTGGTACCTTTAGGTGTCATAAAGGTGCCTGAGTCATATCTGGAACTCAGTGTAGGTCTCTGTTGTTGGCATATCTGGCACTTAGCAGCAAGTGTAGCCAAGTCAGTCTTAATGAGTAGAAGTCCATGTTGTTGAGCCCATGAATAGTTTACATTTCTGCCACTACGGCCATTTTGTTCATGGGTCCATTGGGCAATGGTAGCAGAGATGGTTGGGCGAAGAGCTGTCTGTCGAGAGAATGGGTCATACTGTCTACTAGATTACTGAACTCCTCTTCTGCTGAAGTCTTTTTTTTTTTTTTTTTTTGATTCACATTTACAAGTATCTTCGCCTCCTTTGCCCATTTGGAGAGATCTATCCACATTCTCCTTCTCCATGTCTTTCTCACCAGTTTTCCAATCATGTGCTTTCCAAGTCCCTGACCATGTAGCAAATCGACTAGCTAGAGCCTATGAATCAGTGAAGAATCACTTCTGGTGATTTCTGCTTCCACGCAAAATGTACGACCATATGTACTACCCAAAGTTCTCTCTACAGTGAAGTTTTTCTCTTGTTGGTGTCTTTCAGGGTTGTCCTAGAAATGGGCTGTAATGCTGCAGCCGTCTACTTCAGGATGGTGCCTGCATAATGTGTAGACTCAACAGTAAACGAGGCCATAGTCTTCTCTTCCTCAGTCAACCAATCATAGGGTACAACTCATGAGGCTCTAGATACATGCCTAGCCACAGATAGCAATGTAATGGTAGTGGAAACCATAGGCATTTGGGCAACTTCTTCATGTAACTTGCTTGTGCTTTCAGGATCAGCTTGGGCCCAATCATTGTCAGTGTGTGTGTGTGTGTGTGTGTGTGTATGCACACTATACACACACACATATATATACATACATAAGTATATGTATGTATCAAATGGAAGATATATATCTATAATATAATTACTAATATATTTGCTAATATATATATATTTTGCATATATATACAAATATACATATATCTGTATGTTTCAAATGGAAGCTATATATCTATAACATTTCTAATATATATTTGCTAAAATATATATATTTTGCATATATGTACATATATATGTATCTGTATATGTATGTATCAAATGGAAGATATATATCTATAATATAGTTACTAATATATTTGCTAATATAGATATATATTGCATATATATATATATATACATATACATACATATGTATATGTATGTATCAAATGGGAGATATAGATTGCTGCTGTGCATTTCCTACTTTATGACTTGAGTCAGAAAATACTCCCAGATCATGTTGGGCAGCTCAAGTTGCCTGGTAACTTCACGGCCCATTGTCAAATGTGCAGTTTCCACTAAGCCCCTATAGCTAGCCCAGGGCTATTTTTCAAAGGGAAAATAAGTTGTTTGTACCTAATGGCCTTGCTTCAACATCCCAAAGGTCTCTTCTATGATTCATCTATAGGGGCCTGCCAAAGGCACCAAACAGCATCCCTATCTGCCACCGATACCTCACATACCATTATGTCTTCTGGATCATATGATCTCCAGAATCCAAATAGACTCACTAAACGTGCTTCTTTCTTGATGGGGTGAGATGTCAGGTGCAATAATTTATTCTTTACCCTAAAAGAATATCTCTCCATATCCCACATCATTGTATTCCTAAAAATTTCACCAAGGCCATTGAACCTTTGTTGGATTTCTCATCCTCTGATGCTCATATGTGTTACCAATGAGTCCATAGATGTTGCTACATCCTGCTGGTGTGGTTCAATTAGTATAATGTCATCAATAAATTAGTATAATGTCATCAATAAAGTGCACCAATGTGATATTTTGTGGAAGAGACAGATGATCAAGATCCCTTCTAAGTTATGACTATGGGCTTGAAACTTAATATATCCTTAAGGTAAAACTGTAAAGGTATACTACTGGCTTTGCTAACTGAGAGCAAATTGCTTCTGGTGGTCTTTATGGACAAGTACCAAGAAAAAGTCATTTGCTAGGTTAATAGCTGCACACCATGTACCAGGAGATGTGTTAATATGCTCAAGTAAGGACACCACATCTGGTACAGCAGCTGCGATTGGAGTCACTACTTGATTTAGTTTTCAATAGTCAACTGTCATTCTCCATGATCCAGCTGTCTTTTGCAGTGGCCAGGATTAAAGAGGGTGGGGGGAGATGTGGTGGAAACCACTACCTCTGCAGTTTTCCAGTCTTTGCTGATGGCATTAATTTCTGCAGTTCCTCCAGGGATGTAATACTGGTTTTGAGTCACTATTTTCCCTGGCAGAGGCAACAGCCATAACAGCCCTCGCTCCACAGGTCGGGAAAGCAATGTGAGAATTCTACCAGCTTCTATCCCGATTATACACGGGTAGGACCAGGGGATAACTACAGGATTAGTTCGGTGACCCACTGAACCTACTGTGAGTTGGATTTCAGCCAAAACTCCATTAATCACCTGAATCCCATAAGCTGCCACATTAACTGGAGGGCCTCAATGTTTCTCAGTCTCCTGGCGTTAGTATCAATTCAGGACCAGTACCCAATAGACCCCAGAAAGTCTGATTGTTTCCTTTCCTCCAGTGTACAATTATCCTTGTAAAAGGCCATAAATTTCTGTAGGGAAGGGATGAAGAAAGGTTAGCAATAAAACTTTTAAGTATTTTATCAATATAATTCCTCAGGGGAAACTAACCACCCCTTCATTCAAGGGGTTCTGAATCTACAAACTGGCTCGTCTGAAAATTGACCCATGGGCCAAGATTCCTTTTTGTCATGACACAATGGAAACATTCTTTCATTTGTTTGAGAATTTTTCTGCTTATACAGATCAAATAAAGATACGATAGATTACTTATTTATGGCATGCCTAGAAACACCATGATTGATAAACCAGTACCAAAGGTCCATATGAGTCAATCCACCACAAAACTCATTTTGCTTGTGCTGTCCATTATGAGTTAGGCCATCATGGTCATTGCTTTATCTATACTGCCCATTATAATAATTGCAATCACCTTGGCTTTGGTGATTCAGTGCTGTCACCTGGCCCCTAATACTTCAAGGCCCAATTAAACCCATTGCATTTAATTCATCCAATTAAGCGTATCCATCCCTAAGGTCTGATACAAGAAAAGGGGACAACAAATCTCTTCAAATGTGCTGGTGCTGCTTTTGCCATTTTGTGTCTTATAGGATTTGTGAAGGGCAGATCTTATGGGTCTTCCCATTGTGGAAAATTAGGTTTTACACAGCATATCCACTCTAGCATTGTCATTTTTTTGATCCTTAAAAATCCATTCGTCAATACTAAGCTGAGGGATATCAGGTATCTGCAACTCCTTTTCAGTAGGCCATCTTTTGTTAAATGTTTCAGTCCACCATGCAAACAAATTTTGACACCTTTTTAAAAGCTGTGCAAGCTCCACATTAAACCTAGAATCTCCATTCAGAGGGCCCATATCAATAAATGCAGCCTGATCCAGGTTTATGTTCCTTCCACCATTATCCCACACCCTTCAAATCCATTCTCATACATATTCCCCCGACTTCTGCTTGAATGAATTCACAAACTCCTTAAGTAAACTCTTTAGTAGTGTGGCACAGCTCCTCATAGCCTACACTTTCTTCCTCCCCTCTTAACCTGTGCAGCTTTAAGACTGGTTATAGATCTAGAGCCAATTACTGGTGGGCCTTGAAGGACATCAGTATTGTCCCTCCTTTAGAGAAAGTCACTGCTATTCTAGGAGACATTGAAGGGTTTTCTCAGTCAAAGGCAGAAAAGGCAATATTTCAGTGGGTTGTGGTGGAAGTACATCTTCTGCTGTGGGTGGAGAGCCTATGTTCGGAACTTATTGAAAGGAATAAGTATTCAGTTCAGTATTATAACCATGAAAACACTGTAAATTTAAATAGCCGTCAAGGGGATAATAAATCACAGGTATCATCTCACAGTGTTCTACAATATAAAAATGTCATAGTAAATTGATTTTATTTGTAATGCCTTAGGGTTACTATTGTTGTGAAACACCATGACCAAAGCAAGTTGGGGAGGAAAGGATTTGTTTGGTTTACACTTCACATCACTGTTTATCATTGACGGAAGTCAGGACAGGAACTCAAATAGGGCAGGGACACGGAAGCAGAAACGTATGCAGAGTCCGTGGAGGGATGCTGCTGCATACTGGCTTCTTATGTGTTTCATGCCTGGAAACACTATGACAGGAATTCTAGTACCAAAGGTCCATAGAAGTCATGCTACCGTAAAAATCCCTGTGCCAGTGCTGACCATTGCAGATTAGGCTATTATAGCCATTGCTTTGTCTATACTGTCCAATACCATAACCACAATCACTTTACCTTTGGTGATTCAGTGCTGCCACCTGGTTCCTGCTACTTCAGAGCCTAATTAAGCCCGTTGCATTTAATTCACCCAACTGAGCAGCCATTTCTCCAATCCTAAGCTCAGGAACATGGAGAAGGGGCACAAAATACCTCTTCAACTGTGTCAATGAACCTTTCACTATTTTGCATCTTATAGGATTAGTAAAGAGCATATCTTCTGGGCCTTTCCGTTGTGGAGGATTAGGTGTTGCATCTACTCTGGCATTGCAATTTCCCTGAGCCTTAAAATCCCTTCATCTTTAGTAGACCATCTTTTGACAAATTTTTCAGTCAACCATTCAAACAAACTTTTAACACATCTTAAGTGTGTAAACTTCCATACTAAATCTAGAATCTCTAGTCTGTGCAACCATATCAATAAACTCAGCCTTATCCAGTTTTATGTTCCTTCTACCATTATCCTACACCCATAAAATCCATTCCCACACATATTCCCCAGACTTCTGCTTGATTTTGCTCTTTAGAAATGTAGTGCATTTCCTCATGGACTACTGTTTTTAATCTTCTCTCTAGGAACCTGTTCAGCCTTAAGTCTGGCTATAGGTCTAAAAGCAACTATTGGTGGGCCCCAACAGTCATCAGTATTGTCTTGTCTTGCATCTCCTTCTGAGAAAGTCAATGCTGATTTAGCAAAAAAAATTAAGGATTAATTTCTGCAGTCAAAAATGGAAAAGGCAATATTTCAGTAGGTTGGGATAGGAATAGATCTGCTTAAGGTAGAGAGACTACTCCACCAGTGAGATAATCTATTGAGAATCTGAGGATTCAAAGTTCTAGCTTCAATAGGGTCTTCCCACACATCTCCATGCCAAGTTATATGATCCCATTCTTTGCCAAATAATGCCCCCATTTTAACTGCTGGCACCCTCTGCGCCTGGGACTTGAATTTTCACTGAAATTCAGCCAACATTATAAGGAAGGCTTCAGTTTGATTTTCTGCAACTTTAGCTCTATGGTTGCTGGAGACAAGATTCTCTTCTAGGGCACATTAGAAACCTTTATGCCGTTTACATGCATCTAGAGAGATGATCAGTTTTTTGGCTTAGTTTATTGCTGTCCTTCACCATATTCTGAGATGCCAGAAGTGGGTCAGTTTTATCACAGAGCTCACTCTTTTTCCTTTGTCAGTTCATACAATGATGCTAGGAGCAACTACCCATCATCTGTTTTTTGTTTCCCCAGAAACTTTCAAAAGTGTTGTATACAGTCACCAAATCTGTTGCCTCTAACAGTTGGTGAATCAGGATAATCACATGACATTTGTCTCCTTAAGTTTGTAAAATAGTTCACACCATGGGCTTTTAGTACTCTCCAAGTTTCTAGGAGAGGCTTCAGTAACTGTAGGTATTGGCAAATTGGAAAGTCTATTTCAGACACATAAACAATCCTTATACTTTTGTTGCTCTAGAACCACTTCTGGCACCAAAATCTGTACTAGTGAGGGTTCTCTAGAGAAACAAAACTTATGTCTGTCTGTCTATAAAGGGGATTTATTTGAGTGTCTTTCAGGCTGTGGTCCAGCTAGTCCAAAAAATGGCTATCTACCAACAGAAGGCCCAAGAATGCAGTAGTTGTTCAGTTCACCGGTCTGGCTTTCTTAGCTCGTCTTCAGTATATTCCAGAATCTTGAAAAAGTAGGCTCTAATGCTAGTGAAGGAATGGACTTTACAATAAGAACAAGGGTGAGCAGGCAAATAGAGCAAGCCATCATTTTCCATATTTTTTATGTAGGCTGCCAGCAGAAGGTGTGGCCCAGATAAAATAAGAATCATTTCTATCTCAAAAAATAAGGATTAAAAATGGGTCTTCCTACTCCAAATAATTTAATTAAAATTAAAAAATCCCTCAGAGCTATACCCAACTACTTGGATTTTAGTTAATTCCAGATATAGTTGAGTTGTCAACCAAGAATATCCATCACAGCTATGGAATGTGAAGGTCATAAAGACTATTCTGAGTATAGCTTCAGCTACTATTTAATGTCATATGTGAGAACATATTGTTTGGCTTGCTGATCAGGCACAGTGTCTTTTTAAAGCTCAATGGGTAGCTCAATGTAATTAGTATACTAATATCATTTGCATTGATACAGTGTGAGTCAGAAATTTGAGTCTGCCACATACCATTTAAATGAGATCTTTGGTATCATTTATTGTTTATGAAATATATATATTATATATATAATACACACACACATATATATACCAAATATATATATACATACACACATATATACACATATACATATACACATATATATTGCCATCCCTTGATAATCAGCAAAATCTTTCTGAAAGCATCTTAGTGATTTCATTTTTAGTATCCACTCTGTTCATTTCTGCAAACGCAGCTTCACACTGAGTCATTCTCAGTTTGTGTATTGTGTGGAGAAGGGGATCATGTAGTTGGAATGCCTTAAATAAGTAGAGGCTTGCTTCTGTCTTAGATATAACATGTTCTGTTTCGAAGCAAGTTCCCTAGTTGCTATAAATGTCAGAAGATAACCTGAGAAAGTGCTGTGTGCCCTTAGTGGCTTGGGCATTGAAGTATTCACTAAATGTGATGAGGCGATCTTTCTACAGTGCCCAGTTTGGGAAGGGTTAGCATTAGCTCAAGCTGGCCTAACTTCATTCCCTTTTGTAGAGGGTGAGAAATATAGGAGATAGTAATATCCACAGTCATAAGGAGCCTGTGGTAGAATGTCCATGTGACCCACCCCAATTTAGTAAAAGTCAACTCTGGTGGCATATATGTGTAACATGACAATTTGCTTACATTACATGTGTACTTGAAAATCATGGCATACCCTCGTAAGGAGGCTTATTTTAACTGTTACCTCCAAACTTCTATGAGTGTGTGAGAGGTGGTGCTCTCTTAGATGTTCTGAAACCTCATTGAAACTTAGTATTTCTTGAGAAAGCCCATTGCTTTCTCCAAGGCCACATTTCCTGAGCTCATTTTGAGAGTGTTAGTCATAGGCCACTTTAGGTCTTCAGGTTTTGTAGGGATATCTCAGGAGAAGAGAGGTTACTCATCAAGCAAGCACATGATACTGCTGAGAACTTTGGACTTCCCGTGGCTTCCTGCAGAAGTAAATGGCCGAAATTACCTCTTGTAGCACTGTTAATTTTCTTTTCTGTAATTCTGTCCCTTCTTGTCTTTACAGAGTATAGGGAGAAATACAAAGCGACAGGGGGTAGTTGGGTGTATTAATCTTCAGCAAAGTGCATACCTTTTTTTTTAACCATTAAGAAAATACATACTGATACCCAGGATCACAGGTGAGGCCACAACATCTGTCCCAACACCAGGAGTAATTGGGACCCCCGAGATCTACGGATAAATGAACCCCTGCCCAGCCAGAGGCAGGGGTACCTCCAGGTTTGCACCTATGCCTGAGTGGACATGGAGTGCTGTCTTTCCACCCACTCCTACAACACCCAGAGAAAGCTCAACTCCCAGGTGCTCTGACACACCCAGGATCATAGGATCACAGAGAAAGCTCGACTCCCAAGACATGTGACACAACCAGGATCACTGGAGCTCTAACACACCCAATATCACAGTTGAGGCCACAACATTTGCCCCAACACCTGGCATAACTGGGACCTCCAAAGAAACCAGGGAAGTAGGAACCTTCACCCAGCCAGAGACACAGGTTCCTTCTGGATTGCACCTGTGCCTGGAGCGAACCCAGGGCTCTGGCTCCCCACCCACTCTTGCAACACCCAGAAAAAGCTTGACACACCAGGATCTCAGGATCATGGGATCCCAGAATCACAAGATCACAGAGACAGCTGGAGTCCCAGGAGTTCTGACACAACCAGGCTCACAGGATGGACAGGCTCCAGTCAGAGACAGCAAGGGCAGTGAGAAACTAGAGATAACCAAATGGCAAGAAGCAAGCACAAGACCATAAGCAACAGAAACCAAAGCTACTTGAAAACATCAGAACCCAGTTCTCCTACCACAGCAAGCCCTGGCTACCCCAACACACCTGAAAAGCAAGATTCAGACCTAAAATCCCATCTTATGAATATGATAGAGGACTTTAAGAAGGATATAAATAACTCCCTTAAAGAAATAAAGGAGAACACAGGTAAACAAGTAGAAGGCCTTAAAGAGGAAACACATGACGCTCTTAAAGAAATACAGGAAAACACAATCAAACAGGTGAAGGAATTGAACAAAACTGTCCAGGATCTAAAACTGGAAATAGAAAAGTTAAAGAAAACACAAAGGGAGACAACCCTGGAGATGAAAAATCTAGGAAAGAGATCTGGAGTCACAAATGCAAGCATCACCAACAGAATACAAGAGACAGAAGAGAGAATCTCAGATTTAGAAGATACCATAGAAAACATTGACACAACAGTCAAAGAAAATACAAAAAACAAAAAGCTCCTAACATTTAAGAAATCCAGGACACAATGAAAAGACCGAACCTGAGAATAATAGGTATGGGAAGAGAGTGAAGATTCCCAACTCAAAGGGCCAGAACATATCTTCAACAAAATTATAGAAGAAAACTTTCCTAACCTAAAGAAATAGATTCCCATAAACACACAAGAAGCCTACAGGGCTCCAAATAGATGGGACTAGAAAAGAAATTCCTCCTGTCACATATTAAAATGCCAAATGCACAGAACAAAGAATATTGAAAGTGGTAAGGGAAAAAAGTCAAGTAACATATAAAGGGAGACCCATCAGAATTACACCAGATTTCTCAACGGAGACTCTAAAATCCAGAAGATCTTGGGCAGATGTCATACAGACCCTCAGAGAACAAAAATATCAGCCCAGGCTACTATACAGCAAAAACTCTCAATTACCATAGAGGAAGAAACCAACCATGACAAAACGAAATTTAAACAATATCTTTCCACCAATCCAGCCTTATATAGGATAATAGATGGAAAACTCCAACACAAGGAGGGAAACTACACCCTAGAAAAAGTAAGAAGGTAATCTTTCAACAAACCCAAAAGAAGAGAACCACACAAGCATAATTCCACTTCTAACAACAAAAATAACAGGAAGCAACAGTCATTGGTCCTTAATATCTCTTAACATCAATGGACTAAATTCTCCAATAAAAAGGCATAGACTAACAGGCTGGATACATAAACAGGACCCAGCATTTTGCTTCATACAGGAAACATACCTCAGTAACAAAGACAGACACTACCTCAAAGTAAAAGGCTAGAAAAAAAATTTCCAGGCAAACGGTCCCAAGAAACAAGCTGGAGTAGCAATTTTAGTATTTAATAAAATAGACTTTCAACCAAAATTTATCAAAAAAGATGGGGAAGGATAGTACATACTCTCTCTCCAATGGACAGATCATGGCAACAGAAACTAAACAAAGACAGTGAAATTAATAGGAGTTATGAACCAAATGGACTTAACAGATATCTAGGAGATAGGGTAAAAGTATAGAGGGTCAGGAATTTGAAAGGAGGTGTGTAGCAGTCTTGGAGGGGGAACTGTGAGTAGCCACTAGAAAGTCCCAGATGTCAGGGACCCAAGACCCCAGGACCCAACAGGGAGGACATAGGCCAAAATACTTAACAAGGGGAGATAGAACCTGTAGAGACCATATCCAGTGAATGGGGATGGAACTTAGGTGGGGGATTGGGCCACCCACCCATCTCAGAAATAATAACCCATGATTCCTCCTGTCAAAAGGAAATGCAGGGACAAAGAGTGGAACAGAGACTGAAAGGAAAGGCCATGCAAAGACTGCCTCACCTAGGGGTCCATCCCATTTGTAGACACCAAACTCAGACACTATTTCTGATGCCAAGAAGTGCTTGCTGACAGGAGCCTGATAAAGCTGTCCCCTGAGAGGCTCTGCCTGAGCCTGACCAATACAGATGTGGATGCATGTAGCCAAACATTGGGCTGAACATGGGGACCCCAATGGAGAAGTTAGGGCAAAGACTGAAGGAGCTGAAGGGGTTTGCAACCCCATAGGAAGAACAACAATATCAACCAACCAGATTCCCCAAAGTTCCCAGGGACCAAACCACCAACCAAACAGTACACATGGGGAGGGGACCCATGGCTCCAGCTGCATATGTAGCAGAGGATGGCCTTGTCGGGCATCAGTGGAAGGAGGGACCCTTGGTTCTGTAAAGGCTTGATGCCCCAGCATGGGAGAATGCTAGGGCAGTGAGTCAGGAATGAGTGGGGGTGTAGGGGGAGCATCCTCATAGAGGCAGGGAAGAGAGGGGATGGGATAGGGGGTTTGTGGAGGGAAACTGGGAAGGGGGGCAACATTTGAAATGTATAAAAAGTGAAAAACAAAATGCATACTGATATACCTTGGTACAGAAAAGTGTTACTGTCATTATGAAAATATTGTTAAGTAATTTTATTTCTTTTGATTCTGTGAATCATGGTGGAGTAAGTAGTTTCTATGGAGTCTGAAGGATTTTAAATGAGCCTTGGAACAGGGTTGATTGGTATATACCCACAGGGCTTAGGATCTACTAGATAGGATAGATTGCCCCCCCCCCCCCCCAAACAGGAAAGTAAACCACAAGGAATAATGGGAGGAAAGGCAAGTAGCTGCTGAGGGTGCCATGTTGTTGAGCTCTTCGTGACAATATATTAATTTTCTGGTTCATTCTGGTTTGACAAGGGTTCATTGTAGACCTTCTGAATATGGAATTTTCTCTTAATCACATTAAGTGTTGGCCTACTAATTTAGCCATGCACGATACATTTTCATTCCCTAGGGCTAGATAAAAGGTGACTATGGAAAGAACTCTCTTTGTTATTACTTTCATTAAGCAAATTTAAATATAGTTGGTACTGTAAATTAACAATTTCCTAATTTTAATGTCATCCTAAGTACATAGTTATACACAAACCCTAGTTTTCCACTCAGGGCCATGTGCAAAGTAATAGGATAGATGTTAATTCAAAATAACTCTGATTCTGTCACTCTGGACAAGGTGGACAGGGGATTATGAATATAGCCTCAGTATTTCAAGAGTCATGATTACAGTTTTCACTCCAACATTCAAGTTGTTGGTATCAGCTTACTGTCTTTTGCTTCCTGTGAAGGAAACAGATAGTTGCAACTAAGCCATCATGTCGAATGTTCAGAGTAAGAAAGAAGCTAGAGAGTAATCTCAGGGAAGAAGGTCCTGCAGTCTATGAGTTGTACTTCACCATAAATACCTGCTCAGAAAGGAACACCCCCCCCACACACACCCCCCATCACATCACAGTAGACCACACCACAGGAAATGTTCCATCTACTATTGAAAGTTGCTCATTTTCCAGTATGTTTCCTAGTTACAATGTAAAGTGGGCTTGTACCAGGGGTCAGGGTCATGGCAAGGCCAGAGTATACTGAGGCAGTTGGGACAGATTCCTACCCCAGATCAGGGCAGTCAAGATCAACACAAGATGGAAGGGCGTTGAGACTCTGCATGTGGTTGGCCCTGGCGGTTGGTGCCTATGCTTGCTGGACATTCTTCTGCAGCGCTTTTCATTTCTCTGCCATTCCAATATGAATTTTTTTCTGTTAGTGAGAACCAATTTTAAATGGTTTGGGGGCATCTGCTTTTTTTTTATTTTTTTTTTATTCTGCCTAGTTCTAGAAGAATACTTCCATTTAATTTCCAAAGACATTCATGGCATCTGTCACATGTTCATGCTTTATGATTAAAACCAAAAGGAACTCAAGGCCATATCCATTTAATAGGCTCAGAAGTAATGAAATCTAAAGGATGTGTATCTTTCCTATCTGGCAGATAAGTACACTTAACACAGTACTCAGTAGATGCTTGTAAACTTTGGCTGAATTAAGTAGGGTATGTGTAATATTTAAGGAACATATCTAAACATAGACTGAGCATGCTGTTCTCAAATCTGTTTAAAACATATGGTTATAAATAATAAATTAGTATTTATTTTAGCAAAACCATTTAGGAATTAATTAAGCCTATTATTTTGAATGCCATAGCTGATGTTTTGGTATTACAAACTTCAAAATGTTTCATTGGTATCTCTAAATCCATAAAATGTTTGACACCTCCAAGGACAGAGGGCTTAGGATTGGTTTTCTTAAATCAAAAATGTAATAAGCTTATTAACCAAGTGGGAAGCAAATATAGTACAAATGCATCAGGAAAGTCTATTTCTTTTTCACACCCAGGGACATAAAATATTGAGGAAATTTTGATACTGGGTGGGAAGGTTTTGTTAAAAGCACACATAGGCAACGCACCAAGTAGCTTCTTTCTGATTCAATTTCATAAATTGCTACATGAGGAAGCGCTCTCTGGTAGACAACCCTCAGAAATCAGCACTTAATATGGCAGTAATGGTTATTGCTGTCATTCTTTACATCTTTAAAAATAATTAAGCATTACTGCACAGGCATTATAAAGTTCCCCTATCACCATTAAGAGGATATTTGAGGTTTGATGTAATTTAGCAAATTACATTATACAGTAGTTAAGGTTTTATGCAGTGGAGTTAACTGAGTAGTAGTTAAAGCGCACTTTCTGTACAATGCAGAGTTACATGTTCCAGCTGCTGTCAGCTCTGTTCCAGTGTCATTATTGCTTTGCAGGCTGATGTTCCTCAGGGAGTGATTCGAGTGCAAGCTCCCCATCTTTCAAAAGTTTCCATGGCAATACAGCTAACTGAAGAACTAAAAGCCAGCGATGTGCTTGCCAGGTTTCTCAGCCAAGAAAGGTAGGGGCCCGTTTTAATTATTCTGTGGGATAACTCATTTTTATATTCTCTCTCTCTCCCTCCTTTGCCCCTCCTCTCCTTCTCCTTCCAGCTGTGTGTGTGTGTGTGTGTGTGTGTGTGTGTGTGTGTCTTACCATATGAATGGCAGAGGAGACTTGACAATTTAAACCCTTGGAAAGAATAGTCAGAGGTAGATTGTGTGCAAGTTGGCGTTCTTTTCCGCAGCCTGTATGAGCAGCCCTTCACCATTTGCCTACAATGAGCTTGGCAAATGAAACTACTCAACAGTTGTTCCAGAGTACTTGGTTGGAGGTTAATTACTGTTTGTACGCTGTTACAAAGATTGCTAATTAGGAAGCGGCAGATTAAAATGAAGGCGCAACTTTCTCTATGAAATTTAATGAATAAGAAAGAGAAATGTTCCAATTTGAAACTGAAAGCTCAGGTGATTTCAGAGGTTACCCAGACCCCTGAGATCTGAAGTCAGGAGAAGGGAACAAGCTGTCCTCATTAGGGAGGACCATGTCCTTCTTTGTCATGGGGCAGATACTATATACCGTCCTTAGAGAGCTCCTCTTCCTCATTGTATGCATTATGGTCTGTGTAGTTTCCATTCAACCTGTCTTGAATTTGAGAGGTCCTATAGCTTTTCCCCTTTAAATATCTTATTTTTGGCTTAAGTCACTTTTAGTAACATTCCTCCTATTTAATGCTATGAAATTAAAATTCTGTTTTAAAATAGGTGTGTGTGTGTACAAACTTTTGGAGTCCATTCTCTTTCTACCCTGATATGGATTCTAACGGCTAAAATGTGGTCAAAAGGCTTGTGCAAGAAGCGCCTTTACCCACTGAGCCATCTTATGAACCAAGAATGTTAATCTAAAGTTCTTGAAAGAAATCCAGAATGCTAGCCTCTCAGTATAAATACTAATACTCTTAGTCTTTCATTGAGGTTTATGACATTCTAACAACAGGGAGCTTCTTCAGGTTGTGTGCTGATGCCTCTACAGAGTCAATATAGTACCGTATGTTAATATTTGTACTCTGAGACTCTGCCAGGTGTTAAAAGGAGTAGAAACCTTAAGACAACCACCTATTCCCCATTGTATAAGTTGGGAGAATGGATAGACCTCCATAGCTCATAGATTTTGTGAAGTGGCATGGGGACTTCGGAGCAGTCACTCTGCACCCTGCAGACCAGCATCAACTTTCTTGCAGTGAATGCCATTATTCCTTCTGTTTCACTGAGAAGAGCTTACCCAGGGAACATATTTGTCCCCAGATCGTATGAACCTATATTTTGTTCACAGAGGCAGTCCCTAAATTCATCCCATACCAGCCTCTGGAAGTTGCACTGGCATTAAAACCCTGAGTTGAATTAGGGGCTGGGTGAATTTGGAATTTCTCAGATTGATCTTTGCTCCCTGGGGTGTCTCTGCTACAAGTAACTCCCTCTTGGCCGACTCCACTTTTTACCTGTAGATGCCACCTTTGACCTTTCTTTCCTCCATGGGCTTGTTTCCTTTCCTCCCAGAGGGAGATCCGGAGGACTTGAGACAGGAGCCTCTTACAAGCTCCAAGGACTTCTGCTCCTCTTTCCTATTTAGATGTTCCTATTGTAACTCCTTATGGAGTTGTACAATGTGCTCATCCATGACTTTAATACTTTGTACAATTTTGGAGCTTCTTCCTAGAAATATGAAGTTTGGCTCTAAAGTTTTATCAGGTTTCCGAAGTAAGTCTTTTATAGAAGGACTTAGAAAAATCACTGAATTGGAAGGTTTTTGTGTATGTGTGCACTTAATATTTTAGAAAAGTTTACTTTTATAACTGATATATAAAACCAAAAACCATATACAGTTATGGAGTAGAGAGAGGTTCCCATTTGTGGACATACTAAGTAAAGACAAAACACGGTGGAGTGTATCTATAGGGCTTAAGCTATAACAGGTTTTTATGGTTGGGGGAAAAGTCTATTCTCTGAAGAATGTAATTGTATTAACAGCACACTGAGTGGAGTCAAGTCCTGAATGCTTACTTCTGCACTGTATGCGTAGACACACCTTCCAAATTTGAACGGCCAGTCTATGGGGCAGTGGGGCAAGTCTCAGTTGCTTGTGGTCATCTTGTACACCACTATTGTCCTCTTACACAGTCTCATGATGAATACTAAGCACAATGAGAAAACTGAGTCAGAGCCTTGGCCTAGACAGGAACAGATACTCATATTAATTCCAATGCTGTATTAACTTGGGGTTTAGGTGTTTACAAATTTAGATACTGATTTATCCCATTGCCTTTAGATATCTGATTCTATTTATTTCATTTCCAAGTGTGACACTTTTATTACCTGTTGGGCACATTTAATAGACAGGAAAAAAATACAAAAGTGTATAACTGCAGTATGTCAGAGTTATGCAATTTCTGAGCTGGTAGAATTCCCCAGCTTGTTAAACGGATTTATCTGCAAGCTGTTTGATGCAACTAATCAGTTTGTTTTGTCCCTGATAGTGGAGTTGCCCAAACACTCAAGAAAGGAGAAGTCTTCCTGTATGAGATTGGAGGAAATATTGGTAAGCACAATTTCATTCTATGTGGTGATGTTGCCAATGGTTGATATTTATATCCGTGGAAGAAAAACGTTGTTTTCGGAAGCAATCATAGCAAACCGTAGACAGTTGCTGATTGGTATGGGTTTGTTGAGTGGACTGACCGTTCTTCCTGGGGCCTCTTTTTGAGCTCCTTATGTTCACATAGTCATTTGAACTCACGTTTTGCACATTTGACTGTTTCTTTCATTGTTAGATCTTAGAAATTGGTGTGGTTTCTTGGCTGGATAAAAAATGACAGCTATGTTTAATAAAGGTGAGGATGGCTTTAATGGAGCATTTAAAGTCCAGCACGCAAAGCGCTTCTCGCATCTTAATTTAATTTGATTGTGACATTTGGAGAATGACTAGACTACCCAATTGACTTTTTCAATGCCCGGGCTAGTCCTTTGAATGTTGTCATGAGAAACCAGGACGAGCGAGCGATAAAGACTTTGTAATTTAAGCTCTTAAGCCATTGGTATAGTTTCATAATTGTGACCGCTGTATTAACTGGTACCTCATCTTCTTCACAGGGGAACGTTGCCTTGATGACGATACATACATGAAGGACTTGTACCACCTGAACCCGAGTGCTGAGTGGGTCATAAAATCCAAGCCGGTGTAGGCAACTACCCCAAGGACATGTCATAATTCTTGCTGGGTCAAGAGTGTAAATAAAAGTAGCAGGTTTCTTAACTATTCAGCTGTACCCAATTATTACAAAGTGACATCCTCAAGCCTTAAAATGATAGATTTTTTTGTGGTTTCCACAATTGTTTTATTATTATTATTATTGTTATTATTATTATTATTATTAAAAATATTTTTGAAGTAAGACAAAAGGGGCTTAATTGGCTTGTGGGCTGTTTATACACACTTTAAAATGTGTTCCTATGTGACAGTTTTCTTTTGTATGAAGTAATTTCTCTACCACCTTTTTTGTCTTTTTGGTACTAGGTATTGACCAAGAACTTTGCTCATAGTGGGCAAGTGCTTTAGGACACCTAGTGATATCCTCAGCAGATTAAATACTCTTTACTAATAGGTTTACTAATAGAGTTTTGGGCTAATTACATTTGAGAAATGTTGTCTTCCCTTTCTTATCTCTCTCTATTTACCTTCCCTTAATAAAATTTGTGTTTTTAACCAGAAAGAGATAGTTAATAGCAGGTATGGGAAGCTATGAAGGCAAAGATAACTCAGCAGTATTCTTGTTACCACAAAATGTTAGTACTCATGGCTTTGAATCATCTGTCTAAACAATGCAAACAGTTGTTTTTTGAGCTTATGGGACTTATGTGCACAAAGCTGTATCCATCATCAGGACCCAGACTGCCAGGACTTTCCAATTATCACCAAAGCATTAAATATTTAAACACTCAGGAGAAACAATTGGGGAGCCATAGGGACTAAGTGAGTCACCTATGGCCTCAATGGGAAAAGCCAGATCACATTGTGTATACAACACTCTTTCAGATGGACTATGAAAAGTCATATATCAAGTCACCTGGCAACATTATACATACCATAATAGTACACCCTGGAACCATTGGAAACATGCATTGTAAAATGTCACTTTACCCCCTGCCAGAATGAGTGTGACAATCATTTATGTGAACAAGGTTTTGCCCGTGTGTGTATTTTAAATAATCTGAGTCAGTTTGTTAAGATGCTGTGGAAAGCATTGTCCCCAGGGCTTGTCGTACACAGACAATTCTGTGACAGAGCATGGACCTTTGCTGTAAATAAGAGAAATGAAACAAGGGCAGTGTTCACTTTTTTTATAAGGGTAGAGTGTCATTGATGAAAGGTGGCATGGGTGCATAAGGCGCCAATGTGTTGATGACACTGTTTGTAGTTCTTTAGAGGAAGCCCACATCCTCAGAAGCTCTTGATGCTGCTCTAGGAAGGAAAGTGCCGTTCATGAGAACAGGGAAGTGTTGAGCGCACACTGACGAGAGCAGCAGCCTGGGGATGGGCACTTCGGTAACGCCATGGGGATTCGTGCCATTGCTTTTTGTATTTAAAGAAATTTTATAATTAAATTACTTTTTTAAAACAATCTTCTTTTGGAATTATTACTTTTCCAGGGGTATGTTCATGGGTCTATGTTTGTCTGTTTAAATTGTTTTAATTAATAGTCTATTTTCAATGTAATTAAGTCCTATTTACTACTACAGTTTATTGGTGCCATGTTCCTGTGTCGTTTTTGAGTTCAGAAGGTGTTTGAAAAAAACTTATTTTCTGTTTGAGTTTTCTTCCCCTGCACCCCTTACATAAATATCTATCCCTTAGGGCTTTCCAACACATTTTAGTCTATTTTTTATTATGAGTATATTCATTTTCTGTTTAACAAATTTTTTTTATTGATGATTTAATGTAAACAATGAACAATTCTGAAGAAAAAGGCTTGAAACAGGGCTCTTCAGAAACAACAAAAGGCCAAGAGTCAGGATAGTGATGTAGAGAAATGATTCTAGATCATGTGTCAAATGATTGTTAAGCACACTGCCTGCCTGCCCAGGTAGGCTAGAAGAAGAGTTCCCAAGCTTTGATAGGAAAAATGAAAGGCTGTTTTATTCTCAGCCATTCCTAGAACTCATGGTTTAAATTCGCTGGCACTGAATAGCGTATGTAAACAAAATGCGTACATATACACACATATACATAATGCAATATATGTATACACACATATACACATAATGTAATATATACACACATCTACTTCATATTTATCACATATATACATACATGCATACATACATACATACATTTGCTTCTACTTGGTACATGTCCTGCCATTAATGCAAATGATTTTACTGTGAGTTATTTTTTTATGTCTATTAAGCTTTAATTTTCAGTGAACATCTGTTTGGCTAAGGAAGGGACAATCCTGTGAAAACACATTTGCTCTGAGTCTCAAATCTTTGAACTCTGGTTGCTGATGAAAACTCCGAGTGTCAGTGTTTACCCTGTCACCTGTCAGTTGGACTTCCTGTTCCCATCATCCTTCTCTTGCTTTTCTGCTTTGCCACCTCCCTCATTGACATAATCCTTCAAGGCGATTCTAGTCCTTGTCATTTCTTTCACTTGTACAACCTTGGCTTAGTGTAGTTATGAGGGATTAATATAAATTCCTTGTTGACCATCTCAGGGAAAAGTCCATTGCTTTCTCAAATTTGTAGAACTGGTTTACACTTTATGATTGTCCTAATTTCCCAACTGCTTGTCAGTAGGTGGCAGTATTGGGCAGAGATTCCTTTGAATCCAAAGAAAGACATTTTAGACATGAACAGGAGTTCAGACATATGTTACTGCGACTCGGTGCCAGGCATCCACACCAGTTAGATGATAACACTGTGAGGCTCTGTTTGAGTTACTCATTCTGAAATTGTAAGAATAATTAACATCAGAGGTGTGTGTGTGTGTGTGTGTGTGTGTGTGTGTGTGTGTGCATGTCTGCTTTAGTTCTTAATCTATTGAATAAATATTGACAGGTATATCAGACTCAGAATTAAACTTTCAGTAATGTCTTGTTTAAGCAAAACTGTTGTGAGGCAAACCAGAAGGATATGAATAAGAGGCTCAAAAATAGGAGAGCTTTGTTCCTATGTGTCTTAGTGTGCATGCTTGTTTCTTCATTTAACAAATAATTTGTGTGTGTGTGTGTGAGAGAGAGAGAGAGAGAGAGAGAGAGAGAGAGAGAGAGAGAGAAGTAGGCTGTGCCCTTGAGATTCCGCAAGTAGACAATCACAGGCATTGATGATCCTATTAGAGTTTCATTTTAATAGTGGAGACAAGTAATGAATTAAATAAAAGTAATGTGTTAATAGAGCTGCAGAGTATAAGGGAAGGTGCTACCAATGGCAGGGGTATAAGGAGGTGAAGGGTCGATAGGTCAAGGCATGAGGCCTACGAAGGCGAGCGCTCTCCTTGATTAGTTACAACTAAACAAAGACTTGGACAAAGAGGAGATTTTTCTGTGTGGATATTTAGAATGACATTTTAAACAAAGGGAACATTTAGGACCAAGGTCTGTCATGGGAATGTGCATTGTCAACAGTGTGGCTGGAGTGGACTCAGAGCCAGAGAAAGAAAGCAAAGGTCAGAGAGGGAAATGCAAAGGCCACTCCAAGATCATGTGGGTCTTGAGTTAGGAGTGTGGTAGTTTATTGCTCATGTCAGAACGGTCAGTAAGAACACACTATATAGCTGTGAAGGAATGACACACTCTGCAGAGTGAAGGCAGAGCCTTTGGGTTCTCTGGAAGGAGACAAGAATGTCCAATCTCAAGATTTTTAGCTTGGCTCTTTGTAGGTTGGAGTCTGGATTAAATGTACTCTTGGCTGAGGTCAAGGGAGGGAGTGTGGATTTTTACAGAGAAAACAGGAGATGGGGTCCTAGAACTTCCTGGTGTTGAAGTCTAGGAAATGAATGAAGCAAAAATGTATCAGAAAGATATGCCCCCTGAAGTAAGAGATTATAGTGTATGAGAAGTCACAGAAAGGCATCAAAGTCATATCAGATCCTCCTTATGGCTCAAATGAGTTAGGATTGATAGATGGTAGGATTTATCTCTGCTGATTTTGATGAGTAGTTGAAAATATTAGGAGTGATTATAGTTCCCATAAGGTGCCCTGCTGCTGCACACAGAAGCCCTTAAATGGTACTAACTTCAGGGGGAGGCACATCCATGTCTAGCTCAGGTTTTGAAGTTTATTTACTGTTTTGAGGAAAACTATCATAGGCACAGGAGACAATATGAACTATTTTAGTGTGACTTTGGGTACATTTCTTATTTGAGCTTCATTTTTTTGTTTTCTGTAAAGTTAATGGGAATATTCAATTTTTGGTAGGTTATTAAAATCTGTCTGTGTCAAAATCTTGGCAGCATATTTACCTGATAACATACAGTCAATAAATGATAGTATTTTCATTAATGGTTGTTATGATTAATAGAACTATACCATAAGAATTCTCACAACATCATGCTAGTGATGTGTATTTCCCTTTGACATAGAGCAGAAGTATAATAGACATATTAACACCAGATAAGAATAAACAAGAGAATCAGGGAATGGGGCAGCAACTAGATCGAGAAGAATACAGTCCTCCTGTCAGGTAATTCTCACAGCATCTCTTATGAATTACTTTCTCCACATTAGGAATCACTTCCTACAGAGATACTTAAAGACTGCCCTCCTCCCCTTCATCTTGCTCAAGGCTATAGGTCAAGGGCCAAACAATTTCACTGGAAGTCTGTAGTACCACATCTTTCTTTGAAGATTGCTGCCACTGTCAGCTGGATAGAACATCTTTTTTCTCCATTTCACATGAGCTTAGCCCAACACTGAAGGTGGTTCATTTTATTTACAGTGAAGATTGCCAGAGGGGGAGAGTTCTCTTCTGTCATGTCAGCCCAGGGATAAAGTAAACCTATATCTTTTTTATTGTATTTTTCTGTACTTGCTATGCCTAGGAGGACATTGGGCGACTTGTGTTAGCTGCTCCCATTGACTAAGATCCCAATTTATTCTCCTGGCTTTCTTGGGCTGATGGCCTCTCAAATTCCATACTTACTACACAATAGATGTCATTTCCCTTCCACTTCTACTGGCCCCTCAACCTGGATCTGGACTTGGCATCACTTTCTCTGTTCACTGTGACCACAAGTATTGGGTGGAACAGCCTACCTCTGGTCAGAAGGGTATCCGAGGAAAGGAGAGAACCCTTTCCCCACTGTGACCATTTCCTTAACTCTTTAAGGTTTCTGTGAAGGGATTCTTGGGTTACTTTTACATCCATCTATACTTGGGATGAGTGAAAGCAACTGGCTGCCAAAAAAGACACTTGAGGTGCTTGTACCTGAAGCCAAGACACTGGCTTTGTCTAGCAAGGCTTTCATCCTGAGCTTTTAAGTTTCTATTTCTCAACTAAAACAGCTCAGACATACTTCAGGGAGATCCTCCACTCCTGTTTATTCTGCTTTTGATGTCTAGCCCCCACCACCTCTCAGCTGTTCAGCTCTGTGTCTTGCATCTCCTATAACCGTATAACATGAGCGCTTTCATATCCTCTCTGCTTAGGACATCTTCTCCTGCCTCCAGGAGCCACTGAGAATAAGGTACCTCTCTTAGAGGTTCATAAGGAGAATGACCCCGGCATAATTCTTAGTGTTTTCAGTTAACGTTTACTTTTTTTCTCACCTTCCTGAAGCCCTGCTGACATGTTAAAAAAAAAGGTGTGTACAGGAGGGGGGAATCTTGAATATCTTACCTTTGCCTGCTTGTATCATGTAGTTTGGCAAAATAAAGAACATGAGTCAGATACAATACATTTCCTTTGGTACAAGAGTCTTGAAACATGTCATAGGTCATGCTTCATTTATTCTCATGCTTGTCTTTATGCTGAGAGGGAAGAAACTGTCATGCTTTACTTCACTTGCTTATTTACTTTGGTCCCTAGAACTGAACTCAGGGCATTGTGCATACTACACTATACTGCTAAGAAACATGCCTAGCATGTTTTATGAACTTCTTTATTTCTTTGAGATGAAGATTATACTATGTAGCCCATGCTGTTTTGCGCTCAGGATTTTTCTGCCTCAACCTCTCAAAGCAGCACGTTGGATTCTGAAGCTCAAAGAAGTAAGGAGGAATCATTAGGTATGTGAGATAATGCCTTACAGTATGAGTTCTTTAGACTGTGTTGCAAATAGTGTTACTGGTTAAGAAAGAAATACAGCCTTCATGTTTTCCCTTCTGCCATTCTTTTCTTCCTCCATACATTTTGACATTTCCTATATATTATACTGTAGTCATATTGTGGTAATGTAAAAAGCAATTGCGTGATGCATTTCCACAGGGAAATTATGCTTAGACTTGTGAATTGGAGCTGCGGTGAATTCAGTCTTTACAAATAGACTCTGCTTTGATGAAGGCAGATGCATATATAACTGACTGTAGAATAAAATACAGTGAGAACTGAGAAAGTGATAGCAGCCACATAAGTGATAACAGGGATATGAGAATATAAGCTGCCAAACCATTTATAATGTGAAAGGTTAGGTCAGGTCCCAAAGAATGAGGTTCAGAATTAGACCTGGTGTGGTGGACAGAGTGAGGAAGGATGATGCTATACGGTTGGAATCAAGAGTCTGGGGGATTCCACAGGCTCCAGGAGAGACAGGGTGGGTATAACGTTACCAAATAATAAGCAAAAAAATGCAAATGACCCTGAGAATGAATGATGATGTTTCTCAACCAATCTCAAACTAGAGTGAGGTACTGTATGGAGATGAAAGGATTGAAAGATGGTGGGAGGGAAGGAGGGAAAGAAGGGGGGGAAATAGAAAAAAGATACAGAGAGAAAAAGCGTGTGAAGCTTGAGGTGAGCGGTGGGAAAAGGCTGAAAAAGGTGGTATCTTTCAGGAAGTATTTTTTGAAAGATGTATACTTAGACAATACTTGCTGGGTGCAGTAGTAAAGGTGGGGGTGGGGAGCAAGAGACAGATAAACACCATCTTGGAACCATACTAATACTCTGAGAGGAGTAAAACTCAGAGATGCTAAGGATAACAGATTCAACAAAGGAACTGACTGACTGTGCCAGATAATTAGGAAAACAGTAAGGCAGGAATGGAACTGGAATACTAGAGCTAGACTTCAAGGTGAACCTTCTACAGTAGGCCAAGGGTACTTAGGACTGATGGGGACCCATGTCTTACCATAGAGCAAGACACAAGCAGGAACTGGAAGATAGGAACTTAGGTGTGATTGTTGGATGGGGTACAGTAGAAATGAGGCTCATTTTGCGGGGAGGGGTTCTTTGATATTTTGCGTATCATCTGAAAATAGTTTTTAAGTAGATTTTCTAACCTTTGAATGGGCAGTATGTCTGCATTTAGTTAATGCAAATTTTTTGGTGAAGTCCACCAAATTTGTACTTAAAATGGTCTTTTAAAAGATAGTGTCTCTTATAGCCCTAACTGTACAGTGTAGGATGACCTTGAATCTGGAAACCTCTTGTCTTCACCTCCCAAGTCCTGTGAGTATAAGTGTGGACCACCATGCCACGTTTATGTGGTGCTGGTGAAGCAAGGCTTTGCTCATGGCAGACAAGCACTCTTCCAACTAACCTACATCCACATACCCAAATAATTAACTTTTGGAAAAAATTGTGCCAAATATGAAAATTATCTCCCAAGATTTTGCCAAATTTTAAGAGATTATTACTTTCATGACATTTTACATTGAAGTGGCTTTCCAAGTTTAAATTAAATTGTTCTAAAAATGTGTTTATTTGGAAGTTGGTCTTTAGAAGGAGCCGATCACACAGATGCACTAAAGCATATTCCATGTTAGTAACTCTCTATATACTGGGGGCAAACAGCATAAAAGAGAAGAGGCCAGAGAGGTGAGGAGGCAAAAGAGAGACTAATACAAATGAAATATATATGAAAGTCCACAGGGAAATATCATACTTTGTAAGCAAATTAAAAATAATAATAAAAATTTTAAATTAAAAAAATTATTCATTGGAGATTCTATTCTCACTATCTTCAATGTCCCTATATTGTACTAATGGTTGTTTCTTGGCCCACTTTATTTAGTAAAGCCTGGGGAACACACCCTAGGTAAATTCTGAGCCACTCCAAACAAGGATAAAAACAAATGTTCTACAAAGCTTTGGTTCCCGTGTTTAATTGTTGAAATGTAAACAATAATTAGATGCTAATTATTATTCCCTAGATGCTCCAGAATTCTGTTTTTCAAATGTTTCCACTTAACCTCCACCCATGATATGTCACTATATTAGTCAGGGTTTTCTAGAGTAACAAAACTTATAGATTGAATCTATCTATCTATCTATCTCTCTCTCTCTCTCTCTCTCTCTCTCTCTATCTATCTATTAATTATCATCTGTCTATATACCTATCTGTCACATATCTGTCTATATTTCTCTCTACTTAGATATAGATATAGATAGATATGGGTAGATAGACATGGTTTATTAGTATGACTTACAGACTATAGTCCAGCTAATCAAACAGTGGTTGTCTCTGAATGGAAAGTCTAAGAAATCTAAGAGTTGTTCACTCCACAAGGTTGGGTGTCTCAGCTGGTCTTAGTATAAGCCTGAATCCTGAAGAAGTAGGCTTTAATGCCAGTAAAGGTATGTAGATCTAGTGAGGGTTGCAAGAACAAGAGCTTACTTCTTCCATCTCCTTTATGTAGGCTTCCAGCATAAAAAGGAGCCCAGATTAGAGGTGAATCTTCACCTCAAATGATCTGGATTAAACATATGTCTTCTCACTTCAAAGACCCAGGTTAGAAGTGGATCTTTCTACATCAAATTATTAATCAATACCTCACAGGTAAGCCCAGCCGGTTTTAGGTTTTAGTTCATTCCAGATGTAGTTAAGTTGAAAACCAAGAAATACCCATCACAGTCACCTTGCGAACTTTTCAAAGACGTTTTGTTTTTAGGATGCCCCTTACACTTTCTAAAACTAAGACTTTAATATATCTCAAGGAGAATAAGTACACCGGAGTGACTGGATAAAGTTTTTAAATGTTTGAAACCTAATTAATAAGAATGCTTACATAATTCTTTTACTTGGGTTTTTTACTCCCTCCTCTTTAGAAGGTCATCCAAAAGTAATGCATTCCACTGTACATAAAAGTTATGTTTTACTCTAAAATACATGTTGATGTCAATGAAACAAAAATATGTCAAATTTTGATAGTTACTTAAAATTTAAATTTTATCATAAACAAGTTCTTACTGAAAACTTTAGGTGTATTTTCCTCTAATTGTCACTGGGTAGATATCATTTAGCTTTAATAAATCCAACATTATTTTATTCACATACACACACACACATATACGTCAATATATGTGTAAATACACAGAAGCCTTTTTACATATGAATATAAATTGGAATAAAACACTATAGTTACAGTAACAGTACTTTTTTTTCAATCCTTTGAATATTCATTATGTGACAGAAGTCATGGAGGTTTGATTACAGTTATTTATAATCTACTAGTTTTTGAGAGCCATAGTTTGAAACAAACTGAATTTTGTAATGACTTGGTATCTAGATGTTATAATCATGCATTTTTTTTCAGTTTCTATGATGTATACCATACAGTGATGACTGAGGGAAGAGAAAAATATTTGAAGGTCTTGTTGCATATATTGTCAAAGTATTAATTCATATTTCCATTAATAGTAGTTGAGTGAGACCTAATGTTTCTCAATTATTTCCTATTCATTAATTTCATGTTTAAAGAAATGATACTTTGCTGTTTTAAGTTACATTTTACGGATACTTAAGCTAATCATATCTCATATGTTTATTATAGTACATTCATAAAAGATGTTTTCTCGGGCTAGAGAGATGGCTCAGTGATTGAGAACACTGAATGTTCTTCCAGAGATCCTGTGTTCAATTCTGAACAATCATATGGTGATCACAGCTATAAAATGGGATCTGATGCCGTCTTCTGGCAAGCAGGTGTACACGTAAATAGAGCACTCGTATACATACAATAAATAAATAAATAAATCTTTTAAAAATCTTATCTCTTTATATTGTTTATATGTTACTAATGGAGAAGCACAAAAAATGTATTTAGGACATTTAGATTAGCCTGTCTGTACATTTAGTGGGTATTGGTATGACGGAATATAGACCTAGCAGTCACATGTGTCAATGAATTTCCAATGTTAATGGTATCACAATTACTAGTGGAAAGTATTTCCTCTGATTAGACTTAAATAGTCCATTTTCTTTTTTTCTAAAATTTTATTTTGAAAAATGCTGGAGGCATTTTTAAGTGAAAAGTGCTTATTTAATGAAGATGTTAAGGAATGAATGTGGTCTCTCCAAATGTATTTTTTAAAGAACAAATACCCAGAATTATGGTATTTGGAAATGGGACTTGTGAGCAGTAAAGATGGTTAGATATGCTCAGGGAATATTGTGGGATTAGTGGGTTTGTCATGTGACAAAAGAGTAGTCTGTCCATGTGAACGCATCAAGGAATGGCTATCTACACACTAGGAGAGAGTGGTTCTCTTTGGCCAGAAGAGAGTCTGATCCAGGACTGAATGATCTTTTGCTTGTGGACTTTCTATTGCTCAGAACTGAGAAATAGATTTGTTATTCAAGCCACTCAGTCCATAATACTCTACTATGGCAGTGCTGTATAGAAAAGTCTGAAAGCTTCCTTAGAAAGTATGATGTCTGATCTTGAAAATTCCTCATCTGTAACTTTTTCTAAAAGGAGGCTTAAAATATATGTGTATATTTGTGCATGACTTCTTGAAGTTTATGTCCACCATGTGCATTCAGCAGACTGGGGAGACCAGAAGAGGGCATGAAATCTGTTGGAACTTGAGTTAAAGATGGTTGTGGGCCATAAGGTGGAAATTGAACCTGAGTCCTCTGTAATAGCAGTAAGTGCTTTAAAGACTGATAAACACTGAGCCATCTCTCCAGCTTCATAATTTTCTTACTTGATAGTAGTAATTGTTAGCAACATGCAATTTTCTTTCCTTTCAACCTGAGACTGCCTTAAATCTCCCCAAACAAGTCAGATGATATTTAAACTGACCTATTTAAAAATATTCAAATATGCTTGTGGACATAAAAATGAGACTGAAATTTTGATTACTGATGTGAATGGACAAAGACTGTCTAGAGTTACCCTGGTATTTCACTGCAGATTTGATATCTTATCATCTCAAGTATAAGAACACAGACATTCAGAGAATGGAGAAGGAGCATGTATTTTTCAGATACTAAAAATGATTTCTAAAATATTTACAACAAAATCTAACTACAAATACAGTTTTTATGGAACCATCAATCATATGGGTAGGGAGCTACCTATGCAATGAATAAAGAAAGGTATTTTTTTTTTATTTCTAGAAATATGATCATGATTTCAAAGACAGATATTAATGGATCAATAGAAAAAATAAACTATAGGCCTAGGTTTTGGAGTATAACTCAACTACTAGCTTTCACTGGTGAATTCCCAGGCCCACCTCACCATCCCCACAATTGGAGGGACAGCTTCCCATGTCACTCCCTTGGAAGTCTGTCAACTCCACCCCCATACTTCCTTTACACAGATTTACCTGGTGTGTTTCCTAAGCTACAGCACCTCCCCCACATTTCCTGAGCAACCTATATCCTGCACTGCAGTAGCCTGCAGCTCTCTAGACTCCCACATCAGATGCTGTATCTTCTCCTACCACAATGAATTAGGACTACAAATAAATTAGAGAATACATAAATAAATGGAAATTGAGCATCATGCTTTTAAATTGCCAACATTTCCTGAATTGAATGGAAACAAAGTATAACATAAACTGTATTATATACAGATATATCAAAAGCAGTATTATAAAAAAGTTTATAGTAATAAATGCATATATAAAAGAAAAAGGTTACAAATAATGGGTAATGTGTTTTACAGACTTAAAAAATAAAAAAATAATTAAGATAAGGAAATGTGGTTTAAGTGAAATTGTCCCCCATAGATTCATGGGGAGTGGCACTATTAGTAGTTCAGCCTTGTTGGAGTGGACATGGCCTTGTTGGAGGTAGTGTGTCACAGGGGGTGAGGTTTCAGAAGATCAAGCCAGGTCTACTTGTTCACTCTCTCTTCCTGCTCCCTGCAGATCTAAATTTAGAACTCCTGGCTCTACGCTGCTGATTCTTTAGAACTCCTCCAGCATCATGTCTTCCTGCATGCCTCCATGCTTCCTGCCATGATAGTAATGGACTACCCCTCTGAAATGCCAGCCAACCCTAGTTAAATGCTTGCCTTGGTAAGAGTTGCCAAGGTCATGGCATCTATTCACAGCAAAGAAACCCTAAGACAGAATGTAAATGAAACTGTAATCCAAATAAACAAAAGCAATTGAACAGACTTTGAAATAGATAAAATTTAAAGGCTTTTAGCTCTCAGCTAACCAAATTAAAAAAGAGAGAGAGAGAGGGAGAGAGAGAGAGAGAGAGAGAGAGAGAGAGAGACCCTATATGGCATGAAAAAGGGAGACTTTATAAGAGATACTATGAAACAAATGAATCATGAACTAATGTGAAAAATCCCTTATTAACACAAAAACCTTCAGCAAATGGACAAATTCCTGGCCATGTGCAACCTACCAAGAGTGGGTCAATAAGGCATTTAAAAATATAAAGACAAAGACATAAATAGTAACAAGATTGAAATAGTGACTATTTTCACTATGTCACATCAAACGAAACTCCAATAACTGAGATCTTTACACCTGATTTTTATAAGATAGTTTTAAAAGTTATTCTAATTTTTCTCAAACTATACCAAAACTGAAAAATGAAAGACCACTACCAAACTAATTTTAAGGTCCAGCATTATGCTACTATCAAACCAAACACATAAAACTAAAGCCGCATATCCCTGATAATTGATGTAAAATTTCTTACCAGGAAACAAGCAAACCATATTCAAGATTATATAGGAAAAAATTAAAGATAAAGTAGAATTTCCCCATTGAGACTTAAGGATGATTAAACACTTACCAATGAATAAATGCAATAGTTAACATCAGTATAATAAAGACAAAAGCCATATGATCATCTGAGTAAGAATAAAAGCATTTGATAATAATATTATATCTGGTAAAACTGAATAAATTATATATAGGTGGAGCATAACCCCAAATAGTAAAAGTCTTTATATGGCAACATGGAAAGATGCAGACCAGGTCATTGTGTTAAGTAATAAGCCAGAAACAGAAGGAAAAATGTTACATGTTCGTATTTCTGGACACTAAGAAGTCAGTCTTATAGAATGATTGGAAATGTGGTTGGTCACTAGAGACTACAACACCCAATCTCAAAATTTGAAGTTATCGAAAGGAAATTGAGGAGATGGGAGGAACTGGCTCCTTTTTCCTACAGCACAGTGGGATAAACACTATCAACAACAATCTATGATCTACTACTGTAAAATAAGTATGAAAGGTGAATGCAAACAACACAGAGAAGTCATTAACAGTGAACTAGAAGTGATTTTATTCTGCTTGAGATCTATCTCTCTATCTATCTATCCCATAAATACACAAAAGGGTTTATCTTAATAAAAAGGAATGGATCACTCAATGGTACATGTATTTTATGTTGCTTGATGAAGGCGTAGTTTTGGAATGGTGTGATTTGACAAAGGAATTTGATTTTAACCAGATCTTTTCTGAAAATGTTCATCTGCCCTTAGAAATACTGACAGTCCTTTTCTTTGCATGTAGTTAGTTAACTAGTAGTAGGTTGCAGTTAACTCCGGAAGTCATAACTGATCAAAATGTAAGGAGTAAGAATCTGTGGAATGCTCAGCACAAGTATGACACCTATATAACACTACACTTCTTCCCCAGTCTCTGGACCAGCCATGAAGAGGTGATGGGAAGATGCTAAGAATCAGAGAGGAGTGAGACTGGAATGAAGCAGAGTCTTCTGGACACAGCAGAGTGGCTGTACTCATGGTCTCACCGCACCTGTGGTGGCCTGCTCAAGACCTATAAAGCCAGTCAATACTCTAGCTTGGAGGGAAGAGAGGCTCACAAGCCCCTATTCCTAGCTGAGAACCTATTGACAGTTGATGGCTTTTGTGTGTGTCCCCTGCTCTTTAAAGGTATTGATGATGCTCCAGTGGATGGTCTCATATCAATGACTGCATGTGCAGTACAAATTGGACTTGGTTTTATTGGTGTGTGTGTGTGTGTGTGTATGTGTGTGTGTGTGTGTGTGCGTGCTGGGCATGGTGATGCATAACTTTAAAGTAGGCTGATCTCTATAAGTTAGAGGTCTTCCTGGTTTATATGAGAATTCCAGAACCAACAGAGCTACATACATATCAAATGGACTTAATGGACATTGAAAGAATATCATATCTAACATCTACTGAGTACACATTCTTCTCAGAAACCTCTGGAACTTTCTCTATATCAAAACATACATGAGGCCATAAAACAAGCCTTTTGTTTTTGCATGTGCCTCTGTGTTTGTGTTGTGTTTGTGTGAATATTGTTGCTTGCATGGGTGTTTAGTACATGTGTGTGTATGTTCATGTAGAAGCTCAAGGTTGATGTTTAGTGTCTTCCTTAGTCATCCTGTGTCTTATTTTTTTGAGGCTATAGCTTGCAATTCAGCTAGCCTTTTTGTTCACCAGCTTGCTCTGGGATCCCTTGTGTCTGCCTTCTATGTAATGGGAGTTCAGGTGGGCCATCACATGTAACCAGCATGCACAGTGAGCTTTTTAGTCACTAGGCCATCACAACACAAACAAGTCTTACATTATTCTGAAAACTGAAACCATACCCTGTACCTCTTCTGATAACAATAAAATAACAGTAAAAGTCTATGGATTGTTGTCTATATGCAGGTGAGGGTAGGCACAAGGTAAGGTGAGAGCCTGTGATTGGGCAGTGGAAAAGGAAGGCGGGCTGAGAATTTTAGAGACAAGGACAGAGAGTACATAGGAGAAAGAAGAAGGGAGGGAGATTAAGAGAAAAGATGGAACCTATAGGAGAGGAAGAGGAGCCAGAACCACACAGTCCTGGGAGCCGTAAGTTTTGGGGATTTCTTAGATAGTTGATTAAATAATAAGTAGGGTGCACCTGCCCCATACAGGGGTGTAGCTTGTGTTTATATCAATTGAGTTTTGAGTTCATTGTGCGGGCATTTTGTGGGTTGAGAATTTACTAATATAAATAAACCACAAGCCTCTACAGTTTTGATTTTACCGGGTTACAATCTGCAGAAAGAGAACCATGAGATGAACAGTCGCTGCATGGGCTAGCCATGGAGTTGGCAAGACCATCAGGGCCAGACAATAGCCTGCGCTGGTGCAGGATGGTGCTTTTTAAAATATTTCCCACTACAGAAGTGAACAGAGAAAAACCTTAGAAATTATTCCAGCTCATGAAGACTGAACAACACATTGATGCAATCAATGGCTAAATTATCAAATTTCTCAAAAACATGTGAAAATAGAAACAGAACATTCACAGACTGTTGAGACAAGTGTAGCAATTCTAACAATCCATGTTAAACATATAGAGAGGACAAAGAATACCCAAATTTGTAGAAGGAAAGAAATGAGAAATATCAGAGCAGAAATAAGCAGAGGGTAAAGAATATGAAAATGTATTCAGACAATGAGCCGGTTCTGTTGAGATCATAAACAAAATTGATAAACTTTCATCTAGGTTCGCCAAGAAAGAGCAGAGCAAGTAAATATAGTTAGAGATGGAAAAAGGGAAAAAAGAAAGAATAGCGTATGGAATTAAGCAAGAGGAAGAAGCAAGAGGAATACAAAAAACCAGGAAGAATCCCAATAATCCTTGTCTGTCCATGGCATAGTTTTACAGTTAAAGGCCCAGATGACTCGAGCTAATTATCAATATAGTAAAGGAGCAGAATAAAAAAAATCATCATAGAATAACCAGTAGCTTTTCTATATGCTAAAATGAATCTGAATTTGCCAGAAAGTGATCCTCTTCACAATAGCCACAAAGAAATAACCTAAGAGTAAACTTAAGACAGTAAAAGACATGAACCATTAAAGCCACAAAATTCTTAGTTACTTTTATTGGTGCTGTGATGAAATAATTGACAGGAGGCAATTTGGAACTAGAGATATGGATGTGGTGAGTTACCATACGGATGTTTAAATAGCAGGTCCTCTGGAAGGATAAATAGCCCATGCTCTTAAACACTAAGCCATGGTTCCAGCTCCAATATTACCCATTCAGGATGAAGCTATTCATTTCAATTAACTCATTCTAGCTAATCCCTAACAAACATGCCCAGAGATTTGTTTCCTTACTGGTTCTGAATTCCATCAAGTCACCCATTAAGATTAACCATCTTAGCATTGAAGAAGGAAATTGAAAACCCTTGGAGGAAGAATGTTCATGAATTGGAATAATTAATAAGGTTTAAGGAATAATTACTACTAATAATTAATAAAATATTCATATACTCAAATTGCTCTGTAGACTCAAAGCAATCCACATCAAAATGTTAATAGCATTCTTCTTAAAACTAGAACACAATCCTACAGTTTGTATGGAAGCACAGGAGAGACTGAAAAGATGGCTTAGGCATTAAGAGCATGTTGTGCTTTTCCAGAGGACTGGAGTTCAGTTCGCAGCAACCGTGTCTGATGTCCTGCAGTAACTCTAGTTCCAGGAAAGCCAAGGCCGCCTTCTTGCTCTCACAGACACACACATGGTAGAAACTCTCACATAGACATACATACATGCATATAAATAATAAAAATAAATTAAGATTTTAAAAAGGAAGTACAAGAGAGTCAAGTAGCCAGAGTAGCCAGAAGCAAAAAGAGCTAAGCTGGCTTCATGACACACCATCGAGCCATGGTGTGGTTTTTGTACAACAAAAACAAACAAAAATGGAAACTGAGTCAATCAATGGAACAGGACAGCCATCTAAGAGAGAAAGAAGCCCAGGTTTCCATAGCCAACTGATTTCCAACAAAGGTTCCAATAATATATAGTGAATAATATATAGAAAAAAAGTGTCTTCAATAAACAGTGCTGGAAAAACTATATTTATAGGTGGAAGACCTACACACGGCTCTTACCCCTTATCTTGCACAAAATTCAACTCAAAGTAGACCACAAAAGTAAGACAAGAAATTCTAAAACTATAGGAGAAAACAGAGGGAGTGCGTTCGATAGATTGGTTCTGTCAATGTTCTGCTAATCTAAAAGCATAGAAAACAAAATTAAAAAAATGGCAAATGGAATGATATTAACTGAAATAGCTCTGGAAAGTAACAGGACTATCCGTGGGATAAAGAGATTACTTACAGAATGGAGAAAATATTTATCAAGCACTTGGGCAAGCTTATTCTCCACAATATAAAAAGAAATAAAGAGAAAAAAACAAACAAAGCCCCCAAATAAAAAATTTACTTAAAATGGGCAAATAATCTAAGTAGTATTTTTAAAAAGAATATCAATAATCTACCAACATGAAAAAAATGTTCCATATCATTAGTTGTTATGGACTAGAAATAGAAAGTTCCATGTGTCAATTACAAAAGCTGGTGAGGGTGGTAGAGAAAAGAAATCCTACACATTGGGGGTGAGATGTAGATGACCATAACCAATGTGGCACACACTGACCATTCTTCAAAATACTCTACCAACTGGGCGTGATGGCACACGCTTTTAATTCCAGTACTTGGAAGGCAGAGGCAGGCAGATCTTTCTGAATTTGAGGCCAACCTGGTCTACATAGCAAGTTCTAGGCTAGTTAGAGCTACATAGGGAGAACCGGTCTCAAAACAATGAAACAACAGAACGATCTTTCTAGTACACACCAGGGTTAATCTCAGGAGTATCCTTCTCTATGAGCATCCTGATTGACTAGAGAGGGGTCCAGTTCAAGGCCATCTTTAGCTCCAGCACTCTGCTCCCTACAAGGCTCTGTAGAATCTCCTTATCTGGCTTCAGCTTCATTTCTTTCTCACTCTTTCACTTCCCAAAGTCTTTCACTGTGCTTCCAATGCAAAATTCCCCTAAGTCTTCAGCCTCCAAAGCTAAGGAAAGGAGTCAACAAGAATGCAGTAAAAAGCCAGGTGTGGAAGTACATGCCTTTAATCCTGATAGAGCCAGAGGTTCAGAGAGGAGCAGAGAGGGACATAGATGCTCAGAGACAGGCAGATCTCAGTAAGGTGGATGACAGTCTGGATTACCTACACAGTGAGTTCCAGGCCTTTAGGGCTACATAGTAGGACTCTATCTCAAAAAACAACAAACAAAACCCAAGCATATGTGGGATGTAAAAATGAAGTTTGTGTTTCCAAGCATGACCTACACAGGTATGCTTGTGCAGACTCCTTTCTGGTGTTTATGGCACACATCATTGTGACTTAATTTCTAACAATAAACCAACAGCTCTGGACATTTCAGAGCTTACTTGAGAACTGGCCATGTGTTTCTGTCATTGAATAAAAGTCCATTGTTTACATTGTATTTTATGCTCAGATTTTAATTATGTAGGAAGTCATGTATTTTTCAAGCTGAAAATTTAAATTCCCATATCTAGAGTGTTAACTGGGGCTAAATATATTTCTGCCTGGACTAAGAAGATTAAAAACCAGTAGGAGAATCCAATCAAAAGGAGGGCTGTAGTATACATTAAAAAATTTCAACTTTAACTATGGGCTTTTATCCAAAATGCCAGGAAATGAGTCTTGCCAAGCTTTTCTTTTCTTTATAATCACCACAGAAGTCAGTTTGACACTCCTGTGGTTACTCACTCGAAGAGTACATAGGGAATGTTGGTTATCTACAGGGGCTTTTCACTGTCAAAATCAAGCTGCCCTGGCTCTGGTACTGTCCAGTGCAATTCAGAAATTCCTGACTGACCTTCACATTGAAAACACATATATACTGTTTCTCAGCATGATTTCAGGGACATTCACTAACTTTGCGATTTAGGATTGTGTTCAATTCCTAGCCCTAACCAACTTACTATTACAAAATAGTAAATGTAAATGGAGATTTTTTTTTAAAGTAAAGGTCAAAGCATAGGTGTACCTTAGATTATTTTGTGTAGAAGTCTGACATAGTCTTATTATTTACCTTAGTTCTACAGAGGTGTCTAATGTGGGCAACGGTTTAGGGACAATCTTGGCATGAGGAAGATAGGTGCCTTTATGGAGTAGGAGTCCAGTGGGAGCAAGCTCAAGTTGATCGTGTGCCATTAGCATGCAGTGGCGTTTTAAGGATCATAAGTGGGTCAGGAATTATTAAAGGCAAAGCAATGCTTCTTTATGTAAGCCTTGAGAATGAATCTCTCCTCTTTTCTGAATGATTATTACTGAAGATCTAGCACAAGACAGAAAATAAGGGAGAAATACCTCATTGGTAGAACAATTTTTGTGCAGCATGTGCAAGATCTGAACCCCAGCACCATAAAAGAAAAGAAATTGTATAATGAAAGTTAATTATAAGGAATTAGCCAAGAACAGTGGCTTTCATCTATAATCCTAGCACTTGGGAGGCTGAGTCAGAATTGCTTTGATGTAAGAGATCTGGGCTACAGAATGTGATCCCACTTAAAATATCATTGCTATTAGCAGATGTTCATAGTGAGGCCTTAGCTATCTATCATAAGACTACAGGATGCTAACACATACTGGCACAGCAGGTACTCAGAACAGACATCATTACTGAGCTTGAGATGAAACAACCAGGCAAAGGCTGTGCTAACCTTAGATAGTGCTGTTATGTACACTGGTATGCTGAGTTCTCTGTGGTCATGGGAAGTCTGTATTCTGGCATCCTGGGAAAAGACTAACTTCAGTTGCTAACCTTTAAGACCCTGCACAGCTATGAGAAGCTGGGGAAGCAGCAGGAACCAGTCTCCCTCAGCAAGGAAGACTCTTGGCGCCAGGACAGAAAGTTGCTCAAAGTATCCCTTCCCCTGGAAACTGACAGTTTGCTGGGAAGCTGCTTTACAGCAGACACCCTACTACCACGAAAACCGTGATAGGATGGTTCTGGAAAAGCTGCTGCCTCAAAACCGGCCACTTGCGGCTGGCTCCCAGGCACCATTGAAGAGATTATCCATCCACACCGCAGAAAGCCAATGAGGTGATCACCATGGCTGAGGAACTGAGCACAGTTTCCTCTCTCCACAGCTAAACAGTGGGTCAGCTGGCAAAGAAGAGATATTTAAGGAGTTCATTTACACTCTCTGGAAACGAAGAGCTGCATGTGGAAAGCTCCCTCTGCAATCTTGATGTGGGCTCAGCATCTCCCTTTTCCTGAATGCTGGGGAAGTGTTGTTCCTAGCTTCCTGGAGAAATTCGATTTAAATGGAAGCATTTACTGTTAGGTGCCCTCTTCTGCTTGCTTAAAGCCCATTATGAGATTCAGAGTCTGTTAATGAAGAAAGAGACTTAGTGCAGAGTGGAACCTGCCCCCACGTAAAACAATTACAGCTCTGCAAGCCCTCACAACAGTATTTATGGATCGATTTAAGGCTCTGGTAGAGAAAAGCAAGGAAGCAACTCAGGGAAGCAATAATGACATGGATGATCGTGGCCAGGGTCTAGTCGCTTGAAGTTACCTGAAATATACCCGCCACTGTAGTTTTCTGGGTTGTTTGCTTTGTAATTACCCCGAAGCGTCTAAGGAAGCCTTACTTTCTTATCAGCTGTTTTGCATTAAGTCTGAGGGAGACAAGGCAAACAGTTATTTAGGCCAATGGAGATTTTCTGTGTATTTTTTGCAACTATTCCTTAAGAAGCGACTTTAAGAGAAAAAGCACTGGGTCTGAACATACAAAACTGAAAGTGTGCTGTCCAGAGAGCATTGCGGCCACTTGGAATTACAGCAGAATCTGCATTTTTCTCTGCACTCCAGGAAGAGCCTATGTCTTTGGTAGATAAGCCAGTATGTCATTTTCTAGAGAAACGTTTCTTCTTGTCTGTGGGAGGGTCCATGTGCTGATGTTGGCTTGGCATGGGTGGGGGGTATGGGGGGATAAATGATGGGGGGTGAGGTGAGGGGTTGGGGGATGGGAGGGGCAATTGACTCAGCTAAGCCCCAGGAAACACCTGGAGAAGCCTGTGATGAACTTGAGTTGGGAAGCTATGCGTGTGCTGACTCTGGTACTTTAGAGATTGACTGCCTCCTGACTCTCTCTTTTTTTTTTAATTCCCAAGGCAGATGAAGACAATAATCCCAGTCAAGATGGAAGCAGCTTTTCCTCTTTAGCTAGTAAGGAACTGGGCTAGCATCTTCAAAGACGAACCCAAGAGGAAGCTTCTGAAAATAATCAGCACAGAGTAACCTGTAAGCAGGAGTCTGTGGCACACAGAAAAAGGTAAGCTTTGTGCTGTGTATATTTTACCTTATGGAGATCACAGTGATGTTATTATTTTAGGACATTGTGGTGGAGTTAGCATTTTAAATTCTGTAAAGATGTCTTTTCTCAATTTAATTGCTTGCTTATTAAAATTCTAAGTGAATTCCTACAAGAAAACACAAATCTTGTCCTTGGATGAATCAGGATAATGCAAAGATAAACGGAAAGAGAAGTTTGAGGTAAGGGGCAGGCTCTGGTGTTGCACCGGGACCTCAATAAGAGCAGCAGTGTGAACTAGAGAACTGTTGCCGAGTTTTTAGGTGTACTTTTCATTAGGGCAATTTCAGAAAGGGAAATAAAGCCAATTCCAAGTTTTAAATACATACACAAGGGATCTTAAAATTTGGAAAAGAAAAATCATTGAATGGGTCACTTCTTTTGTGCCATTAGACCTGTCTCTGGGGGGATCTCATTTAGTGAAACCTCCAGTTACAGACAGATACCCGATAACACTGTGTCCCCAAAGCTCTCGAGTAATGTGCGGTCATGTGCCATGTCACATCCTCATCTGCTGGAAATTACAGCAAGCTGAGCCTTAAAGACTCATTGTCTGTAAGTCTTTTGGAGTTATCATTATTACTACCACTGTGGTTTACCATAGAATGGCATCAGGGCTTTAGGGGACTCATAACTGACCAACATATTTTGAAGATTGCCTGGCTGACCATTCCCAGGCTGGTAGTGACCCAATCCCATTACTGTTGGATAATTGTGCAATCTACCATTGGATTTATGGTTCCCTGGACTTAAGGCTGAACGAGGAGGAATTTTCTGCCTTTGGAGCCACCTCTCCCCAATCCTTAACTTTTCTCTTCCGTAATTGTTTGCTCTCCCTTGCTACCTCTAATTTCTGTTGTTTACTGAAGTCCTGCTGTGCAATGATCACATGTGCCATGAAACTTGATCACTTGGTTATAGCACAGCCAGTATCAGGAGAGGACACGGGTTCAGAAATGTGTCGAATCAGCTTCTCCTGTCATACAAATTGCTCCCCCAAGGGGAGTTATGCTCATTGGGAGACTCTAATAATGTAGGCCACAGGGGTACTACTTTGTAAATTACTATTTCCTCATGATAAGATTCTCTCTTCCTTTGCAATTTTATTGGTTGCTAGAAGTGACTCACTGCTTGCAGTATCCAAAAGACTGGGCAATGGAGAAATGCTTTGGAGATAATGGAAGCCAGATGAAGAACTTGAAACAGTTTGGGGAAAGCACAGCTGACTCTAAAACATGACCTAGAAATGTTAGAGTGTTTGTCCGTCCATCTATCCATCCACATACCTCCTCTTTCAGCCATTCACCTAGATATCAAAATAATACCCTAAATAAAATTTTAGCTATGTAAAATTGTGTAAGGCTGTCTGAGCGCCGTATGCTTACACCTCCAAATTTAGTTGGAAAAAGGAATCAAGTCATTACAGAATGCAGGATCCCCATGCTGAGAATTTGAATGCATTTGTAAATTTAATAGGTGATTAAAAATTATATATCTGAAAAAATGTTTTGTCTTTAACAATCAGAACTCTATTTTTAACAGCATAAGAGACACATTTTCCTTGATGACATCTAACTCACATTAGGCTACTTTGCCTCAAAATACAGATACTCTGTACTCAAACATCATGAAAACATTCACCAGAGGGTTTAGTAATAGATGGAATGATGGTGGAAATCGTTTTGTGTTTGGTTTGAAATACTATGAAGGTATAAAGTATAAAACTCAAGGAACCCTTGGGGCTGGAGAGGTAGCTCAGAGGTTAAGAGCACTGGCTGCTCTTCCAGAGATCCTGAGTTCAATTCCCAGCAGTCACATGGTAACTCACAACCATCTGTAATAGGATCAGATGCCCTCTTCTGGTGTGTCTGAAGACAGTGACAGTGTATTCACATACATGAAATAAATAAATCTTAAAAACAAAACAAAACAAAAAACTCCAGGAACCCCATAACTATAGTGTGCTAGAGAGCCAGAGAATGACAGTACTGTCTATTCTCTCCCAGGCGACCTAGTTTGGGATTATAGAAGGAGGGCCTTCTGTCCTTGCCTTTAATGCATGGAACTATTTTTTATACCCCCATGCTGATAATGTTTGGGTTCTTTTGTTAAAAATTGAACACTAAACATGGTCAGGGGTTGATTTCTTTGTCGTGTACCATCTGCTGCTGAGATTAACTATGTGTGGCATCTAAGGGTTTGTGCTTCTGAGTATTAACCATAATATTTACTTCTTAATCTGCTGCCTGATAAATGGCCAAATTACCTGACATCTGTCTGCAGCAGGGGTTGGAATTTTAACATAGGTGGCACCAGGGCCAAAAACCTCATGTAGCCGAACACAAAATCTGCAGTCTATTCATGAGAATAAAAATGAAATTGCATAGGATATATCCAAAAGCAGGGTGCATAGAAGACTCTCGTGATGAACATGCACCCCCAAATTTAAAATGCACAAGACACTCTTATTCTGATACTATTAGCAGACAAAATAATAGGAGGCATTGCCACTAAGAGAATTATAGGTAATAAAACTTAGAATAAATAAGGACATAAGAATTTAAAACATTTAATGATATATCATGATCAATGATAATAATTAAAAAGAAACTGAATAAGAAATCAAGACATTCTAAATAAGGCATATAGGAAGGTATGAAATAATAAAAAAAAATCACATATTAAAATCATTACAATGAAATAGTCAGCAGAGAGGCTAACTGGTAGACTATGGTGAAGAGATAACACAGAAATAGAAGTGAAGAAATCTCAACACAACAGAAACTCGTGTGACATATCCAGAGGCAGATGTAAAACATGCTTAATGAAATACGAAGCTTTAAGCTTTAGTTGCTAACATGGGTCCCACCCAGCTATAGAATCCCTTCAGCAATGTATTCATATTTTATGATTCTACAGTATGCAAAAGTGAGGTTTTGAACTGTAATTGATTACAACTATTAAAGCTTTTATTTCATACAGCTTCATTCACATGTTTGCACATTTTATGTAGACTTGACTTGGGGCTCTTCAGCCTGTGTTTGAAGAGGTGAATTTTTAGTTCTCGTTATTTCTTTGTATATTTGTTACTGCAGGCATCCTCACCTAGGAAAGGGTTCTAGGAATAGTTACTTGGCCACACCGCTTTGAATGACAGGCATTTAGGCATTAAGGTCTAAGACCACTTTATAATAGGAAAATACCCCCACAGTACTGGGCATTGAGACAGTAAAGAGAATGAAGAATGAGCTAAGTTTGAGATGTATGGAGTAAGAAAGTCATCTTATTTACATTCTGGGATAAGAAAGTATTAATTGTGAATTTGACACACTCTAGAACCACCCTTAGGGGGAGGGGTCTGGGCACACGTGTGAGAGATTATGGGATTATCTTGATTAGGTTCATCAGTGTAGGTGGGACCATTTCCTGCACAGGGATCCCGGACTGTATAAAGAGGATAAACAGGCCAAGCATGCATTCCACACTCTCAGCATCCTGACAGCGGATGAGATGTGACCAGCTGCTTCAAGATGCCTTAGCTTCCGTGGTATGATGAACTGCTCCCCTGGACTGAGCTAAACATCTACCTTCACACCCTAGAATTGCTTTTGTCAGGCTATGTAGCCATAGCACCAGGAAGAGAAACTAAAATTTATATAAACAAAAAATAGGTTTTTCCATAATGCATAATAATTACAAAAACAGACGGACAAACAAAAGACAGCACTTATACATACAAATGAGGTGCTTTGAGATTAAAGGAAGTTTTTTTACAAGAGGCTTTGATAGAAGCCCATTAGAGAAAACACTGTAATACATTTCTCAATTAAAAAAGACGTCATGCCATTGTCACAGAAGAATGTAGTACCCAAATATAAAGGCATTATGAAGTCAGCACTGAAGTTAATATACATATTCTGGCATTTATAGGAATTGTATTTGGTACATTATTTTTTTTAAGTTTTTATTTTTAAATTCTATGTATAGGTTTGTGTGTGGGTTTGTAAGAGTGCAGCATTTGCAGAGGCCAGAAGGAGGCACCAGACTCATCCCCCCAAGCCACCCAGAGCTGGATTGACAGTAAGATGTGAGCTGCCCCAATGTGGGTTCTTAGAACTCAGGCCAAGAGCAGTGTAACTTGTAACCACTGAGCATTTCTCCAGCTCCTGTGTATTTGCTTTGTTTATAATTTGTAATTTGAGTGATTTTTTCCCTCACGTTCTAAAGACATTCTGTTTTTGTATTTCATTTTATATTCACCTTGTTATATTGTTCTCTAAATGACTCCCAGACTGTGTAAAGTGCAGACTCCAAAAATCCTGGATCTATCCCTGGAAGTATGAAAGACAGATTGGCACACAGAAGACCAAATGAAAAGCTCCAATTTAATTAAGATTCAAATGAAGAGAAAAGGGAATTTGGAAGGATACTCAAGTCTTAAGTTGAAAAATGTACATTGAAATCTGAAAAGCACAAATCTAAGCAAACCTTCACCTGATGCATTATAGTCAAAGAGCAGGTGACTACAGACTAAGAATAACCCTTAACTATGAAGGTGAAAATGAAAACAAACCAAAGATGCTAATCAGGTTCTATTATATATCTTTAATAATAATACTGAAGACAGTGGACTCCAGTCTTCAGAGTGCTGACGGAAGATGTTTGTCTAGATTTCTCTCCCTCAACTTATTAAGATTAAAAGCTGGACAAACACTTTGCCAGAGATTTAACATCAAGAGGCTTAGTTCCACAAAAGGAGCTACTTTAGTAATCTTTAGCAGTAGAACAACACAATCTAGAGGAAAGAGGAAAGATTGAGGAAGTGATAATAAACCAAAATGTTAAATCCCAACATATATTATTTAAAAGCAGACCAAAAATCAGTAGTAACAAATTATGGAAAATTGAATTCAACCAACACTCTAGAATACACACACACACACACACACACACACAAACACACACTTTGATGGAATTGTCCTTGGATTTGTGTTGGATTATCAGGCTAGGGTAAATGTTTATATCTCCCTGGGGGAAGGAATTCCCATACCCCATGTTTCAGGCCAGGCAGAGGAGGTATTTTTACCTACATATGGGGTTCAAATATTACTATTTAGCTATCTGACTATAAGCATTTTACCTATAGTCAATTATCTATGTGGTATAAGTAACCTCTGAGCTTTGGTTTTAGGAGTAGATTATTTTCTCTTATTGAACCACAATTGCCCACTCACTCTTAAGACGAACTCCACCTCTGTATGTCTTACATCTGGTTTTATTTGAATGCTTCCACACAAGTCCCCACAGCCGATGTTTCCATTCAAATATTTTTCCTGCTCAATCATCTAATAATAGCTTCATTACTTACTGTTGATCTAGTTTCTCGTATTCTGCATATTAATTGCCCCAAATTGATTGAAATAACCATTCTCAGAGCCTAAGTTTATTATAATACCTTGACTTTGAAGTAGAACAACAAGTTTAAATTATGCCAAGTTCTACTCAGATTTACTGTGCTATTTCTTGAGGCTAACCCACAGAGATTTTTTTTTTTATTTCCTGGTCATGTATTTTAAGAATGGAGCCTAGTCCTAGAACTAAGTATCTGGTGTCTTTTGCAAGAGGAGCAAAACAGAGTCTATGACGACGTGCTTCATGCGCAGCAGCCAACATCCCCTGAGCTGCATGTGTGTGGTTGCCTGGGTAGCAGGAAGAGGGCAGAGGTACATGTGCCTAGCACCGCTAAGCCTTGCTCTAGATGGCTGCTACCAAAGTTAAGTAGATTACATTTGTCTTTTGTCATTTTCTCTTGTTTTAGTCTACTCTATCAAGCAGATTAGGCTTTATTACTTATGGATGAACTGAGTGATTTATTTAAGTAAATTATTTAAGGCACAGAAATCTAGAAAGACTCTACTTTTCTTCGACTCTAAAAAAAACCTGTCTAGGAGAGCTTTGGTGAGCAGGCAGATGTGATCTGCCTAGCTGATGATCTCTCAGTTACGGGAGCTACATCTTGCTGAGAGGCAGGGTTTTTCATAAAACTGGATTAGCTTGTCCAATGGGCCAGAATCTTTTATTAGAGTCATGTGGATACACACATGTTCAAGTAATTTAATCTTCCCATTTAATTTTATTCACTGGTGAGAAAAAGAGATTTATATGCAAGGCATGGAATGACAACAAAATAATCCCTTTACAAAAAACATTTTCTCATCTACAAAAGCTCTCTTTAATTCCTGTTTCCCATTCAGGGCTCAAGTCTTTACAGAACTGTTCCTGTCAAGGTTAAATTCTATCCAGAAACAGCCTTCTGCTTTTATCAGCAAAAACACATCCCACACTTCATGAATCTAATGGTACTCTTACTTACCTTTCTTTTTAAATATGTTTAAAATGGCATATGACTAGACAGGAGACTGGTAGAACAGAAAAGAGGACCCAGAAAAACAAAAAAGTGTAAAGCTATGTCCACTTAATTTTTGTCAGAGAAGAGCAAAAGAAAAAAAAAATGAACAAAGATTGTGCAACTAATATTACTGGCAAGCCTGGATATCCACTTGCAGAATGAAATTAGATGAATATCTTTCACCTTGTCCAAAATAAATTCAAAGTGGATCAAGGACCTTAATTTAAGACTCCAAAATGCTGAAACTACTGAAAACCAACCAACTAACCACTGGGAACATGCTTCAAGACACTGAGGCAGCCAAGATCTTTCTGAACAAAACAGCAACATAGGACCTGGACAAACAGATGGAATTGTATGGGAATAAAGGTTTCTGCACAGCAAAGGGAACTTTCTTCAGAGTTGCAGAAGGGAGAAAATCTTTGCCATGTGTATGGCAGACAAGGAGTAGAGTCCAGAATTTACTAAGAATTGCAGAAATTAAATATCAAAAAAACCCAAAAAACAAAAAACAAAAAAACAAGAACAAAACTGCCAATCAGCAATGGGCTAATGGAATAAATAGAGACTTAAAAAAAAAAATCAAACAGAAATAGCTGATAATTACTTTAACATGTGTTAAATGTTTCTGCCCACCATGGCAATGCAGATTAAATCAACTTTGACACACCACTTTATTCCACCTAGTTGGAATGCTTATTAAGAAATCTGACGGTAGATGTTGGAGAGAAGTGAAGTGGAATCATCTGCATTGCTGGGGAAGGTAAAAATGAATGCAGGAATCGTGGAAAGTGGATTCCTCAAAAGAACAACCTAAAAATAGAACTTCCTCATGACCCAGCTATTTCCTGCACATAGCATACACCCAGAGAACTCCATAGCTTCCCACAGACATGTGTATGCCCTTTTTATTGCTGTGTTATTCACCATATCAAGGAGTTGATCAATGGACCTGACAAAAAACCTAATGAATAAATAATATAAACCATATACATGTATAAAATATAATTCTATTCAGCTCTAAAGAAAACTGAAGTCATAAAATATATAGAAAAATGGTGGGCTTAGAACACATAATATTAAGCAAGATCTTACAATTTCAGAAAGGCAAATGATATATTCTCTTGTATGTGAATCCTAGCATGTTTTATATGTATGATGACATATGTACACGTGGTTATAATATAATATGTAGAAGTATGAACAAGAAAGAGGATTAGGTTATGAGGAAGGATTTAATGCTGGTAATAGAGACATAAATCATGCAAGAGCATATAAAGACAATTGTTTTTCTACTTTTAAATCTCTTGTGGATGCTTTTGCTTTCCCCTGTGGTCAATAAGTACATAAAATATAATCGGTAGTACATAAAGCATAAGTGATACAGTATAAAATGTAGTGAAGCTCCACAGCTTCAGCGTGGCTGTTCTCACTGTGCAGAAGTCTATTGAGATGTTTATATGTTGGGTCTAACCCATCTTCCCTTGTGACTTTTTGCTTGCAAGATTTTTCCAATACAGTTTTGATTATTTAAGAGAGCTTAAATTCATTATTTTTAGGTTTCATACATGTTATCTGACAAACAATAGTTGAGCTTGGCTGTGGGGTACAATGGGATAGCTATGCATTATAGAAAATTCTGTTAGGTGAATGAACATGCCCAGCACTTCACCAAGTCTTACTATGTGTCTTGGAACACTATTTTGAAACCTCTCAACCTTTTCTTTCTCATTCTTCTTTATTCTTACCTTTTAAAAACCCAGCATTTACATATGGAGATTCTATTTCTCAGTTTCTCTAGGAGAACAAAATAGTTTCTATAGACTCCTGAATCTCTACCTGTAAAAATGGAACCTCGTTCACCTACTTTTCCTTTGAGACAAACTCAGGGAGGGGCCTGTCTGCCTGTTTGTTATGGTCACATGAATCTTTAGATCTAAAATCAAAACATCTGAGAAGAAATGACAATTCATTTGCTCACCTATCATGAACACTATTAGCCAACAACACAACTCTGTTTATCCCATTTGTTGATAGAAAAAAACCCTTAAGTTTAGTAAAGACAAATAATATATGTGACTTTCTCCATCATTGGCATGTTTTGTTGGTATGATCCATTGCTTAAATTGATGCATGAATGTTGGTAAGTAATTATTTTTTGTTTATTTTTATTTTTTATTTTATTAAATTATTGTATTTATTTATATCCTAAATGATGCCCCCCATATGCATCCCCCTGCTAAGTTCTTCACCCCATGTCCCCCCTTTGCTTATGAGAGGGTGCTCTCCTACCCACTCACCCACTCCCACCTCACCAACCCACCCCCACCTCACCCCTGCCAGCATTCTCCTTCCACGAAGCATCAAGTTTCTACAGGATGAAACTCATCCTCTCCCACTGAGGCCAGACAAGGCAGTCCTCTGCTACATATGAACCAGGGGCCAAGGACCAGATCATGTATGCTCTTTGGTTGGTGGCTTAGTCCCTGGGAGCTCTGAGTGGTCTGGGTTAGTTGACACTGTCTTTTTTCCTATGGGGTTGCAATCCCCTTCAGCTCCTTCAGTCTTTCCCCTAACTCTTCCATATTTGTCCCCAACCTTGGTCCAATAGTTGGCTGTAAATATCTGCATCTGTCTCAGTCAGCTTCTGGTAGAGCCTCACAGAGGACAGCCGTGCTAGGCTCCTGTCTGCAGTCACAACATGCATCAGTAATAGTGTCAGGGTTTGGTGCCTGCACCTGGGATGGATCCAAAGTTGGGCTGGTCACTGGATGGCCTTTCCTTTAGACTTTGCTCCAATTTTGTTCCTGCATTTCCATGCATGTCCTTCTGGGTCTGGGTTACCTCACTTAGGATGATATTTTCTAGTTCCATCCATTTTCCTGCAAAATTCATGATGTCCTTGTTTTAATAGCTGAATAGTATTCCATTGTATGAATGAACCACATATTCTGTATCCATTCTTCTGTTGAGGGACATCTGGGTTGTTTCCAGCTTCTGGCTATTATAAATATGGCTGCTATGAACATAGTAGAGCATGTGTCCTTGTGGTATGGTGGAGAATCTATTGGGTATATGCCCAGGAGTGGTATGGCTGGGTCCTCAGGTAGAATTATTTCCAACTTTTTGAGAAACTACCAGATTGATTTCCAGAGTGATTTTACCAGCTTGCAATCCCACCAACAATGGAGGAGTGTTCCTCATTGCCAGCATCTGTTGTCATCTGAGTTTTTGATCTTAGCCATTCTGATTGGTATGAGGTGGAATCTCAGGGTCATTTTGATTTGCATTTCCCTGATGACCAAGGATGTTGAACATTTCTTCAAGTGCTTCTTGGCCATTTGAGATTCCCCAGTTGACAATTCTCTGTTTAACACTGTACCCCATTTTTAAATCGGGTTATTTGGTTCTCTGGAGTCTAACTTCTTGATTTCTTTCTATATTTTAGATATTAGCCCTCTCTCAGATGTAGGGTTGGTAAAGATCATTTCCCAATCTGTAGGTTGCCACTGTGCCCTATTGACAGTGTCCTTTGCCTTACTGAAGCTTTGTAATTACAACCCTACACCAGTAGCTTTTTAGTGTTCTAAGAATTCAATAACTACATCCAGCCACATGGCCCATAATGCTTTGTGTATTAGCAAATGAAAATGTCTTTTGGGTTCCTGCTTTGGAAGGAAAGCAGCCAAGAAACACAGGGAATTTAGTAAAAGTAAAGTGCAGTACTGAGCAGATAGTAATCAGCAAGTAGAGGTTGCAATTGGAGGTTCGCAGCCCCCTGGATCTTGTGTAGTGAATTTTTAATGAATATATAAGGTGGGTGATATACTCATAGAGACAAGGTAATTCATCTTTTCTCTGTCAAATTGTAATAAACCAGTTTTTTTCCAGGATCCTCCTGAAAAGCCTACAATAGGGGAGTCCAAAACCATGGTAAATGATATTATGAAGTCCAGGTATTTTGAAAATGCAGATCCTTCATAATTGTGCCTATGTGATAATTGAGAATGGTGCAATGGTGCCTGAGTTTATGATATGGAACAAGAGCTTCAAGGATGCTTATCCACAAAGGAACATTCGGTCTTAAGGTACTTTCCTGTTGCTGTAAAGGGACACCATGATCAAAGAAACTTATAAAAGGAATCCTTCAATTTGGAGGCTTCAGTTTCAGAGAGAGAGGAGGGGGCAGGCAGGGATAGGGTTAGAGCAGGAGCTTAGAGTTACATCTGATCCACAAGTATGGGGCAGAGAGAGAACTAACTGGGGATGGCATGGGTTTTTAAAATCTTTTGACACATTTCCTCCAACAAAGTCACACCTCCTAATCTTTCCCCCAAAAGTTCACCAACAACAGACAATATATTCAAACACATGATCAGATGGGGACCATTCTCATTCAAACCATCAAACTAACCAACAAGAGACATGGCTACCTAGAGACAGATGCAGATGCCATGATTCCTTTTTATCTGATTCTTTGCTTAACAAGACATAGCTAAGGTACAGTTTCAGATTTTGTTGGTTATCTCATATGTAACTCCTTATGTAGTTTCCTACATCCTCAAGGACTATAAACCCTGATGAGAAAAAGGGCCAGAAGTCATTCTTTAATAATTTCTTATCCACTATATAAACAAACTCAAAGAAAAAAACCACATGATTATTTCATTAGATGCTGAAAAAGCATTTGACAAAATTCAGTACCTCTTCATGCTAAAAGTCTTGGAAAGATCAGTAATTCAAGGCTTATACCTAAATATAGTAAAAGCAGTATACAACAAACCAGTAGCCAACATCAAACTAAAAGGAGAGAAACTTGAAGCAATCCCACTAAAATCAGGGACTAGACAAGGCTGCCCACTCTCTATCTATTCAATATAGTACTTGAAGTTCTAGCTAGAGCAATTAGACAACAAAAGGAGATCAAAGGAATACAAATTGGAAAGAAACAAGTCAAACTATCACTATTTGCAGATGATAAGATAGTATACCTATGTGACCCCAAATATTCCACCAGAGAACTCCTACAGCTGACAAACAACTTCAGTAAAGTTGCCAGATATAAAATTAACTCAAACAAATCATTAGCCTTCCTATACTCAAAGGATGAACAGGCTGAGAAAGAAATTAGGGAAATGACACCCTTCACAATAGCCACAAATAATATTACATATCTTGGTGTTTCTCTAACCAAGCAAGTGAAAGATCTATGTGACAAGAAGTTCAAGTCTCTGAAGAAAGAAATGCAAGATCTCAGAAGATGGAAAGATCTCCCATGCTCATGGATTGGCAGGATTAATATAGAAAAAATGGTCATCTTGCTGCAAGCAATCTACAGATTCAATGCAATCCCTATCAAAATTCCAACTCAATTCTTCATAGCGTTAGAAAGAACAATTTGAAAATTCATTTGGAATAACAAATATCCCAGAATAGTGAAAACTATTCTCAATAAAAGAACTTTTGGGGGAATCACCATTTCTGACCTTCAGTTGTATTACAGAGCAATAGTGATAAAAAGTATATGGTATTGGTACAGAGACAGGCAGGATGATCATAGAATCGAAGACCCAGAAATGAACCCACACACTTATATTCACTTGATCTTTGACAAAGAAGCTAAAACCATCCAGGAGGAAAAAGAGCATTTTTTTTCCATTTGCATTTTCCAAAGAGCATTTGTTGAAGCATTTTCAACAAATGGTGCTGGTTCAACTGGTGGTCAACATGTAGAAGAGTGAAAATTGATCCATTCTTGTCTCCTTGTACTAATCTCAGTCCAAGTGGATCAAGGACCTACACATAAAACTGGATAAACTGAAATTAATAGACGAGAAAGTGGGGAAGAGCCTTGAACACATGGGCAAGGGGAAATTTTCCTGAACAGAACACCAATGGCTTAAGCTCTAAGATTAAAAATTGACAAATGGGACCTCATAAAATTGCAAAGCTTCTGTAAGGCAAAGGACACTGTCAATAGTGCAAAACTGCAACCAACAGATTGGGTAAAGATCTTTACCAAATCCTGTATCTGATAAAGGGCTAATATCCGATATATATAAACAATTCTAGAAGTTATACTCTGGAGAATCAAATAACCCTATTAAAAAAATGTGGTTGCAGAGCTAAACAAAGAATTTTCATCTGAGGAATATTGAATGGCCAAGTAGCACCTAAAGAAATGTTCAACATCCTTAGTCATCAGGGAAATAAAAGTCAAAACAACCCTGAGATTTGACCTCACACCAATCAGAATGGCTAAGATCAAAAACTCGGGTGACAGCAGATGCTGGCAATGAGGAACACTCCTTCATTGATGGTGGGAATGCAAGCTGGTAAAACCATTCTGGAAATCAGTCTGGCTGTTCCTCAGAAAATTGGACATAGTGTTCCCTGAGGAGCCAGCCATACCACTCCTTGGCATATACCCAAAGATTCTCCAACATGTAACAAGGACACATGCTCTACTATGTTCATAGCAGCCTTATTTATAATAGCCAGAAGCTGGAAAGAGCCCAGGTGTCCTTCACCAGAGGAATGGATACAGAAAATGTGGTACATTTACACAATGGAGTACTACTCAGCTATTAAAAACAATGAATTCATGAAATTCTTAGGCAAATGGATGGAACTAGAAAACATCATCCGAGTGAGGTAATGAAATCACAAAAGAACATACATGGTATGCACTCACTGATGAGTGGAACTTAGCCCAAAAGCTCTAAATACCCAAGATACAATTCATAGACCACATGAAGCTCAAGAAGAAGGAATACCAAAGTATGGGTGCTTTGGTCCTTCTTACAAAGGGGAACAAAATACTCAGAGGAGCAAATCTGGAGACAAAGTGTAGAGCAGAGACTGAAGGAAAGGCCACCCATGGACTGCCCCACCTGGGGATCCATCCTGTATACAATCACCAAACCCAGATAATATTGTAGATGCCAAGAAGTGCTTGCTGAAAGGAGCCTGATATAGCTGTCTCTTGAGAGGCTCTTCCAGAGCCTTACAAATACAGATACAGATGCTCATAGCCAACCATTGGACTGAGTACGAGGTCCCCAATGGAGGAGTTAGAGTAAGGACTGAAGGAGCTGAAGGGGTTTACAGCCTTATAGGAAAAACAACAATACCAACCAACCAGACCCCCCAGAGCTCCCAGGGACTAAACCACCAACCAAGGAGTACACATGGAGAGACCCATGGCTCCGGCTGCATATGTAGTGGAGAATGGCCTTGTCGGACAGCAGTGGGTGGAGAGGCCCTTGGTCCTGTGAAGGCTCCATGCCCTAGTGTAGGGGAATTTGAGGGCAAGGAGGTGAGAGTTGGTGGGTGGGTAGGGGAACACCCTCATAGAAGCAGAGTGAGGGGGGATGAGGTAGGGGATTTCCAGAAGGGGAGGAACCAGGGAGAGGGGATAACATTTGAAATGTAAATAAAGAAAATATCCAATAAAAATTAAAAAAGTATAGCTCTAGCTGAGAGACACATAATATTGCATTTCAAAATAAGGACTTCACTAGAACACTTGTGAAGAGAAAATTCTTATGGAATGCTACAGTACTAATCATTGTATTGTATCATTGATGTCTGTGCTACATCAAACAAAATCATAAGCTTTCTATTTGGTACTGCGAAGCTATAGATACATGACAGACATGTAATGAATAAATGCTAAATGTGTGTATTTACATTGCTATAAGCTGTATAAACTCAAAATGGTCATATTTAGTTACCAAGTGAATAAATACCGAACACACTGTTAAATGATGGAGGTGTCAAAAAAAAAAAAAAAAAAAGAAAGAAAAGAAAGAAAGAAAAAAAAGGCTAAACTGTCAGTGTAACAATATCCTTGCTTCCAACATTGTTGGTGTAAGAGATCATTGATTGTATCAGCCATCCAACGTAGAGAATGAATTTTGGGTATATCCTGGTATACATGGGCAGACATCTTTGTTGAATAACTATTTCAACCCAAGTCTGCTGAATCGTAATTATCCAATGAAGGACTTCTACCAGAGGAATAAGACTAGCCAGTCACTACTGCCACTGCCACCCAGACACTACTGGGTAAATGGGTAAGAGCAGTGCCAAGCAGCAGGACAAGCATGAAGAGAATTTTATCACTAGCAAAGAGACTAAAAACCATTTAAACATGACCTTACTGTTCTGTCAAACTGAGTCCATACCACCCTTCCCTGGTTTGCTGGCCGTCAGCCACCTTGGTGGCTTCCTCTTCTTAGAAGGAATCTGCTGTGCCCTGTCTCAGTTTGCATATCCTTCCCTTTTGATGGAGGTCCTTCCTAAGTACCCCTCTGCCATGTCCACAATTGAAAACATTTTTGACATAATTGGATTTTGCTCACTTAGTATAAGCATGAGGATCATCAGAACACCATTGAAGACTCACCCCCAAAAGTGGTTTCTCTGTTTTGTTTGTTTGCTTCTGCAGGGCTGGGCAGAGCCTTGTATATACTAGGTATGAGTTCTACCACTGAGACCCACACCTAGCCTTGTGTCTCCTTATTTTGTTTCTTTCCTGGCAATTATTACAAGGTTTTGTTTCATTTCTATTTAAGGGGAAAGGAAAAGTGGATGGGATTTCACTCAAATTTTTGTCTCTAGCACCCTGCCAATTCACTACAGAAAGAACTCACAGGTGTCAGGTGAAAGATGAAGACACATTTTCCTTTTCTTATTTTTTTAAAATTGAAAATATATTTTTTTCATTCAACATATTCTGATTATGAGTTCACCTTCTTCAGCTCCCCACACTGCTCCCTCCACCCCAAACCACACACTTTCTCTTGTTCATTAGTAATCAAACAAATATTAAAAATAAGATAAGATAAAATAAACAAACAAATGTATAAAATTTTAAAAAAGCAGAATAGGACAAATCAAACAGGGAGGGGGGAGAGCCAAAGAAAACGCACAAAAAACACATACAGATACTGAAGCATACACACACACACACACACACACACACAAAACCATCAAAAAATTGGAAACTATGATATGTAGGTGAAAGATCTGTAAAATAACGTGCCCAAAGCATTGTGAGAAAAAACAAACAAAAAAACACGAAACAAACAAAAATACAAACAACTCCAAAAATACTGTTTGCCTTTGTGAGCAGTTGTTGAAGGAGATAGCTTCTGGGTTAGGGGTGGTGGCTTGTGTTTGCTTCCTGCTTAAGGACTGAGACTGCATTTGGCTTGGACTTGCGTGGATGCAGTGCACACTGCCACCATGTCTGTGAGGTCACATGTGCACTGTTGTGTCTAGAAGGCACTATTTCCTTGGTGCCCTCCGTCTTCAAAGGCTCCCTTAATTTTGGCAAGTACTAGCAATTTGTCTCAATTTGACATGAACAATGAATGAAAAACAGATTAAGAGCACGGTGACTTAGTCACACTGTACTATGCATACGCAATGCCAGACACCTTGCTGTAAATATTATAAAAATTCCACATTTGGCTCCTGAGAGCCATAATTTGTATTCTGAATTGGACACTATGATTGCCTATAAAACATTAAAAACCTGTGACAAAAAGAAAAAAAATAAAGAGTCCAGTTTCCATTAAGTGAAACTAAATTATTCACAAGATGTTCTTTTTGAGATGTTCTTACATGTAACTTCTCCTTTTAATTGTCATAAAGAAGCCTTAAAAAATATCAAAATGAATCAATTGATATTTTAAAGTATAAAAATTTAAAAATTGTAAACATTAGATCATAAAGTTTCTTTGGCCCATTTTTATTCAGCACAATTTTCTTGAGTCATTAAAGATTAATGCTGATTTAATATACTAAGATGAAACCATAGGCATTGTTCAATAAACTGGGTCTTATTTACATTTTTAAAGTGGACATTGACTTTATAATTAAGTCTAATTTTTCCTCCCTCCCTCCCTCCCTTCCTCCTTCTGTCCCTTCTTCCTTCCTTCCTTTCCTTCTTTCCTTCCTCATTATCTGCCTGTTTTTCTATTTTCATCGGCTACATCTTCTGAAATACACATGCGCTGCTGTTTATTTATTTAAATGATCCCCTGAAGTTCTAAGCCTGGACTTGGCGTTGATGTGGAGAACTTTCAGTTAAATACAGTCCACTGGCACAGCAGTGCCTGCACTTTGCAGCCTCATTTGGTAGGTGGGATTTATTGATAGTGCACCCTTTGTCCTGTTTACCATGTCTTGGTGTGTGGACTGTCTTTCTCCTCCTGGGTTCCCCAAAGCAGGCAAAAGCTTCAGAAACAGCCTCTGCTCTGTCAGAAGCTCCACAAAACACTACACTACACAACTATAACATATAGGCAGAGGGCCTAGGTTAGACCTACGTAGGTTCTCTGATAGTTCAGTCTCAGTGAGCCCCTAGGGGTCCAGGTTTGTTGATTCTGTGGGTTTTCTTTTCTCTCTTTCTTTCTTTCTTTTCTTTTCTTTTTTTTTTTTTTTTTTTGGTTTTTCGAGACAGGGTTTCTCTGTGTAGCCCTGGCTGTCCTGGAAGTCACTCCCTAGACCAGGCTGGCTTCAAACTCAGAAATCCGCCTGCCTCTGCCAGGATTAAAGGCGTGCGCCACCACTGCCCGGCTATTCTATGGGTTTTCTTGTGGTGTCCTTGACCCCTCTACCTCCTACTGGATTTTAACTTGGTAAATTTAAAACTGTCCTTTCAAATTTGGCAATAATCTATTCAGATAGTTCTTTTGTGGTTTTTAAAAACAATCAATGATTTTATTTTAGTTATATGGATGATCATGGACTTTGTTAGAAAATATTAAATAATTCAAGTGTAAATAGTTGTAAGTATCTAATTCTTAAAAAAATCATTATTCTCTGTAATGCAAAGCTACAAAAATGACTTTAGTAAATTCCATGTTTTTGTGATTGTGTGTTATCCAAGATTTTGAATACCTAAAGGCCTGACTTTCGTAAAGAAACGTAAATGATGGGTAAGGAGGAGCAGATGAATTCTTAGAGGGGTTGCTTGTCTGGTATGCACAAAGCCCTGGGTTCACTCCCCCACACTGTAAAAACTGAGTGAAACTCAGGCCTCTGTCCCTAGCACTCTTTAGGTAGAGGATAAAGGATCAGAAGTTCAAGGTCATCCTTGGCTATGTGACAAGCCTGAATGGAGCCTGGACTACAGGAAATCCTATCTGGGGAGAGAGAGAGAGAGAGAGAGAGAGAGAGAGAGAGAGAGAGAGAGAGAGAGAGAGATATTACATTTTGCTACAGATAATTGGTTTTTGTCTCCAACTTTATGATCCAAAGAAAAGACTGATCTGAATTCCCCCCTCTGTGTCTCTCTCTCTCTTTCTCTCTAAAAGTTAAAATTTAAAGCCAAAAACATGAGAGAGAGTATAAAGAGCTTTAAGTCTTTCTCCAAGCTTAAAAAATACACTAAAGTAGCTTCTAAAAATATTATTTACCTCACAAGAAATTCAGTAATGGAAAGAAAAAGTTAGAGGGTTTCATAGAATTCAATCATACATAAGTAGATTGTGTGAACTGTTGTTTATTTTGAATTAACCTGAGCAAATTCAGTCTGATATTTTCTTTCCCTTTCTTCTCTGTTAAAGTATGGTTTACAAAGATGAACAAAGATGACTGTCAGAAAAATATAATGTAAAACATGACCAGTGTTTTTTGACTCATTAACTCATGAGCAAAATGGTAATTTTTAAAGGTCTCAGAGCTTGGTAAGATGTCCATGTACATGTATTTAATTTCATGATTAAGTATAAGAACAGGTGATTCAGTAAAATACAGGCTGTTGTGATCTTCCGGCTAACTGGTTTACCTACTTGCATATGCTAGGCAAAGTCCCTTGTCCAGTGGACTTTTGCAATAACTCAGGGAGAAGTTGAGCTTGGTAATACCCTGAAAGAACATCTAGAAATTCTTGGACCTGCCTGGAGACTGTGCATGGTTTTCTGATACTTCTGACTGAATGTTCTTAATATTAGTGTCCTCCATCCTCACTCCTTAGGGGCCACACCTAGTCCTGGTATTGACATCCCGATGCCTCTTGATGACTGTGTGGATAGTTCAAATCTCTCTCCTGACCTTCAGACTCTCCACCTACCTGTTCACAGTACCACACCCTAAAATCCCTGGTACACAGTTGCAATTCACCAAGTCTAAATTTAAATTCTGTTTTCTTTTCCATAAAAGACTTCTTTTCTAACCTCTGAGGAACTCTTTATTAGATCATCAGAGGTCTGACCCTTATTTCCTTACCCTCCATGGGAATTTCTTCCAGAAACAGCAATGCATCCTATGAATTCATCAGCAATCACTTTTAGCGTGGTTTCTAATCCTATCTCTTCCCTTTTCGGGTGTGCCCTATAAAAGCTGAACTCCAAGAGGACATGGGAGATACATTAGCAAAGAGTTAATGTTTACTTCTTTAAACCTTCTCTATAGCTCACATTCTAACTGTGCTCAACATTAGATCCCTGATTTATAAGTCTATGTATCTATGTCCAATATTCTCTCTGAACATACAAAAAAACCTGTGACTAAAATATGCTGTAGCCCAGGAGGCTGAGGCAGAAGGATTGCCACGAGTTCAAGGCCGGTCTAAGCTACAGAATGAATCCCACTTAGATCAGGCTAAGTGAGAAAGTAAAACTTTATTTCAAAAGCAAACAAAACAAAACAAGAACAACAACAACAACAACCAAAACCAAACACCCCAACATTTAAAAATGTGAATATTTTGTTACTTTATAATTTACTTTTAAGCTTCCTACAAACTGTTTTCACACAGACTTCATTTTGACTGCTGCATCTCTTTGGATTATCACCATGTTCCCCTGCCCTTCTGTTTTCCATTCTGACTTGTTACCTCACAGTGATGTGCTCCACAGGCTTTCTCTATTAAAGCCCCATCTGTCTTGCGAGGCCCTGTATAGATTCCTGGACTTTGCCCAGTTCACCTAGATACACATATGTAACCATTTGAAGCTGGATCCACATGTGGGAGAAAATGGGAGCTACGGGAAAACTTGCTTTTCTGAGTCTGGGCTGCCTTGCTTAATATAAGGGTTGCCAGTATGGAAATTTCATTTTTCTTCGAATGTGAATAGAAATCCACTAGGTATGTATACTACATTTTTATTTTCTGTTCATCTGTTGATGGCAGACTAGACTGATTCCATTCCTCATGTGCACATTTCTCTGTAGTAGGGAATGGAGTCCTTTGGGTACATTCTCATATGGTGGTTTGATTGGAAATGGCCCCTATAGGCTCATATGGTTGAATGTTTGGTCCCTAGTTAGTAAAATAGTTTGGGAAGGATTACAAGGTGTGACCTTCTTGGAGTAAGTATGGCCTTGTAGGAAAATATGTGTCATTGAGAGTGTTTTGAGGTTTCAAAAATATATACCATACCTACCCTTTCTCTCTGTCTGCCTGCCAATTTAGATGTAAATTCTTAGACTCATGTGCCTGCCTGCTGCCATGCTCCCTGCCATAATAACCATGGCTAACCCTATAAAACTGTAACCAAGCCCCCAATTAACTGAGTTTTCTCAATAATGGTGTATCTTCACAACAACAAAAGAGTAACTTAGACATAGTTTGTTGGGAAATGGGATATTGCTATAACAGGCATGATTGTACTGTTCTTTGTAAGAATATGAAAGACTTTGGGACTTTGGAATAGCAAAAGAGTCGAACAGTTTAAGCAGGGCTTAAAGGACTTCTGAGCAAGCCTTGAATAACAGTAGTGCTGAGGGCGATATGGACTACAGAACCCTAGCAGAAAAAGTCTCAGAAGGGAAGTAAGTGGCTTTGAAAGCATATTTCAGATATTTTGGTAAAGAATGTGGCTGCTTTTGCCCTTTCCTAAACAAAAAAAAACTGCCTGAGGCTAAAATTGAGATTTTTTTTTTTTTTTGATGTCATTGGCCAAGAACATTCCAAGGCAGCCTAGTATAGACTGTATCATGTGGTTATTAGAGATCACTCTTATGAAGACTTACAAGGAAAAGGTGCAAGTGAGACAAAGGGAAAGACAAAATGTACAGGTTGAGGAGAAAAAGAATACTAGGATGTGTAATGTTGGAGCCAAGTCTTGTGTTCAAAGAGATAAGTTTAAAGAAAGACCCAATGCTAAATGAAATAAAAGGTATCGTACAGCTTGGTCAAGACCCCACCCAGCTAAGCTTCCAACTTGTGAAATGAATTAAAGAAAAGTTAGGTAGCCTAGGAACCATCAACAACAAAAAGATGAAACAATTGTAATTTAAGGATGGACCAGGTTTCAGCCCCAGGAATCAGAAGTCAGCAGCTTAGTGGATCTGGATTTAGAGTCAAGGAGGATACAAGAAAGGGGTTGTCATAGATTCTTCTGAGGTTAAAGGAATTGACCAAGGCCAGGTATATGGCAAGAGAGTCCCTTCAAGATGGTCTAAAGAGGCCATTGTGTGAAGCTGTGAAGGTGAAGCTTTGATTGCTTTGAAGAGCTCAAGATATTGGGAATGACAAAGCTATGGGATACTTATCAAGGAGAGATATAGAGGGTGTGGAACAAAGCCAAAAGAGAGAAGTCAACAAAGCTAGAAGGAGTGGGAGATATGAAAAGAATTTAAGACCTTGGACATTGTATATAGAGTTGTAGAATTTGCTGTTTTTCCTGCTAAGTTTCCATGCTGTTTTCGTTCAATATTACCTTACTGTTCTCCCCTTCCTTCTCTTTTCAATGGTCATGTATATTCTGTGCTTTTGTGTGTTGGACGTGTGTGATCTGATTCTTGGGTTTGATTTCCCAGGGGGTTTCAAGTAAGAGACTGCTTTGAGTCTCAGACGAGACTTTGGACCTTTAAACAGTGTTGAGACTGTGAAAGAGTATAGGAACTTTTCAAGTTGGAGGAATGGATTTTGCATTATGATATGGCTACAAGCCTGCAGGGGCCAAGGAGTAGAGTGTAGTAGTTTGAATGAGACTGGACTCTTTAGGCTTATGTGTTTGAATGTTTGGTCCTCAGTTAGTGGAACTATTTGTGAAGGACTGGAGCTATAAAACATCTTTGAGTATATGCCCAACGTCGTAAAGCTGGATCTTGAGGTACATTAATTCCCATCTTCCTGTGGAACTGTCACAATGATTTCCATAGTGGCTGTACAAGTCTTCAATACCATCAACAATGAATGGATGTTCTCCTCACTTCGAATCTTCCCCAGTATGAGCTGCCATTTGTTTTACTGATTGTGGCTATTCTGACTGGTATAAGATGTACCTCAAAGTAATTTTGGTTGCATTTCCCTGATGACTAAAAATGTTGAACATTTAGTTTTCCTCATATGTTTAGGACTTCAATTCTTTAAGATTTTGTTTAGATCTGTTTAAACCCATTTTTAAACTGTGTTATGTATTTTCTTAACATCCAGTTTTTTATATTGTTTATAAATGGATATTCTATCTGGTGTGTAGTCGTTAAAGTCATTTTCCTGGTCTGCAACCCACCACTTTGAATGATGGTATCCTTTGCCTTTAAGTTTCCTGAGGTCCTGTTTACTAATTGTTGTTTCTAGTACCTATGCTAATGTTGTTCTGTTAAGAAAGTCTTTTCTTGTGCCAATGAGCTCAAGGCTATTCCCCACATCTTCTTTTCTATTGGTTTCATTATATCTGGTCTTATGATGAAGTCTTTAACTCATTTGGAGTTGAGTTTTGTGCAGTGTGACTATGTATAGCTTTATTTTCATTCTTCTACATGCAGCCACCTAGTTTGAACCTTATTCTTTGTCAAAGATGTATTTAGTTTTTTCCCCAGTGTGTTTTTCTGGCTTGTTTATAAAAAAAAAAAAATCACTTGTTCACAGGGGTGAGGAAGGTTTTAGTTCTATTTCATTGATCAATATGTCTGTTTTAATGTTCATTGATCAATATGTCTGTTTTAATGCCAGTACCATTACTATTCTTACTACTCTAGTTCTGGAGTACAATTTTTGTTTGAGAGTGATGAAAATTGATATGTTTTAGATAATTGATATTTGTGTGTGTATGTGTGTATGTATGTGTATGTTTGTGTGTGTGTGTGTTTCTATATGAAGCTGAAAATTGTTCTTTACAGTTCTGTAAAGAAGAATTGTATCTGAATTTTGATGGGGATCATATTGAATTTGTAGATTGCTTTTGGTAAGATAGTCATTTTCACTGTTAATCCTACTGATTCATAAGCACGAGAGATATTTTCATCTTCTGATATCTTCTTCAATTTCTTTCTTCAATGTCTCCAAGTTTTTAATTATTCAATTTTTCACTTGCTTAGTTAGGGATACTCTATGATTTTTTTTGTGGCTATCATGAAAGGTATTGTTTCTCTGATTTTTTTCAGTTTGTCATTTGTGTATAGGAATGGTACTGATTTTTTGTGTTAATTTTGTATCCAGAGACCTTGTTGAAAATGTTTATCAGTTGCAGAAGATCATTTATATATATACAATCATATCATCTACAATTAGAGATGTTTTGACTTCTTCACTTCCTATTTATATCTCCTTGATCTCTTTATGTTGTTTTATTGCTCTAGCTAAGACTTCAGGTCCTGTATTGACAGGTATGGAAAAGGTGGACAGCTCGTCTTGTTCCTGTTTTCCTGGGATTCCTTTGACTTTCTCTCTATTTAGGTTAATATAGGCTGTGGGCTTGCTGTAAATCCCCTCTATTATTTTGAGGTATCCTTGTATCCCTAGTCTCTCCAGGACTTTCATACGAAGGGGTGTTGGATTTTGTCAAACACCTTTCTCTATCTAATGAGATGATCATGTGATTTTTGGCTTTCAGTCTGCTTTCAAGGTAGATTTCATTCATCAATTTACACAGGTTGAACATCCCTGCATTTCTAGGATGAAGTCCCTTGTTCATGGTGAATGATCCTTTTGTTGTGTTCTTGGATTTGAGTTGCAAGTCTTTTATTGAGAATTTTACATCCATGTTTGTAAAATTCTCTCTCTCTCTCTCTCTCTCTCTCTCTCTCTCTGTGTGTGTGTGTGTGTGTGTGTGTGTGTGTGTGTGTTCTTTATGTGGTTTAGGTGTCAGGGTAACTGGCCTCATAAAAATACTGAGAAATGCTTCTGTTTATATTTTTTTGAGTAATTTGAGGAGTATTAGCATGAATGTGTGGTAGAGTTTTGCACTAAAACCATCTGGCTGTGGGTATTTTGTTTGTTTGTTTGTTTTGTATTTTTTAGGGTTTTTGGTTAGTAGACTTTTAATTACTATTTATGTTTACTAGGCCTTATAGGCCTGTTTAAATTGATCATCTGATCTTGTTACTTTGGTAGTGGATAAATGTGGAGAAAATTATGAATTTCTTTTAGATTTTTTAATTTGGTGGAGTATAGATTTTTAAAATATGTCCTTATGATTATCTGAATTTCCTTGGAATCTGTTGTTATGCTCCCCATGTTGTCTCTAAATTTGTGAATTCAGATATTCTCTCTGTCTCTCTCTGTCTCTCTCTCTCTCTCTCACACACACACACACACACACACACACCCTTACTCCCTATTGTCCTCCCTCCCTTCCTCTGCCTTCTTGTTATTTGGCTAAGGGTTTGTCAATCTTACTGATTTTCTCAAAAAAAACAACCCTATTGTTTCATTGATATTTTTATTGTTTATGTTGTTTGGAGTTTATTATTTGTTTCAGTCTATTCCTTTTGTGTGGGTTTACTTCTTTTGGTTTTAGAGCTTTCAGGTGTACTGTTAAATTACTAATGCTAGATCTCCTTAATTTTTTTTAATGTAGGCACTTAGAACTTTTAACTTGCCTCTTAGAACCATCTTCATTATGTACCATAAGCTTGGATATGCTGTGTATTTGTTTTCATTCAATTCTAGAAAGTCTTTTAATTTCCTTAGTTTTTTCTTGACCTATTTTTATTCAACAGTGAGTTGTTGAATTTCCCTGAGTTTGTAAACTTTCTGTTGTTTCTGTTGTTGATATCTAGTTTTAATCCATGATGTTTTGGTAGGATGTAATCACTTTAACATCAATTTTCTTGTGTCTGTTGAGACTTGTTTTGTGTCCAAGTATGTGGTTAATTTTCAGAAACATTTCATGAGCTGCTAAGAAGGTATATTCTTTTGTTGTATTTGGGTGAAATGTTCTATATATATGTTTGGTCCATTTGATTTGTGACATCATCTAGCATTTCTCTGTTTTTTGTCTTGATGACCTATCTGTTGGTGAGAATGTGGTATTTGCTGTTGAAGTCTCCTTCCATCACTGTGTCAGGATCAACATGTCATGTAAGCTATAGTAGTGTTTCTTTTACAAACTTGGGTGTCCTTGTGTTTGGTGTATAGATGTTAAGAATTGGAATGTCCTCTTGGGGGATTTTTCCATTGATGAGCATGTAGTATACTCTTCTATCTCTTCTGATTTTGGTTTAAAGTATTTTGGTAAATACTACAATGGTTACAAGCTTGCTTTTCAGGTCTATTTGCTTGGAATATCTTTTCCCATCCTTTTACCTTGAAATTATGTTTATCCTTAATGTTAAAATGTGTTTCTTTGAGTCAGTAGGAGGATGGGTTCTGTTTATGCATTCATTCTGTTAGTCTGTGTCTTTATGGTGGAATTGAGATCATTGATGCTGAGAGTTCCAAATGAGCAATGTTTTCTGATTTCTGTTATTTTATTGTTGGGGTGTGGGTTGTTTCCCCTCACCCCTCTATCGATTGTTCTTCTGACAATATTTTTTTCTTGTCCCTTCATAGTTAACCTCTTCAAGTTGATGTTTTCCTTCTAGTTCCTTCTTTGGGGCTAGATTTATAGAAAGATACTGCTTCAGTGTGGTTTTCATTATGGAATGTCATATTTTCTCCATCTGCTGTGATTGAAAGGTTTGCTGGGTATAGTCGTCTGGGCTGAACTCTGTAGTCTCTTAATTTGTAGAACATCCATCCAGGCTTTTCTGGCTTTTAGAGTCTCCATTGAGAAATCACATGTTAGCCAAGCTCTACCTTTTAACGTTATTTTTCTTTTTCCCTTGCATCCTTTGCTGTCATTTCTTTGTTGTGTATGTTTAGTGTTTTGATTATTATGTGCTGTGGGGAATTTCTTTCCTGGCCCAGTCTATTTTTTTTTTTTTTAAATATTTTCTGTACTTTTGACCTGGGTTTCTTTTCTCTCTATTCCCATTTTTTAGATTTGTTCTTTTCATGTTTTCCCAGATTTCCTGGATGCTTTGTACTTTTTTTTTAGATTAGTATTTTATTTGACTGATATGTCTATTTTTTTCCATTTTGTCTCTAATGCCTGTGATTCTTTCTTCCATCTCTCGTATTTTGCAGCTGAGCCTTGTCTTTGAGTTTGAGTTGGTGTGATTTTTATTTTCCTTCAGTTTGTGTTTTCTTTAGTGATTAAGTTTCTATTTCCATGTTTTGAATTGTGGTTCTCTTCATTTAATTTCACTGTTTGTATTTTCATTAATGGAGTTATTCATAGTCTCTTTAAGGTCCTTGAGCATATTCATGATAGCTATTTTGAAGTCTTTGTCTTGTGCTTCAGCTATATCACATTTCGTAGAGCCTCCTGTAGTAGCTTGCCTGGCTCTAGTGGAGACATATTGTCCTGGCTGTTATTATGTTGCTCTGTTAGCATCTAAGGATCTGGGTTGTGTTTGGTTGATTTTAATTCTAGGTGGTGATATTTGGTCTTCTTTGAATAAGAATGGCCCTGGTAGATTCATGTGTGTGAATGCTTGGCCAATAGGGAGTGGCACTATTAGGAGGCGTGGCCTTGTTGGAGGAACTCTGTCAGTGTGGGGGCAGACTTTGAGGTCTCTATATTCAAGCTATGCTCAATGTGGCACACAGTCCCCTTCTGCTGCTTATCAAGATGTAGAACATCAGCTTCATTTCCAGCTCCATGTCGGCCTGGATCTTGCCATATTTCCCACCATGATGATAATGGACTAAACCTTTGAAACTGTAAGTCAGTGGCAATTAAATATTTTCCTTTATAAGAGTTGCTGTGGTCATGGTGTCTCTTCACAGCAATAAAACCCTAAGTCAGTTTGCTTTCAACAGTGCAACAAAACACTATAGACTTGGTAGTATAAACAATATAAAATTATTTTCTTTCATTTTTGTATACTGAATGGCCAAGTTCAAGGTGTCAGAGCATGGGGTTAGGGGGTGGGGTCTCTACTCAAGACTTCTCTACTTTATAAGTGTCTGTCTTCTCTCTGGTCTCTTCTTTTAAGGTCACATTGGTAACTGGACAAAATTTATATCCTCACATTATTTTAATTAGCTTGTTGTAGGTTCTGTTTCCAAAATTAGCCATATTCATAGCTGGAGGTTAGGACTGCACATGGATTTTCTGAGGACACAGCCCACTCCTAATACCCTCCTATCAGCAATGGGCACAGATGCCACACCCACTTAGGTAACTGGTTCAAATGCTGAGCAGTAAGTCTTTCTTACTGCTTACAGATTCAAAAATAACACTTGAGTTCAGCCCCGAGGCCAGGCAACCTTTCTCTCCAGGTGCCTTTGGGATCTGATATCTGCCCTAAGTTCACTGAGGCAAATGAGGAAACTGTGTTTTGGTAAGTGTGAATATCCCTACTGACTAAACAGGAAAAAATAATCAAAACAAGATAAGATAGCTTTACCAGCAGTGTGATATCAGCAGTGCCCATTACAGATAGGAGGGTATTAGGCATGGGCTGTGTCCTCACAAAAATCCATGTGTAGTCCTAACCTCTAGCTCTGAATATAGTTAATTTTGGAGATGACCTACAACAAGGTAATTAAAACAATATGAGGACATACAATAAGTGATAAAATTGCAGATGGTTGTAAAAGAGACTCCTCATTTGCAAAAACTCACAGTTTTGCATTTACTATTTATCAATTTTATACACAAATAAAACCAGTAAATTTGCCATAAAATCAGAAGATTTCAATTTGTTAAAATTGTCTTTTCTTTTGTGAAGTAAGAAATCTACAAGGGTTTTGTAGCTAGAGATAATAGACTAAATGAAAGCAGGAGACCATACTTATGATTTTTACAACTGCTAATTGAAGCTGTGTTTGTCAGTGTTCTGGTGACTTTGGGTCAAGATCTGTCTGCCCTCTTCTTTATTTTCCATTCTTGGTGACATTTACCATGGTAACTTCCATAAAACACCCTCACAAAGTTTTTTTTAAAGTTCCAAGCACCTTTTTAAAACGGAAGACCAGCAACCTGGTAGGAGCGAGAGTTTGGAAACTAAATGAAAACTATTCAGCTTTGTCTATGATCACCACAGTGATGACAGTAGGCGGGGAAATCACAGAGAAGGGGGCGGGGAAATCACAGAGAAGGGCTGACCGAAACAAATGTAACTTATTGAGGGTAAAAGTTAGTGTTTGTGATGGGCAATCAAGTATCTTGGAGAAACTTCTGCCTTTCATAAGATTTATTTTTGATTTTAAAATTTTGATAAGCTCTGCTCAGGGAGAGTGATGGGTCTAACCCTTCAGTATAATCTTCTAATGACAGAAAATCTAGCCAAAGATTTATAGACTGAATTCTGTCCTCACAGCTACTCTTCTGGGACCATCTCGGAAAACTGTGCTAACGTGGAACTTGTAGCTCATTGTCTCACTTCAGGCTACCCTTTAGTCCCACCCAATGAAATATGGAGGTGGCAAGAGACTTGAGCTTTCAGTCTCAGTCATACATTAGGCTCAGTCATAGACTGGGGTGCATGGGTGTGAGTGGACCCTACTTAGGATAATTGCTTAATTGGTACAGGCAAAATCTATGTATAATTTTTCTTTGATGTGTGGCTGGAATTTGGGAGGTACTGCATTTACCTCAGAGGTCATTCAGAACTCTTCCCTTCCCCCGCACTTATCTAGAATTGACTTCAGTGGTACTTACCTATGATATGAGTGTCAATCATGCACCTTGGCTTTGGAATTTGTGTATCATTCTGGGCTGAACGTGAGGGAAAGAGGGTGTGGTTTTTTTTTTTTAATTTAAGGAAGGCATCTTTATTTGTGATCATCTCACTTAGTATCCAGAATAAATCCAATCATTTATGTCAAGGTTCCCTGCAGAAGTAATGGCTGCCTTTTCAAGACACATTGAATTTCAGATCATTTAATGGCTGATTAAGAAGCAACTAGAGTCAATATAATTTTTTATGTGTTTGAAAATAACCAGGTATGAATTTCTAATGACTATAAAACTCAGTTGGCATGGTTTGTGAGGTTTTTTGTTTGTTTGTTTTTTGTTTTTGTTTTTGTTTTTTTCTTAATCGTGATGATTTTCTTCCTGGGAAGGATTCTAAAAACCCTGCTGTTTTAGACCAAATCAAAACTGCTATATCTGATGACAAGTTTTTTTTCTTTTAAATCTCCCAGGAAATAGTTTTCAAACCTGAGTTTAGGTTGAGAGTCAATGGAATGAGATCATGTAGACAAATCTTAGAGAGCAACTGGCTAATGCTGAAATGTGTGGTGTGCACTTGCCACAGTTAGGAAAACAGCACCTTCATTGCTCTGGTGGATAACACCAACAGGAGTTTACTCTCCTGAAACTCAAAGTTCTACAACAAGGCCTTTACATCAATGGTTCTCAACCAGTGGGTCTTGACCCCTCTGGGTGTCAAAGGACAAATTCACAGGGGTGGCGTATATCCTGCATATCAGATATTTACATTATCACTCATAACAGTAGCAAAGTTGCAGTTATGAAATAGCAATGAAAATAATTTTATGGTGAGGGAGTCGTGGCAATATGAGGAACTGTATTAAATAAAGGGCTGCAGCATTAGGAAGGGTGAGAACAAATGTGTTATTTGTTCTGAATTATTAAATCACAACAATTTCTTCTGAAGGTGGCAATTGAAATATTTTCTTTTAAACTTGATGAATAAAATCCTTACTTGTCTTGGTTTCCATACCCCTTTGAAGATGGCTGAATTTACACACACACACACCAGACTTTTTTGGTAGAAGATGAATTTGTGAGGTCAGATTACATCTCAGAAAGATTCAAGGGGAAATGTCTTTGAAGTTTCTGGTGGATTGTCTCCTGATAAATATAAATGCCTTTCAGCATGCTTTCTCTCCATCTAAGTGTCGGTTGTGACTCCCTCTTATGAACCTAGAGTCCACGATCACACTACAGTAGCAGGAGCTGAAAGCCTCATTGTCATTCTGCAGCCTGGTTCTGGCTTCCTCTCTAAGCCTATAAATAATTATCAAACAAGAAATTCAGGTAATCAAGCTCGCTGACCTGAATCTGATCTATAGCATTAACTTCCAGCATCAAAAAGATACTCGCTTATAACAATAGTTAAACGCTCTAATAATGAACGTGGATTAGGCAAAGGCTTTTGCACACACAAGGACTGGAGGTACTGATTGCCTCTCAATCACAAGTACAAAACCCACTCCATCTCAGTGGATTGAACACAAAGCCAAAGGTGACAGGCAACATACTTGGAAGAGGATAGCAGAGGTATTCATAGATGTCTTTTTTTAAAAGTTACATCCTAAATTATATGAGAGCATTTTTTTTTTTTTTAAATTTTGTCTTCAAACAATGACTTCAGGGCATGTTGCAAATTCATTTCATGCTCAGTTACCTTTCATCTTTAAAATCATACAAAACATGCAATTATTTAGAATGAAATAATTGGTTTAATAATCATAAGCTTGAATGAGAACTTGAATTAAAATTCAGTCTGTGGTCTGAATTATCACCGTCTGACACAGTGCAGAAAGAATTTTATGTATATGCACATATTAGTTTTATTAATATGATAGGAGTGTATATTAACTTGATACACTTGTTTTGATGAATTCTTCTCAAGCTTGAGTTTATCTTTCTTAGGTAGTCGGGCATGATACAGGTTGAACACCCCTCAGTTCCAGGGCCTTGGCGAAATTAACCTCCAGCGGCTTGCCTGTGCCTTTGGTGAGCTTCAGAGATCGAATGCAGCCTCGGAACCTAATGTTGGTGGTCAGGCCAAACTGATTGAGGCCACCTGAAAAGACACAAGAGGGTTCACTTTTGTTTCTCATCCTTGCAGATGCTGGGGATCCAGCCCAGAAGCCTTGTGCACACTGTACAAGCACTCTACCACCCGGTTGACCGCTATTCCCTCAGCCTCGCTTTTGAAACACTGCTGCATCAAATGCTTACAATCACATTTCCAAGTCAAATCTCTAGCTTGAGATTAACTTGGAAGCCTGCTTATTGTTAACTGTATGATTTTGCTTGGAGACTTGCTAACTGACTTGTAGAGAATTATCAACTTCTTAAGAGTTACATTATAAAGTATGGAAACTTCAAACAAATAATTTGGTTTGGTAAAAACACATTTAAAGTTATAAAATTAAACTACCCAATTATAGCCAAGTCTGATGGTACATGCCTGTTAGCACCATCTCTATAGGTAGAAAAAGGAAACCCAAGTGCTAAGGTAGCCTGGGCTATACAATAAAAACCTGCTTCAAAAATTAATAAATAAGGAAATAGGTTGTGGTGTTTTGAATATGCTTGGGCCATGGGAAATGGCACTATTAGGAGGTGTGACCTTGTTGAAATAAGTGTGTCATTGTGTAGGTGGGCTTTCAGGGCTCCTAGTGCTCAAGCTCTGCCCAGTGTGGAATGAACCTCCTCCTGATGCAGAAGACAGTCTCCTTCCTCCTGACTGCCTTCTGATCAAAATGTAGAAGTCTTCCTTATAGTACTATGTCTGCCTAGACACTGTCATGCTTCCCACTATAATGATAATGGATTGAACCTCTGAACTGGTAAGCCAGCCCCAATTAAATGTTTTCCACTAGAAGAGTTGCCTTGGTCATGGTGTCTCCTCACAGCAATGAAACCCTAACTAAAACATAAGCAAATAACAACAACCTTCCTAATAAATCTTATAGAATTGTATTTAATGAAGCAAAGAATTTTATAAAATCCTTCTAATAGTGAATTAGAACATGGGATGTTCTAACACTGCAAAAATAAAACCCCAAAACGTTCTGTTGGTTGGAAGCTTATGGAATTCTTTTTTAATTAACAGGGCTTGCTTGTTGCAACACAATTCAGGAATGAAACTGTGTGAGGAGGATTCTGAGTGCTTGTGAGAACACTCTATGAAAACAAGAAGAGTCTTGTGACCTCTGTTTCTTCAAAACACAGAATTGTTCTTGGAATGCATCTGCACTCCTCCCAGGTGTAGAAGATAGGGGTGAGTTGGTTTCAGGTTACTCTTGGTTGCTCGCTGCTGTTCCTTATTCAGTTAAATGTTGAAGCTAGCCTTTGTATGGAAAAGCATTTCTGCCTTGTGTTGCTTATCCTTGTGGTTGAATTCCTTAGTCATGTAATTTTTCTTGACCTTCAGAGTATAAATTGCCCGATTCTCTGCCTCATTTTTAGGCTTCCTCAGGTTTATGCCCCCAACTAGAGCAGTAAACAGAGACATTTCTCTCCTCTAGTCTGCTTGGTCCTTGGGAAGATCTTGCATCATAGCTGATTGGCGAAGACGTATACTGTCTCCCTCAAAATATTATGAGTTTGTTCATGCTAGAAGTATTTGTTTATAGCTCAAAAATTATATTAATGTTTAAAAATGCACAGTTGTGGATCTTAAAAAAAAAAAGCAGGGCCTGGGGCATCCCCCAGGCTCAGTGGTTAAGAGCAAGGGCTGCTTTTCCAGAGGACTAGGGTTCAATTCCCAGCATCCACGAGGATGCCTCCCTCCAGCTTTCCCAGGAAGCAGCCATGCACACTGTGCACAGACACACATGCTGACAAAACACCCATGCCCATAATGCAACTTTAAAATTTTTTTTTATTTATTTTATGTATATGAGTACACTGTCACTGTCCTCAGACACACCGGAAGAGACCATCAGATCCCATTACAAATGGTTGTGAGCCAACATGTAGTTGCTGGGAATTGAACTCAGGACCCCTGGAAGAGCAGTGAGTGCTTTTATCCACTGAGCCATCTCTCCAGCCCCATACATAATGCAACTTTTAAAATGGAAAAGCCAAAAGTAACTCTGGAAGGACACCATCCATCCCCTCTAGTATCTTTTGTTCTGCCAACCTATGCAGAGTACTGTACACTCTCTCTTCTTACATGTAGCCCTTCTGCCTCAGAAGCAATGCTAAGCTTTTCTTCCAAACTTCTGTAACCTTACTCCAGGAGTCTAGGTCACTCCAGTACTCATGGCAAAACTGGGCTCATTGCTCCTGGCTCCTTAGGTAACTCTGGAGTTCATGTTCTGAATTTAATGTACCAAATGGGTTGTTTTTTGATGCAGACTTATTGCTTGGGTTCCCTTGTAATATGAATATAAACTCTTTAATAACCTATGTGGGAAATTAGCTACATTTAACCTGGAGAATTCCAGAACCAGAGGAAATAAGTTGGATCACATTTTATGATTCCTCCAATGCATTCATTTTAAAACCAGGAAAAAAAAAAACCCTCACAATCTTGGTTTTAACTGATGTTAAATGCTTTATATCTTTTATAAGGCAAATTCATTTCCTTTAGCTTTAGCCTCCCCTTGGATAAAACTTTTGGGGTGATTATGAAAATTTCAGTCCCATGTGGTTTAAATAAATGGTCCTCTCATTTTACAGAGTGGAAATTTTAGGCCAAGTGTTATTTATGGAAGGAGATTCTAAAGCTTAGAAGCAAGTGACCTTAAGTACACATTCTTGGACATGCTTATACAAATATAAATTTTTAAAACCACAAACATAAGGAGCAAAGGACACGTTTGCTGGAACAACCAGCACTCACCTGGGAAACCGCCAACAAAAACAGGGTCGTTTGTATCCGCTGATGTCGATGCTGAGTTTGGGCTCTGGGCATCCACCTGGTTTCCATCTACCACCAGCTCAAGTCGGTTTTTGATCTTTTTGGCAATGACTTTATGCCACTGTCCATTGCACATATGGCCTGGGATCCCAGCATCATAGACAGCAGTGAATCGGCCAGCGCCGTTATCCACATGGAACATAAGCTGGAAAGTAGGAAAATGAGCTTTCACTGATGGCTTCAGTAGAGGAGAGCTCCACAGCCCACACAACGAAAATCAGAGGCTGAAGTGAACACAACTGGGGCCTATTCAACCTTTCTCAAACACTGGACAAAGTTTGGTCTGGGGAAATAGCTCAACTAGTAAAGTGCTTGACATGCAGGGAACACAAGCTACTACACAAGTTAAATTAGTTGGTTTATTTAAGTACTCAGTTCTGCTTATCCTTGCCTCTGAGTTCTTGGATATTTTACTCTATTGTTTATAGGAAGGTTTGAGGAACAAGGGAAGGAGAGGGAGGCATGGAAGGTGTGCTTTAGAGTACCATTACTTTGTGGGAAACGTCAGCATCACAGGACAGAAATAACGGACACAGTTGAAGTGTTTATTTTCAACTTAAGTTGAAGCTCTTAATTTTGTCCCCAGAACCAAGAAAAACCTGGATGTGGCAATCATGAGTTCAGAATCTCAGCATAAGGGAGGCAGATTGGGGTTCCCTGGCCATCCTGCTTGCATGGCTTGTTGTACCAAACCAGCAACAGAAAGAAAGGATCTCAAACTGTAAGATGGCTTGCTCCTTAGGAACAGCACTGCACACTGTCCTCTGCCCATTTTTTTGTGTGTGTACACTGGTACACAGGTGTGTATGTGCATGCAGGTTCACCCATGCACACACATATGTACACATAAACACACACACACACACACACACACACCCCTAGAGAAAAGTTGAAATGCAAAATTAAAGCTTAGGACCCAGGAGTATTCTTTGCTCTCAGGCATTGCCTGTGTTACTTGTTAAGGTGTATGTTGGTGTTGTAGAAAAAAACACTTGAGTCCTGCACCAAAACCAAACCTGATCCACACAAAGCCTTTCAGCTACATATCTTTTTGGAGTATGAGGGTTCTTGGTGAACCTCACCAAACTTTCTTAGGAGATACTTCAAGCAACTCATTAATGGACTTTCAAATATACTTTAAAGGATTGTTTATAAATTTAAGCTTTATGATGCTTTAATTGTGTTTTTCTTTCTCCTGCATGGTTTTCATTTTATATACAGGATTGAGAGTCACACAAATTACTTTTTGGGGCACGTTTCATGTCACAGGTGCCAAAGACCCGAGCCAGAAGGCCAGTTAAATTCCCAACAAGGAAGAAATTGATTCGAAGTTCTTGCTTAAATGAGAAAAATCTGTTTTTGGTAACACGGCAAGATCCCTGAAATTTGAGACATCAGAATTCTTCTGAAGCTAATGAAGGAAAGGAACATGTTGAAATATTTAAAATGTTAGGCAGCTAGGCAGTGTACTTGACAAGGTGGACGAAAGAAATGTTTTTGTTTAAAAAAGATTAATAGGGCTAGGTAAAGTTTGCAAAACATACAGTAATCTAAATATTGGTGTTTGGAACACTGAGTGGAGTTTGGAGAAATGACATTTTACTTCTACGAAGAGCCTGATGGGAAATCACATGACAGAGTGACACATAAATGGTAAATGATTACAAGCAAGCAAGGAAACTTGGAAGAGATGCTAGGAATGTAGGCTTTGAAAATTCAAACAAAATTAGGGAATTTTGTCTAATCTGTTCATTTTTTCATCCTTTTTTATCTATAAGCACCTGGATATTTTTTTTTCTGTTGTTTAAATGATAGTTTGAGCAACAAGAAGGAAAGAATGGCAAGGAAGATACATTTCATCATGCTTTTTGAGCAGCACCAGCACCCCAAGATGGGAAATATAAACACACTGGAAGCATAATCTTCATGTTAGAAAATGTGAAATTTCTTGCTTACTCTCCTGCTTTCTAAATTGCAAAACACAACCAGCTCATCTCCCTATAGGCTGATGTCTACAGTCAATGATAAGAAGGCATCACAACCAGCTCATCTCCCTATAGGTTGATGTCTACCGTCATGCATAAGGTGTCACAACCAGCTCATCTCCCTATAGGTTGATGTCTACCGTCTCATGGATAAGAAGGTGTTTATGATTAGGTTATTGGTTGTACACTTGTCTATGTTTGCTTATCTGAGTGCTTGTAAGTGAAAATCAGGAACTGGTATATTGCTGGTCTCAGTGATGTAGGAGTGATGTAAGAGATAGGCTGATTTCAGATTACCTGAGCTGCCTCCTTTCTCACTGCACTAGTAATTTTGTTGACTAGGTGCATAGATGGAGATGTTCTTGGAGCATCACACTGAAAGCCAGGCATTCAAATCGACTTGGTCCATAGTTGGTCAACACAGCTCTGGTGTAGTAGAATCGACACATTTAAAGTATGGCTGGTGCACAGGATAGGTGTGGTAAAAATGTACATGGATTGTGATGACCCAAAGGGATGAGAAGATGGAATCTAGCTCACTTGCAGTGAAGAAACTGGCAAGACCCAAACCAGAGCTTTGAGTAGGAAGAACATGCAGATATTCACTCACCTTCTCATCAATAATTTCAATACCCATTCCATCCATCTTCTGACTGCTGACTCCCAGGAGGACTCCAGTGGGTCTTGTGGTACGGAATTCAAATTCCACAAGAAGGTCCAATCCGACTTTGAACCCACCAACTAGGGAAAAATTGATTAGAGTTTGGGGCAAATTAATTTCAATCTGTGGCTTCCCCAGCTGCGTACTTTACACTGTTGGATACCGATGCAAGAGGCCAGGACTTTAGACTGCTCATAGTTTTACTCTTGGTACTGCCTAGGAATCTGGCACACAGTGGAGCTTTAATCATTTGATAACCAAATGAATGAGCACATACTAGGACTGAATCAAGGGCTATCGAAGCCAGGTATCAGGATTTCCAAAGTCTGCTGGTCTAAGAAAAGCATTTTAATGAATACTTAGTAAAATTTTATTGAGACACTCTAAATGGCACTAGAGTGATTGGAGTAAGTTCAGACAGTCCTAAATATTTTATTAAATAAAAGGTTGCAAGTATAATTTTTTATGGAAAGATTCTAGGACATAATCTTTTCTATTTAATTCAGCTAATTTTTTCATTAGACATTTTAATATTTGACTCATAGACTTAGGCCTTATATAAGAAGTTAAGCTATTTCGTTTAGTAATAAAATGATTTCCTAAGAACAGTTAAGACTACATGAACTCCACAGAATATTGGGAAAGCACTCAAGAAAATTCTATCTATGCTTTTTATTTACCAGGTGGGCCATAAATGCCATGTGTGACCACAACTGTCCCTGAGTGAAGGGTGGTACTTATGATGTGCTAGACTTTTTGTTCTCCCATGAATCTTGATGAGTTTTCATGAAAAAGGTTGGATAGATTTAAAGCAAAGGGTAGAAGGGCTGAACTGTTCTGGAAAATAAAATGTCAAGCAAGAGGTAAAGAGGAGAAAGGAACGATGTAAGGTGCTTCAGCTGAAGAAACAGTGGTGAGGTGAGATTATGTCTAGTGATTGGGTGGTTGGATGGCTTTTAAGAACAGATATATTGAGCCTTTTATATTGAATGTGTACAGCTTCCACCAAAGTAACCTGCAGCTCTGAATCCCCAAGTCTTATGTAAATTGTATTCCACTGTGAGTTGAAGGGATGGGAAGAGCTGTTAGAAATTGGAGATGTGACTTTTGTTGTTGTTGTTGTTTTTCCTGTTGTTGGTCCAATACCAAGAATAAGTAGGATGACAAGTCAACCCATCAGCCACAGAAGCTGAAGCACAGCATCAAGCCTGGTTTAAAAAAAAAAATGGCATCACAGGCACTTGGGGATTTGCAGAAATCTTGGGGAACTTTCTGACTTTCTTAGCACACGACATGACTTTTTGTTGACCTTATATCCTCTAGTGTTCCCACGTCTGACACATCCCTGATTTGCAGAATTCTGCCTCGACAGAGGTGGCTTTCCACCCTAGCCCATGTTAGAGGATTCTAATATCCACTGTACAACTCTGCATAGAAGTATTCAACTCAGATAATAAAACATTGCTTAAATATCTGTTTCTCTATAAAACACTTTCTGACTACTAAACAAAACTAAACTTCCTTGTAAATCTGCAGATTACTGTGCATCTTTTACAGTATTTAAAAAATTACTTTTCTTTTTGTGATTTTTCCAAAAATTGAATTTTTATTATTGATAATATACTTCTAAAGGCAGAAATTACATCTCATTTTCCCATTTCTTATAATCAGCATTCACACATTACCTGTTCCTTATTTTTTTTCCTAATGAACAAATATATGTGACTCATGATCCTGAATATTCTCTTATAGTAGCTAATATAAGAGGTTTTATGTGAACAGAGATTTCTTCTTATTTTCCTTTCTAATGAGATGTTCAATTTCAGTCCTATATTGGAAAGTGATACTTAATGCCAGGCATAATGGTATTTTTTGTCACTATCAATAACAAATGAGTACCACTGTGTATGTAGGTGTTTGCATGTGTGCATGTGTGTGTGTAAAGAAATGGAACCTTGAGAGGACTTTTAAAGAAAGATTGGAAGATGGTATCTTATCTCCTGAAAGTTAGAGAACACTAAAAAGCAGAACATTACATGTGAGCCTTCTTGTATAGTTAGGTTCATTTTGCTGCCATTGTTCTTCAATGAAGGAAATAGCACAGATTCTCAAAATAGCTTTTCTTCCTGTTTGTGGCAGGATTTTCCTGGTCCAATTAATTTAAATATTAGTGCAGCAGGAGGCCTGTGATTGGACAGGGAAAAGGGAGGCAGCACTAAGAGTTGCAGAGACAGGGGAGTGACTCAGGAGAGAGGGAGGAGGAAGGAAGATGGAGAATGGATAGGATGATTCAGATTCAGCATCACTTTATATAATATCATATAGGATAAAATAATTGGGGTAACTTGTCTAATCTAGGTGGGCAGCTTGTATCATTATTAATTGGCTCTGAAATTAATGTATCGGCATCTTGTGAATTGAGAATTTGTTGATATATAAATCTGACTGATTAATTATAATCTTCTAGAGTTTTGATTTTATCGGGTTATTGGGAATTGTGACAGCTAACTGCAAGGTAGGTGGTCAATGCATTGGGGCTGGTATGACAACAACCCACCAAGGGAACTCAGGAGGCTCTGGGCCAGAGAATCTGCTGAGATGAGAACACCCCACTGGAGCCATGTGGCCTGCTAGTGCCCAGTGTAATTATTTCTCGCAACACCTGTTCCTTAATGATTTTTTTTTTATAATATTTTATCAGATTCACATGCATGAATTTTTGTTGTAGGTGTTGGTTTGCTTTGGCTCTTAGAGACAGAATGTAGGGCTTCAACCTTGCTAGGCATGTGCTTTACCAATGTACTACAGCCCCCACCCCCACTAACCATATGTGAATGTTTTAGAGGTAGTTTTTGTTAGTTGTAGAAAGTAATGTTTGTTTTAAGCAAAGAATAATAGCTCAGGACCCTAGGGAACTATCATTTTTTGACACAGGCAAAAAGTCAGCATTTATATGTCAAGAATATTCAACAGAAAGAAAGCAGAAGTAGCTTACCTGCTTTAGCAAAACCAGTTCCATCGAAGTAAGTCCCCCTCTCTGCATTTGCAAAGCATGTCCCAACATGGAAACTGGAGGTAGGCTGGTCCAGATTAACAGGGGCTTGTTCCATGTGAAGATTCCTAACACAGCCATCGAGGCTGTAGGTCACCTGAGCAGTCAGGTCAGAAGGAACAGATGCCAAGTTTAGCAATGTTTTCCTCTATGTGTAGTATAGACATACACTGTGGGGTACACTGCACAACAAGCTAGTTGTCCTAGAACATACCTCAAAGCTGCCTGTCCCTGGACCTCTGTACCCCAGACTTTACAGCACAGTGGATAGAAATCCAACAACAAGCTTGTCTGCAGGGGTGCACCTAGCTGGGACCCAGATGACCTGATATTCTGAGGACCTGGTCACAGCATGTACCCATTGATTTGCCAGAACTGTGAGATCTATCTAATCATGGTAACTTTTGACTCATCTCTTATACTCTCTGATTTCATATTTCTATGAATAATTTGTTAACCTTACTATCAACGTATTCAGTTGTGATCTGTTTCAATTTCTACTAAAAAAAAAAAAAAAAAGACAGTTAAGTTTAGATCAGTTCTACTGTCTTTGGAACAAAAATCTAATGGTCCCTCCCCTAAAAAAATATATGTATAAAACATGAAAGTTTGTATAAAATATTTTAGGGAGACGGAATTTAGAACCAACTTAACCCTATACTCTGATGTGCTATAGTCCATTGGCTTTAGAAATTCAAGTTGATCCTTTTTGCTACTATCATTACAGACTCTTATTTTTGATAGGTAGCATAGCCCATAGTTATAAAAAGGGTGATTTATAATATTCATACAAACACAAACACACACAGGGAGAAAGAGAGAGAGATAGAGATCTCCGATGACACTTGCTAATCAAGTAGAGAAGTATAGCTGCTTGAATTACAAATGCTAATTACATTTCCCTCCAAAATTGCTTACACAAGTGTCTGCACATTGCTTCTTGGAACCTGTCTCTAGTTGGTTCTGATTGGTAAATAACGATGCCAACAGCCAATATCTGCGAGGACAGACAGAGGTGGGTTTTGAGAACTTCTGGGGCTTGGGACAGGGAGAGAGGAAGAAGACGATCTACCATGCTGGGAGAGGTGGAGGAAAGGAGAGACACCATGCCTGAGAAGAGTGGAATACTGAGAGACATAGTCACCATGTGAGGAGCCAGGAGAGGACAGCCCAGAGGTCTGCCCAACTGGGTCCAGGGCAGCCAAGGTAGAATATAGAATTTAGTAAGTAATAACTAGGGATTCTCGGCAGGAGGTGGATTAACTGGCATGGAGTTAGGAAGTGGCCCAGCTATTGCAATGTTTAAAGCCTATCACAATATAAAGGCTGTATGTGTTTCTTACCCATATATATATATATATATGTATGTACGCACACATTTATGCACAAGTCACTAACTCTACCAAGTAACCAACAAGGAATTAGGCACTCACTGGACCAATTCTGCGTGTGGTATAGTTGACTGGCAATCCACCGACATACAGAATCCCCACAACATCCAGGATATCAGCTTTCTTGGGACTGATGGTTTGGTTGGAAGCATCATCTACATAAAGAATTCCCTCCTGCTTCACTCTCATAATCTTAATCTATAAAATGAAGAGGCGCTATCAATGTTAATCTTGAACACAGCCAGAAGACAAAGACTTTTCCTGATAGTTCCAAGGGAAAATGATATCACTTAGGTGCCAAGTCCATAATATGAGTGAAGGTAAATATGTTTTACAGAGCATATCAAATTCTGTCTTTGGATGCAATTTCTTTTCTGAGTAAGTTTTAGATAAAATTCCAAACATAGCTTAGTGGATCTATGCCTCAAAGGTAGATGTGCCCTGAGGAATTTCGCATACTTACAGCTCTGGCTTGGGCTAAGAGAGCTGCATAATTTATGTCTTGAGTATTATACTCGTGATTATTGAAACAAGATCTTATTATATAGCCTAGGTTGGCTCTGAATTCAAGACCCTACTGCCCCAGCCTCTCCAGCACTGGTATGATGTAAGTATACATTATTGAGCCAGGTTTCCAGCTCTACCTTTAGTAGTCTATTAATTTGGATGAGTACAGACTGGGCTTCTAACATGTCTTCACGTATGCAGAGTAGCCCTCCTTGTGCAACATTACAGGTGGGAAGATCGGGCAGGGAGGGGCGCTGCTATTCCTGTAGCAGCCAACTGGTCCGAAGTCAGGGAGGAAGATATAAACCTAAGGTCTAGGAAACTCATGACAGGAGTGTTTGAGAGAGGGAAGAAAGGCAAGGCCTGGGGAGTCTGTGTTTAGTCACCGGATGATGTAGACCTTTAAATGCTGGGGCATAAGATGCTGGAAAAAACAAGTTACAACAGGATTAGAGTAGTACAGCCCCACATTTAAAACACATCTATTTTGATTTAGGAAGTAGGTTTTTTTATTTTTTAATAACCCTTTAAAAATGAAATCTGTCTTTACTATTAAGGCTAATTATACTACATAAATTGCCTTCCCTAATCTCAATTTAGTGTTCCATCAATATGTCTATTTTTTTCCCTCAAGTGTTGTATTTACTCTTCTGTTAGCCAGAGAACAGAAGAAACTGACAAAATCTCTCTGAACAGGAGCCTCATTTGCTATATTTTTTCCCAAGCCCAAAAGATCTCAAGTCTTATTTCCAGGGCAACAAACTGATTGGCTTGTGGTTTATATTGTGATTCTATTTTTTTTCCATTCGTTGGCTCTCTCTCCAGCATGACAAGCCAAAGCAGGTTAACACATCAAATCCAACATCTAATAATATTGCACTCTGAAAATTAAACCTTTTATTGGTCTACCTAGGGAAACGTTACTAATAGGCGCTCGCAGGTGCAGAGATGAATTTTGAGAGTTTATTTTAATCAGGCCACATATTATCTACCTGCAGTCATGCCAATGAGGAGTAAGTTGGCAAATGAGCCTTCTGTGTGCACAACAGCACCAGGTTCTGGGTGTAAGGTCAATGTTTAAAGTTGTTGCTTTTGGTGGAAATGGTGCCTTGGGGCCACTATACTTGGTCTTGCAGAGATTTTCAGTCTCTTGATTTTCAGATCAGTGTGTGCTTGGGTGAGGGGGTAAGTCTTAGGGTCCATCTTAATGTTTCAAGCTTATACTTTGGCCATGTATTGTTTTCTTAGTAGAGAGGAATGTGCAGTCTTGCAACAAACATTGTTTCTCTAAGCTGAATATGGAAGCCTCATGATGAAAGCACTCTGTTGTCTTCTCATTCCCAATTAAACCAATGGAAACATCTGCATTGGCCTGAGCCTGGTTTGTTGACAGTTGCTTGGGAGCCACAGTTCCATTATCAATGGCAGGACTCTGTAGTATCCCAATGAGCCCATAAGTGATGAATCAGAAAGCTACTCACATCTAGACATGTTCTCAAGCTGTGGCCATTGTACACACCTCTGGCCATTTGTTTAGTCTCCACCATTGTTTTATAACTCTAGAGTTAGGGTCTGCATCAGTTCTGGCAGGGGACAGTCCATGGCTGTCTCCATGACCCTTCTTAAAAGACCACCCGCATCCTGGGACTGTTACCTTGTGCCACTGGCCATCATTGATTCGGGTGGGGATCATGGTGCTTGTGTTCCCACTCCCCAAATCATAACTGAAGTAGGGGAAGCCATTCTTCAGCTGAACAGTTGCAAAATCAGCATGATTGATCCGAGCCATGTAAAAGAGCAAGCCTGATTCAGCCTCAGTTCGCACTTCCAGCTCAATGGTGAGGCTACAAAATACAAATGTGGAAAGAAAAACAGAAGACCAAGAGCATCATTAGGCCAAGACAAAGTGGTTTTCTGCAAGGATACATATGACAGATAGAAAATCTGAGGCAGAGGGACTGTCTAGGGTTGAGTTCAAGGCAAACAGAGTTCTACTTTTTACTTTACTCAGTGAATTAAAAAAACAAATCTCTAACACTAGAAATTTTACACATAATTGATTAGACTTGATTAAATGTAAATATTCAGCACTTTGATGATCTGTTCTTGTTGCATGTTGCAGAATGATACATACCGGTTTTTAACTTTGGTGTCATCAAAAGCAATAGCAATGTGGCTGTTTCTGGAAAGCCCGAACTGCTTGCTCCCTGTCAGAAGAGCTGGTTCTGATTCTCCAACACAAGGGCCCTGAGAAATACCAAGGACAGGAGATGAGATCATGGCCATCTGTACACTGGCAATTTTGCTGTAGGAGTGTATGTTATGTATTACCTTCCCACCCCTTATTGATCTCTATAATCTGCAGGACAATAGGTGCTTATGAAGTGCTCAGTGAATTCGAACTTGTTTTCCTTAACCACAAGGGGGGGGGGGGATCTGGGAGTGAAAGGGAATGGGGGGTGTGAAAGGGGAACATGATCTGGTATTGGGTGGGGAAAAGGACTGAAATCCCTGAGGGCCAGCCGAAAGAAGGGAAATATGCAACCTTGGGAGGTAGGAGGTTGGGGGACCCTCCAGAATGTACCAGAGACCTGGGAGCTACGAGACTCTCAGGACTTAGATGAAATGCCTTACATTGGGGAGAGCCCATCTCCAGCAGAAAGACAGAGCATCAAGTGAGGGATGGGGTTACCATCCCACAGTCAAAATTCTGACCCATAATTGTTCATGTCTGAAAGAACTGCAGGGATGGAAATGGAGAGGAGCCTGAGGAAAAGAAGGTCCAGCACAGACCCAAAGTGGGTCCTCCAAGGGGAGGCTCCAAGACCTGACACTGTTATGGAGGCTATGGAGCGCTCACAAAAGGGGACCTACCATGACTGCCCTCAGAAAGACCCAACACCAGCTGAAAGAGTCAGAGGCAGATATTTGCACCCAATCAGTGGACGGAAGCTGCTGACCCTTGTGGTTGAATTAGGAGAAAGCTGGAAGAGGCTGGGGAGGAGGGTGGCCCCATGGGAGAAACAGCAGTCTCAACTAACCTGGACCCTGGAGATCTCTCAGAAACTGGAACACTGACCAGGCAGCATATGTCAGCTGATACGCTTCCCATCCCCCACCCCTCCCGGGCACATATGCATCAGAGGACTGCTGGGTCTGGGTTTAGTCAGAGAGGATCCATCTAACTCTCAAGAGACTGGAGGCCCCTGGGAGTTAAGAGGTCGGGTAGGGTGGGAGTTGGGGGTGGGGACATCCTCATGGAGACAGGGAGGAGGTATGGGATGTGAAACAATTGGAGGGTGGACCTGGAGGGAAATAAAATCTGGAGTTTAAAATTAAATCAATCAATCAATCAATCAATCTTTAAAAAAAGGAATTGCTAAAGAAACGTGTTAAAAAATGTATGGATACATTTATATTTTCTTACTCGCTAAGGAGAACATTGCTTATATTTCTGGGGAAATTGCAATTTCTTTTCCACATTTACTTCACTGGTGAGGAGTTTGATTCTTGGAAGATGGAACAGGGAGAATTATGGGCTAGCTACTTGGATTATAAGGGTAGAAAAATGTGTTCTTCCTCCCCTCCCCATTTCCATTTCCCACCATAGTATTTTCCCTGGAAATTATCAGCCCACTAGAAGGTTGCTGTACATTCAGAATTTCAAGATGGTGTATCTTGAAACCTGCAAGTCAGCCCATTCAGGGCCTTAGCTAGTTGCTAGGCAACCAGCACTTGTGGGTTTTTTTTTTTTTTTTCTTTTAATGCAACCCACCATATAGCATTTCCCCTGCTGCTGTTCAAAGATCAGCTTCCTAGGGTGCTCGAGCAGGACAGCTAGGAACACAGATGTGCAGTCACTCGCTCTAAGGCTATGCTGTCACCACCTGGAAATTCGTAATAATGTTTGATGAAGGGGCCCTGCATTTTCCCTTTGCACACAGCGTCACCAAATCACATAAGCAATCCTGGCGACTTGGACTGTAATGCATGGCTCAGGAAATAAGGTTCCTCAAATGACAAAGCCACAAGCCTTCACCCTGCTCTTTGTTTTCACTGGCTAGCTTGAGGTACAGTTGGCTGATGAAGTCGTTTAGAACCCAGGGTGTGTGAGAATTCATAACAATAACATGCACCCTTGCACAGACGCATCTGCTTTTCAAATCTGAGTTTAACAGCTGTGAGAGGGAGGCAGCCCCAGCCAGTGCTGACTAGGCAGGTCCTCCCAAACAGCCTAGGGCAAGCTTTTGATGAGGAGTGTTCTTCTCCAACAGAGTACCTCAGACTTGACTATCAGCACTCAGGACATCTTTAGGCGAGGAAAAGCCTCATTCTCTTTTCTCTTGAGCTTGGTCAAAGGTGACCTACATTATGCCACAGCAGGTAAAAGGGCTTAAAAGTGTTTCAGGAAAGCTATAAAATTGGTCTGTATAGAGGTAGATCCTTTTTTTGCCTCCCAGGAGATGGTCAGTTACAAAAAGAAGCCTGGCTGAAATTCATACATCTATGTAAAAGCCCAGTGGGCAGGGCCGGATAATCTATTCACAACACACAGCAATGCAGTCTGTCACTATTACATGGCCAACAAAGAAAGCCCAAATGGAAAGCTTTCGGTGGGTGGCTTAATGTCCTGGCCCTCAAAGGCTATAAATAGAACAAGGATCATTCTCAGCAAATACTGAGTATGTAGCCTTCCTTAGAATTCTCCAAGAGAATTCTATGTGTTGTGAGTTCTTGGGAACAGAATTTTACCAAAACATCTCTAAACCATTACCTTTGAAAACAGACATTGAAAACATCAATGGATACCATGCAATTAGGGAACAATAATGTGCAGGCTGAAGTAATCTACCTGTGGGTACTGTTGCTGTTAGTGCTGCCACAGCCACTTAGCCATTCACCAAATGATATGCTAAAACCAAAAGTCATATTCTAATAGGGCTTTTAGAAAGATCGGATGGCAGTTGTGAATAACAGGTATTTTATTGGTGCTATATTATGGGCAGCTTCAGTCTTTGAATGCCATGCTGAACACCATGACTTCACCTGCTGGTAAACTGGACAGGTATTGAACAGGTCCATAGCCAGGCAGTGGTGGCGCATGTCTTTAATCCCAGCACTCGGGAGGCAGAGGCAGGAGGATTTCTGAGTTTGAGGCCAGCCTGGCTGATTCCAGGACAGCCAGGGCTACACAGAGAAACCCTGTCTCGAAAAACCAAAAAAAAAAAAAAAAAAGAAAAAAGAAAAAAGAACAGGTCCACAGCTGAGCAGCAAGCAGTCCCCCGCACCTTGAACATATTATCAGATTTTTCTAGGCAGTCATTTCAGAAACACGTTCAGTTGGAAGAGAGAGGATTTAGTCTAGGTCCTTTGACTCCTATGTCAATATATAGCACAGTCACATAGGCAAGAGGAGCATGGAAGGGATAAGCATAACTTCTGGGCCCAAGGACACTCCTTTCCTATGTTTTAGAAACAATACTCTCTGAAAAATGCTAAAACAACAGCAGCAATAATAGTAATTTTTAAAAAATCGGTCTCAACAGACACTCAGCAATCCCAACATGTTACACTTCTGCCATCTGGTGGTGATGCTTCATAATACATGTAGCACACGGGGGAAAGGTGATCAAGGAAGGGATTTGTTTCTGCTTTGCAAGTGACAATTCTTTGGCACACAGGGATGTGGGGAGCCTACTGTAGTAGTGTATTTGTCACTGAAGTAGCTTGAAAGGAAGCCATGCTCCCTGGAGCCACAGTCACAAGGAGAGGGATTAGTTGTCCCAGCAAACCTTTCCACTCTGTTCAGCATTCAGGTCAGAATAAAGCAGTGATCATTACTAATTCTAGTACAGTACTGACACTTGGAAATACATTACTGAATTCAAAGCAATGTATGATTTCTTGGTAAGTGGACTTTAGGTTTAGATAGCTGTAGAGCAGAGATTTCACCTGCATTTATCAAAATGAGCAGCAAGTGATGAGTCATGCTAAAAATTGTGTAATTTTCTTCCTTCATGAGTCAATGATCCCGCTAATAAGTGTGGGCTAAAGTCCCATCTGATGTTGCCTTCGGTGATCTTTGTGGGTGAATACTAAATAGGTAGGTTTATAGCACTGGCTTCAATGTCCTGATGTATGCATTGTGATTGCTGAGACACTGAATCATGTTAACCCCTTGTACGTGAGCTCTTTTGTGGGAACTGGTCATTTACACGGATATACCATAAGCCAGTTCCACTTTGGGTGTGGAGAATGTATTTTCCCTTTAAGTTTATGTCAGCGCCCAGCTCATTTATCCTATGGCTTCAACTGTATATAGCTTTTAACATGCTGCCACTCCTGTTGCTGCAGGAACCACTCTCTCTGCTCTGCTTTTTTTCCTTCTCAACTCGCTTCTCTTCAATTTCCTAAAAACCTTATCAGAACTCTTTATGTCTACCAGAATCTGCAAGTGCCACACTCCACTTTCCAGCAAGATTTGCATAAAAGAAACGCAGCCAACTTGTTGTATGTCAATCTCTGTGGGCTGTGCTTGTCAAAAAGGCTTAAATCAATGCTGCAGCCACTTGTCCCATTTGAACACATTGATACATTTCTGTATTGATAAGCCCAGATGCTTATCAGCTCCATCCCCATTCTTCTAGCTGAGTAATATCCACAAACATAATATGCAGGGATGTATTTCTCCCCAGATAGTAATGGGCTAAATAATCAGGGAGATCGTACAAGGGATTGCTGGACTCCAGTGCTGTGAGATAAGATAACATGGAGGATATATGGTTGAATCTAGAATGGCAGACCACATATAACCACAGGACTGACATAACCATTTTGCAGGGCAGGGCTTTTCCCAGGATACTTTCCCATTAGTCTGAAGCATAGTGAATGCTTTCTTTTCACTATAAGTTGCTGGCAAAGTTAGGGGTGAAGAGTGTGAGGAAGGAAAAAATGGACCTGTCAGCCAGGAAATATGGAGCTTGTAGGTAGCAGTTCCCACCACCAAGATTAACCTGGGACGATTTTAAAAATTTCAACTTGAATTACAAACATTCATCTTTCTAAAGAAGTTTTAGAATGAAATGTAACATTTGCTCAATAATAATGCTTGAGATATAGCTAATGAAATAAGAATTTACTGTTTCCTAACTCCTTGCTATCTCAAGTTGGAGATAAGTAGAGGGAGAATGCTTGTCTAAATTGTGAACTTATTTTAGCTTGAGGCAGAGTTATGGCCACACAGTTGATAATGTGTAATTTGTACTGAGAACTAAGATGTGATTCATTCACACAGAAAAAATGATAACTGAGGATGACCAAACACTGCACAAGAATCTGTCGTCACCATCACAGCAAGTACATTGTAAATGAACTCTTCAGCTCTCCTTTATATCCTTGTGGAAATTTGCATGCCTATCATCAATGTTAACTAAGTATTTGCTAATATATTTAATTCTAACACTGAGGATTATATGATAATTTCGGGACTTACTAATTTATTCTTTAAACACTGTAAATATTGGCATGGGAACTTTTAGGATAGCAAGGAAGATAAATCATAAATTGGTAGAAAACCATAGGTAAAAAACTCCTGTATTTAAGGATGCCTTTGTTTGAAGAATTCAAAGGATATTGAAGTAGTTGAAATGTAGTGAACTCAAAAGATAACCTTAATGAGACTGTAAAAAATGTATATTGACCCATAGTATATTTGCCTTCTAATTTGTCTGATGTTTGTTTCCTTAATTTATAAAGCACATGCAAAATAAAATTAAAACTTTGATATAGATAGTAGCCATGACAACGTACAGCATATGATTTGATGGTAAGAATTTGTTCATTGAACATGTGAATATTTCATGTGCCTAGCGTGAGTCAAATTTTAAACTATGACACTGGAACATGCCATAGAATTAGGATGAGTTTCCAAGGTAGCACGTACCTATAAGTACAATAAAGTTGAGTAAACAAATGATGGTCTAGGTACCTAGCTATGGACCTAAGGGTTTGCTTACCACATGTACAATGTTCCAGGTTTAACTTCTCTCACTACCATTAAAAAAATAAAAGCAAAATTAAAATTTAAGAAATTTCAACTTGAAATGTTGAGAAACAAGATTTAAGAAGCATTTCATGTCTGAGTTTGAAATTACTTAAAAGAGAACACATTTCAGTATCTGGGGGCCCCCAGCACTTGTGTTCACCCTGAAAGTGTGAAAGCTTCCATCACCTAGTTCTCACAGAAGGAGATAGCATGATGAGGTATTACCACAGGCTAGACACCATTCTAGCTCTTTTATGGACAGTATGTAATTCCTCGCCTAAGAATCATCAAAGCTAGTTGTTTTTACTGTCAATGGATTACTTCATGTGTAGATTATCACCAGCATAGCTCACCCAGCAATGGCAGGTGGCCTCTTTTTTTCTCTCTGTTCCTTTCTAGTTCACCATGAAGATATCAATCTTATATTTACTGCACACTCAATAAATATATTTTATAAAATAAAATTGCGAGTTAACTTTTTGTCTTAACTTTTAGTCACTTCTAAAAAGAAAGCTCGTTTTTCCCCAAAAGAGAAAACATAAATCAAATTAAAATGTATATTATGTATTGTTACAAAACAGGAGCTGAACCTCTAAAATACAATTCTGCTTGGTGTGGTGGCACATGCCTTTAACTCTAACACTTGAGAGGCAGAGGCAGATCTCCTGTGAGTTTCAGATCAGCCTGGTCTATACAGTAAGACTCCGTCTTAAGCAATTTCATTAAGTTGGAATGTTCTAAAACTATAATTCTGACCCTACAGTCCTCAATGTGCAGGAGGAGAAATCTCAAGTGTGTCTTGGGTCTCTATTTATTTGTATGTATAATACAAGACCATTTTGTAATTTCTCTCATGGGGTCACTTATGAGTTAAAATTTCTGTGCTGGAGAGGTGAATTAGAAGTTAAGAACACTGTCCTTCTTGCAGGGGACCCTGTGTTCAATTCCCAGAATCCATACAATGACTCACAGCTGTCCTCACATTCTAGTACCTTCTTTTGAACCTTGTGTGTGTTATGTAGTACATATACACACACACACACATACATACATACATACAGGCAAATATTCATATACATTAAGCCATAAATAGTAAAGAGCTGAGAATTCCAAGATCTTTTCTGCCCATGATACAGTTCTTCCTGATCAACAAGTCAAGCAGCTCCTCAAGCCCTTGGCATTAGTCTTGTCTACTAAGTGTAATATTGTGTTTTTGAAAACATTAAATTATTTTGCTACGAGGAAATGAAAACCAGAATTAGAATAAGAGGTTACAAGAAAACTCATTTGTAAAAGTCCCCATGTTTTTGAAAACTGTGCTCTTCAGAAACCCGAGTGATATGCTTGAGGGACCCCTTAAAGCAAAATGTTTAGAATATACAGGAATATCCTAACCCCAAATGAGTTGTATCGTACGAGAGAAGCACAAGAGGATGCTAGCTAGGTTCTGGCACTGTCAGATGAGATAACATGTGGGAACCACTGTCTAACTTTGGATAGCTAACAATGTATTAAGCATAAATTGAGTTATTCATTTCACAAGGAAAAATGAGGGTCTCTACAGAGGCCACCAATTGTCTTCTCTATAACCCCCCCTCCCAGAGAAACCAACACACAAACACAAACTACTTATGGGAAGGTCCAAGAGGTTTTGCTTGACCAAACATGATTACTAATTAGCAGTCAACTAGTTGATGCATTTGTTGGAAGCACCTATGTAGCAGATCTCAGCAGTGCTCCTTGGGGAAATCATTCCACTTGACCATGGCCTTCTTGTTGTTAATTGGTGTCACTATGAATTTCTTTTTGTAAAGACTGGGATAAAAATATTTCTAGTAGTATACACAAGTGAAGATAAACGAAGTATATTTCAAAGTTTGTTTGATATTTATATTATTATAAGAATATTGATTACAATATTGCCAATTATTATAATTTCATGATAAATATTCTAGTGCTGGAAGACTCATTTTTCAGAGGCTTAAATGCTGATTCAGTAAATAATCAGTTTTTCTGAATAATTACTTGGCTTGTCACGTAATAAGTATCTTGAGTAACAAGGAACCAGTTAAAGAATAAGCTAAAGGATGCTGTATTCAAGTATTTTCAAAGTCTTAAGACCACACATGCTTCAACCATTATTAGCTATGGATCAGAACTGCAATTGATACATATGCTCCTGAATGCAGTGAGATGAACCATCTCTGATGTTATAGTGAAGCTGTAAGCTGCAGTAACTTCTGGAAAAGCAATTCTGACACAGCGGAGGCCCTTATCTCACCTGTCTCTTGGCTTCATGATTTCCTACTGGAAATCTAACAAAATAATGACCTGCAATGAAGGACTTTAATTCTCAAATGTACTTGGTTCCTTACAGCATCTAATAGTGTAAACTAGAAATCCACTTAGTAGCCCTCAATAGGCTGTCCAAGAAGAATGACTTCTAAAGGCTAGCTGTTAGTCTCTGACCTACTGGATTAAAACCAGCATTCTGACACATGTTTCAGTGAACTTTTGAGTTAATTTCAGATGGCAAATTCTCATCCAACCTACTGAAAGTCAATTCATATTTCACAGAGCTGTTATGAGAACGATATATCACATTGGGTAGAACTTTAGCTAGAGGTGGGAACATGGTAGGTAAGTCTTGAAAACAGAAAATACCAACCAACTTAGGATACCCTTAGTTTACTTCAGGCATTTAGAACCTATCTTCTAAAATTCTGATGAAGTTTGACAACTGGGCTGTTCATATCCATACTTTATAAGTTAGGTACCTGGGGCCTTGCTTGGCAAAGTAGCTTTCTTTCCCACATTCATTAAGCTGGTAGGTAGGAGAGCTGGGATTAGGGCACATGTTGGCTGACTGGATCCGAGGTTTTCACCAAGGATATCCTACCTCTTGCACTGTGGTGTATTTTGTGTGACTACCTCTGTGTGTACGGGTAATGGAAAAATCATATTAGGCACAGACATATATTTAAGTGATATAGACAGTTGTGATTATGGATTACCATTTTTAAAATGTAAGGCCCCAGATTATATGAGGTGCATGTATAAAATTCAAAGGGACCAAACTCTGACATAATTATCTCTGGGGATTGGCTTTGAATCTAGATTCTGAAAATCTCTGTCCCTTTTAGCCTTCCAATGGGAGTCAGTTCTAGTTAATGAACATCAAAATTAAAGGGATAGACATGAAAGCAAAAGCAACCCAAAGGAGACATGAAGAGGCTGGGTTTTTACACACACGTTTCTGATACTCCAGTGCTAGTGGCAGAATCTACTAGATATCTTGAACAACTTCCCTTCTGAAAATGGCTCAAACTAGAAGGTTCTAAAGCAGTGTCTATGGGAACACTTACATGTGCCATGGTGGGGGCTGGGAAAGGGAAGGCAGGGGTAGGCACTGGCTGAGGCTGGACAATAACTTCAGCTGGAACTGCTTCATCTTCATCTTCCAGGGGCTTTTGATAGGCACAGCGGCCAATGTCGGCATTTTTGAAGGCTACAGGCTGTGCAAAGTCCATGGGGCTAATAAGACACAATCAAAATGAAAGTTTGTCTTATAGTTTTCATGGTCTTTTCCCTTCACATTTAAATCAGTCCCTAACCCTGACTTGAAATGGCCAGGGTAGAATTCCAGGTCTAAATGAAAGGTCTTCATAGCTTCTTTCCTACTACAGTTTTAGATAATGTAAATGCCACAGAGACCTTCATATTAAATTATAAAGTAAATGGGCAGCAGAAATGTGAGTCACTTACATGGAGTTAATAACAAGGTTCCACACACAACCTTGAAAAGCTGGGATATTCCTGAGTGGGGAGGGCTGAAATTCAGGAGGAGCACCCCCGACGAAGAGCTTTTTCACTTCGATGGGCTGTTCCTCTGTCAGGTTTTGCATATGTCTTCTGTCTTCATCAATTTGAACAGTGAAGATGCTGATAAAACATTTAAAGACAACAGATACCCAGTACTATTAGAAACATCTTTCCTGCCACCCACATTCTCTGCTCCAAAGGAATTTATTTTTCTATTATGCAGTCATTATTACTATTGTTGAGAACAGGTCTAGATACACAACTTAACCTGGCTTTGAACCCATGATTTCTCAGCTCATCAACAACTAGAATTTTACAGTCATGTCTGTCTTATGGCACTCTGTCCTTCCATAGCTTCTTAAATGGCCCAGATTGGATGCCTAGGACCTCGACACCAAGCAACTAACAAACACCATTGTTTCCTGGGACATGCCTTGCTCACTAACTTGGATTGAAAGTTTATTGAAACTCAGCAATTGCACTGCTATGTCATGTGTCTCTGATGCAGGTGGCAACACAGGTTTTCAGCCCAAGAAACATTCTGCAAGAGGAGAGGCTGCAGGGCTGTATAGCAATGTCTAATCGGATAAGGATCTGTGAGTTTGGCACAGTATGGGTTGCATTTTGTTTGGCTCTTTGTGTCTTGGTTTGTGCTAGCTATTATCTTCTTGCTAGGGGACAAACTATCCTCCTGAGAGCTTAGATTGCAGGAATTCAACAGCAAACACTTAGAGTACATTTCATAAAGAATGTAGCTGTTGGCTTTTGAATAGAAGAGGCAGGCCAGAACACCAAGCTAATTGTTCCTTGCAGTGATTTTCCTCCGTGGCTGTTTCATTAATTTTCCTAATTTGCTTATGAGTGATTACTCACACACTACTAATTGAGAACTGCATACTACTTATTCACAACAATCCTTGGATCCAAAGGCAAAGAACCAAGAAATGGAGTTCTAATGATGACAATGACCAAAGGCATTTTCTTTTTTTTTTTTTCTTTGTACGGACAGGTTTTGAGCTTGGTTCCTACAGGGACTACACATCTGTTCGCCATTGTGAACAGATGATAAATGGATTACCGAGAATTTAGTCTTAATCTTAATCTGAAAATGAGACCTAAGTGAATGCCAAATTAATTGATTTTTGTTAACAATGGGGAGGGATGTGAAGGAGAGAGAGGGAGAAGGAGATCAAGATGATCAAGCAGGAAATAATAAGTTAAGACATGTTAGGACTTAGAACTGAACAGTGTATCCACTTGGATCTAATTCCAGCATAAGAAAATCGAGTAAAATGGACTTAGTCACGGCTTGAAATGGCACAAGGAAGGGGTATAGAGATACATTAAAGACTTTGGTTCAAAACTAGGGGGATCTTTTTGTTTGTTTCTTTGTTTGTTTTTAGGAAAAGACTGGAAGAATATGTTGGCAAAAACTGCAGGTGCAACTTCATTGCCTAGGGTGTTGGTGGTTTTTAAGACTGAGACAGCCACGCTTCCAGGTGTGAGGGACTTGCTGAGAAGCATCTTTCCCCAACTTCTCCTCCTGCTAAAGCAATGTTTTTCTAGCATACACAACAGAGCTCCTGAGGATTTAACTGCAGATTTAATCTACTACTAAGGAATGTTAACTTTCTCATGTTGATTAGAGGGTTAAGGAATAAGGTGAAGTCTCTTTATAAGGTAGATTTGCCCACAGTCCTGTTCAATCTGGGCAGGGCGACAACAGGCCTTACCAAGCTGTAACACAGAAAGATTGTGAGCCTCTAGGAAGCCAGATTGGAATTCAATATTAATGTGGAGTCTTTCTAGCAGTGTGACCTTGGGCAACTTATTTAATCATGCTTAGTTCCATTTTATTCATTTATAAAATGGAGATTAAAAATGCTTATTTCAAACAGTGGAATACATTAATTAAGAGTTTGCCCTGAGGCTATGATACACGATAGGAGCATTGCTAGAAGACTACAGTTGAGTTTTCCTCACGTTTCACATTCAAGAAACATTAAATATAAATAACCGATGCAGTTCCTCTTTAGAAGGATGTTAACAATGCATCTGTTCTGCTGTGATAATCTGTTTTAGCGATGCTATTTTTAGAGATTCATTGTATCTTGAATTATATGTACATGTTTGTCTCTGTGAAGGTATATGTGAGTGTGAGCATGAGGCCTCTGGAATGGAAAAGGTGACACTGGACACCCTGGAGCTGGAATTCCAGGTGATTGTATGCCATGAGCTATGGGTGCTGGGAACCAAACTTTGGTCCTCCCCAAGAGTAGTGTGTGCTCTTACCACTGAGCCATCTCCAGCCCCTCAGTTATAACTTCTAAATGATAGGCTACTTTATGTAAAATACTATAGTAAACACTCATATCCCTCTTAGGATTATGAAAACATAGCCAACTATTTCATAATTTCAGTGGCTGATTCACAGAGTTTCATAGGTATTTTCTTTCTTATACTTCATTCTTTATTTGCAAAATGGGTCCAATAATTCTCAAGTCTTAGGCAACTGTGTATGTGGAGAAAGGTATTGAAAGGAGTGTCTGTAATTTGCATGGAAAATAAAATGAACTTTTTATTGACATACACTGAATGCTAAGGGAGACAATGTTTTGACTGCTGCATCTGAATCGTGACCTCTGGAAGTCCTAATTTCTGAAAATCTAACATCTTGTTCTTTAGCTGGATTCTGCAACTGTATACTGAATGCTTTTACACAGAAAGGACAGACTCGACCCAGTCCTTTATCCTAGTCACCCAAGTGGCTATTTCAGCCCTTAGGGTTTTTGTCCAATTAGAACTGATGTCCATGGGGTAGACTCCAGGGGATAGATCAAAATCAAGGCAGTCACAAAAGGTATCAGGAAATTAGATGAGAAATAGAAGGAAGACCAAAATGCGGATGCTTCAGTGTTTCTTAGAAGAGTGAACAAAATACTCACAAGAGGAAATATGGAGACAAAGTGTGGAGCAGAGACACAAGGAAAGGCCATCCAGAGACTGCCCCACCTGCGGATACAACCTATATATAGCCACCAAACCTGGGCATTCTTGTGAATGCTGGGAAGTGCTTGCTGCTGGAAGCATGATAAGCTGTCTCCAGAGAGGCTCAGGCAGAGCCTGGCAAATACAGGCGGATGATCACAGCAAACTGTTGGACTGAGCGTGGGGTCCCGGATGGAGGAGTTGGAGAAGAGACTGAAGGAGCTGAGGGGGTTTGCAGCCCCATGCAGGGAGCAACAATCTCAACTAGCTAGAACCCGGGGGCTTCTGGAGACTGGACCACCAACCAAAGAATACACATGGAGGGACCCATGATGCTGGCCACATATGTGGCAGAGGAGGGCCCTTGTTGGCCATCAGTGGGAGGAGAGGCCTTTGGGCCTGAGGGTATTAGATGCCCCAGTGTAGGGGAAGGCTAGAGAGGGAAGACAGGAGTGGGTGGGTGGGGGGACACCCTCATAGAAGCTGGGGGAGGGGAAATGGAATAAGGGGATTCCAAAGGGGAAAGCATTTGAAATGAATATAAAGTAAATATCTAAAAATAAGAATAAAAAAATAAAAGAAAATAAAATGTAGAAAGAAAGAAAGAAAGAAAAGAAAGAAAGTAAGAAAAATCACTAAGCTTCTTTCCTACAAAGGAAGAGGTAGAGAGGAGGTGATGTGATAGGGGTTTAAAAGGAGCAAGTGAGGAGAGAAGTTTGCCTCATGATTTGGTAAAAATCCAAATAATTTAAGAATGCTTCTACAGTTACCACATTATTCTGGAATTTAGGAAAAGAAATGATTGACCTTTAGCATATGATAAGCATTGGGAGAAAGCAACTATTTTCAAATTAGTAATGGCATATCATACTCAATAGCTAGGATTATAAATCTTTAAAGTCCCCAATGGGAAGAACAAATATCAGGCCAAGCACAGATGAAGCATTTAGGCCAGTTATAATTTGTTTTAAACCTGGCTCTTGTTTCTACTATGCAAGTTGAGGCAAATTATGTAATTTTTCTCATTTGGGATGAAAGGACATTAATACACTTCTAACACACAATTTAGAATTGATAAACAACAATTCTGGCCTAGAATGTGGCACAGTGGATTCCTTAAAACTGCTGTAAGAAGCAGTACACTGTTTCTGAGGGTAGTTTGTAGTTATTGTTTATAGTATTGTTAATGATGCATTTCATGTACTTCATGTGTTTGCTTCTAGAGTAGACAATGACTGTGTTTGACCTTGGGGTGCCAAGGAGGACACAGTAGCAAACAGAATTAGATAACCACACAGTCATATGTCTAACACATCATCTCGTAATTAACAATGAATGGCAAACCTGTTTGTTTATATGGCCAATTAACCGACTGACCAGTTTTCAGAGACGTATTGTATACAGAGTTTAATCAAATGAAGGTTGGATTGATGGCCAACAGCTGTGAGTTTGGCATAATAAAATGCCTTTCTTGAAGAAACACCTGTTAAAAGGACACCTTAACACAACATGGTGATGCGTTTTGGAATTTCTAAATTCTTTCTCTTGAAAATAACACAGTCTTGGTGAATTTTGGTCACCCACATTTCTAAAATCTGCATTTGTTTGTTACATAATTTGAGATTTAAGGACTTATAAAATGTCCTTCCCACAGAGAGAAGAATAATATTTGGCAAGTAGCCTAAAATCTAGATGAGAAGACAAGCAAAATTGGTATTCTAAAGCACTCAGCAACAGTTAAGTGAGAAAAGCTAGTTGCCCCCATCCCCACCAGACACCCTGGCTGTGATACCTTGCTATTAAATCAGGAAAAGTTCTGAGTTGTCTGAAGATTGATCACTCATTGCTTAATGATAGTTTTAAAACCTGTCAGTCTAGACACTTCACAAATGCTTAGTATTAATTCAACCCACAAGCAAACACTCCATGTCATAACAACAAAGCAAACTGAAGAAGTCTTTATTATTTATGTAGAAAACAAGATGTCCTCATTACTTAGCTAAATGCATACCTATGCAAGAGGATACTCAGACAATCTAGACTTCGGATGCATGCTAGCAGCTGCTTTGGACCATCACTCTGCATACACATAGCTGCTCTCCTTGGTGTTCTCTGTGCTTAGAAGCTACTTTGGACCATCATGCTGCATCTCTCCTAGGTGTTCTCTGTGCTTTTAACTTTCATCAGATTATATTTCCAGTACTTTTCTCTGCCTCTGGTTTAATAAATGAGTCCTGGAGGTCTGAGGCCTCAAGTTCCTAGGCTTCTGTTTTTTTCTCTCATTTTCCTTATGAGCTAATTACCTCTCTGAATTGCTCCACAGTACTTTGATGAAGAACACGGATGATGTTCCCAATATAGTAAGCACAAAGCATTGTGCAGAAACGAGGGACCAGTTTATATGCTTAAGGAGGGTTCCCTTGCTCAGGGATCAGGACAAGTATCCTTGCAGATTTGTAGAGAAGTGGCCGCTATACATGATTACAGATGGCTACCATTCTTCTTTACTGCTTTGACCCAATTCTTCCAGAAAGCCACTACAGGGCCCTGCACACTTTAGGGAACAGACAGGAATGAGGCATGCCCCTAAGAGGCTCAGTAGGTCTTACACTACTGTCTTGCTCCACAGTATTGGTGGCAAGTTTCTAAGCAACTACCATAACTGGCTTGGAACCTGACTGAACTAGCTGTCAGCAGCCAAAGGTTGCTGGCAGGATCTGAGCTGTCCTGGTTACCTTATTAGAGAAGAGGCTGTTGGTGAAATGTAGGAGGAGGAAATTTTCTTTATACCTTGAGAAGACGCAGTGGTGAGTGAGATGCAAGGTGGTGAGAAGAAACCACGCAGAAGGGAAACATGAATAGTAGAACTCCTCAGACCCCTGAGGTTCCCAAACACAAAGTACAAGGAAGAAGAAACCAGTGAATTGTCACAACTTGGTGTGTGTGGTCTGTCCACACAGGGTGGTTTGGGCAGAGAGCTGTGCTGGCAAAGGGGGTTCACATTAACTATAGTAGCAGCAATCTGCTGTTTCTAATTACCCTCTTGTTCTTTCTACGTGGACAGAATGTTCTCTCCCATCATGAAACAAATTTGGCTCAGGTTTGATGACAATTTTCCTCATTGTTCGCGTCCCCGAGGAGAGATGCACTTCCAGACGGCCCTTGTTGAGGAATATGGCATAATAAGCCTGCAGCAAAACAGAAAGGTTATTGAAGATTAAACAGGAGCCACTGTATATGTGACTTACCTGTAGTGATGCTATTCGGTCATCTGCTCTAACATTCTGTCTTACTCACTTTGCACAGGTCCTCTCACTGAACCTGTAGCTAAGCTGGCATCCATCAAGCCCAGCAAAAATCCTGTTTCTGCCTACCATAGTTCTGGGTTATAGGTTCTCATACTGCCACATCTGGCTATTCCTGTATATCCTAAGGCTTTAAACTCAGGACTTCTGCAGGGGTCTACCTGTAGCCTCTCAATATTTACTTAAGCAGAGTTGATGAGGATGTAGGAAAGTCTTTTTTAAATCCATTACCACTTCCTTGTTGAGTATCAGGGGGTAGGTGGATATACTAATACGTGTTCTCTGTCAAGTTTCTAATGTTCAGCATAATAGATCTGCTTAGCCCTGTCCTCTAACTTACAGGAAACAAAGGGTGCCAACAAAGCCATTCTCTGTTATATTCACAAACGGGCAGCCAGTTCCTAGAAATCTAGTTTGACTCAATCTCATGGCATTTAAGTGCTCAGATGTTAATTTGTCTCCAAGCAGGTAGAATAGATCACTGCCACAGACATATAACTTGTCTCCCACAGTTAGAAAAAAGGAAGACAATTTTCCTTCCACAAGCATCTCTGCTTTTTTCTTGTCACTGTTACCATAGCAACCAGTATGGTTTTGATATCAGATTATGAACTCCAGAGAATTTGGGTGTAGTCCTTGTACCCAGTACTGCTGTTATATGCTCTCCCTCTCCTATGTAGTGCTGGGGCACCTGCTGTACAGTGACCATTCTGTCCCCCACGAGTAAGATGTTTTCCATCAGCATTACCATCCCTTCAATAATTCAAAGATTATCTGTGCAGCTATGTGCCCAGTACACAATGTGCTCAGGATTACCCCTCACCACCGCACATGCTACTTACTCAAAAACTATTTTAGCTGATTGTTTGATATCACAAACATATGTAAGGCAACACAATCACAAGTAACATTCTGGGTATGTCAACTATTAGCTTTCACAAATAAAATGTATTCATTTAGGCAGCACTGGTTCACAATACTCTTGGGCAATTTAAATAGTTTTCTTTTGAAGATAATATCTATTACATGAGTTTTAAAAGCTAGACATTTATTATTATTAAATGTTTGGGGCATTAAAATTTTATCTGTGATGGACTTTGTACTTCAGTACTACTTATTCTTTTGCTAATTGTCTTAACAGAATTACATTTTCTTTTAAGAACTTACCTGAAATTTGGAGACTTAACCATTTATTCAGTGGTAAGACATTTGGAACTGATAGGAATTTAATTATTGGTAGTGACAAAGGGGACAAATGCCCTATGATGAAAATTTAAGAATGTTCAGTTTGGTCTTCAATCTCAATATAATCCAAGTATCAGTTGCAAAAGTGAGAAAAGATTTTTAGTTTTCAGGATTAAGATGAAGGATTTGGTGGGACTCCTTTTTAAATCTATTCAATGATTATTACTCTTAGTGAGAAGTTAAAATATTACTTGTCTTCCTCTATGTGTCAAGAAAAAAATTTAAAAAATTAAATTATGTTTGTGTGTGTGTGTGTGTGTGTGTGTGTGCACGCGCGTGCGCGTGCCTGTGCATTTGTATATGAGCATGTGCCTCTTTGATGTCATCAGATCCTCTGGAACAGGAGTTACAAGTGGTTGTGAGCCACCACTGGGCTACTCTGCAAGAACTCAAGCCATCTCTCCAGCCCCTTGAGAATGTTTCATCCTGACTGACATGGTCCACAGGATGCATTTATATAAATGCTGAAGACATGTTTGTGCGCTAGTCAAATCTGTGGTAATCTGCCATGCAATTTCAAGAACTTAGCATTCTATATCCCACGAGCTTCTTCCTCACCCCCTCTTTCTATTCCCCCATCTCAGAGGTACCAATAATACAGGATTTATTATGCCAGCATTTTAAAAATTATTTTTGAGGATTCGCATATGTATCTTTAAATAATATGCTCAAATGTTTATTCTGACAGAAACCTAGATATTTGACTTTATTGTGTCTCTGTTGCTACTTAGTTCTCATTCATCAGTTCATCCCTGTTTTCTTGTTACACTGTAATTCATCCCTTGCTACTACTGCTTTCTACACCATTAAGCTGAAATACCAGTTTAACGCTCCTTTTCTCCAGCTGATGAACATTTGGGTACTTTACTTACCTGCTATAAATAAGAACTGTTCCTTGGAGGCATTTTTGTAGCTGTCTCATTGTGTACCATGCCAGTGTTTGGGTGGGCACACTGGGTGGGATAGCTGGCCTTTAGAGTACACACGTGATCCACCTTAGAGGAGGGTTCCAACCCCGTCACCAAAACAGCTGTATCAGTTTCCTCTGTCGACAGCAGTAAGAGCTGCCTTTAACAAAGCCTTGCCAGCACTTAGCATTACTGTATTTCATAGTGTTCTATCATTCCAGTGGCTTTAGAATCTAGTGTGGATTGAAAATGCCTTCTTCTGTTACCTCAACTCTGAATGATTTAAAAATAATTTTGCACCCATTGTGCTTTCTCTTCTGTGAAATGTCTGGTCAGATCTGTTCATTATTGCACGTGTTTTGGTAGCATCTTGGTTTCTGTAAGGGTTGGTTTTTTTTGTTTGTTTGTTTGTTTGCTTTACATTGTGGTTATGAGATGTTTTGAAGGTTATATAAACAATATCTTTGCAAGCAGATGCTTGCATTTTGTATTTTTTGATGAATGGAGAGTTTTAATATTATGTGGCTATACTTACACTTTACTCTTGTTTACTAAATCTGTTCCAAGAGATCAGAAAGATCAAAACTATCTATCTACCCATGTAGATCATCCATCTAATCTATCTACAGCTCTATCTATCTATCTATCTATCATGTATCTATCTATCTATCTATCTATCATGCATCTATCTAATTCATCTCTATCATCTATTTATTTACCATCTATCTAATCTGTGCATCTCTATCTATCTAGCCATACCACCATATTCTTCTATTTCAGGAGTTTTGCTGGATTTTGATCTTGAATATAAATAAAAAACCTTAACATGCTATACTTGGCAAGAAAGATAAGATGGTAGTCCTATTGAAATTAAATCTGTACATTATATTGAGGAGAACTGACATATTTTTAATAACAAGTTTTCTTTGTTAAAACAATGAATATGTGCATTCATTGAGGATGACTTTAATGGTTTTCAATAACTCTTTACAGTTTTCTCATCTATGTCCAACTTGCTGTGTTAATTTTTAAAACGTACACTTCCTTTTGTTATATAGCTACTTGTTTTGTTGTTGTTGTTGTTTTGTTTGTTTGTTTTGTTTTTATAGCTGCAGCAGAGAAGTTGAGGTATACGAAACAGCTATCCTTTCTTGGGTTTTATCAGGACCAGTGGCCATCAGCTTTTCACAGATAGTGTGTTTCTTCCTCTTAGTTCACTATGTTGTTGTTTTTTTTTTGTAAATCATGAATATTGTTAAATTTCACCTAATGTTTTTCATTAATCTCTTGAGATGGTTGTATGATTTTTAATTTTAAAATATTAAATTACATTTTCATTAATTATATATTTTTATTCATTTTGTGAATGTGTGTGTGGATGTGCATGGGGCACTTGGGGCCATGGCACAAGGTAGAAATGCAAGAGTGAGAGGAACACTTATGGGAGCCTGTTCTCTTCTTTCCCCATGTTTCTTCTAGGGATCAAACTCAGACAGTCCATCAGCCAGCAAGAACCTTACCCTACCGGACCAGCTCGTTGGCCTCTATCACTGCATTCTTGAGATTCTCATGGTTATGCAGTGTTTGCGCCTCCTAACTAATCTTTTATTGTAGGCATAAATGTGTTTTAGAGAAAGAAATGAAAACTCTATTACCTGCTAATGATGATTCAATATTAAAATCTTATAATTTAAAAGGTCTCCAGTCAAGGCCTGGGAGACAGCTCAGTTGGTAACATACTTGCTTTGCAAGCATGAGGAGGACTTCAGTTCAATCCCCAGAATCCATGTTTTAAAAAAATACAGGTGTACTGGGACATGCCAATAATTCTAGCACTGAGGAGGTGGATACAATCAGATTTATGGGGTATGCTAGCCAGGCAGCCTAACATAGTTGGTGAGTTCTAGACCAGTATGAGACTCTGTTTCAAAAACAAAGATTGACAACTGCTAAACTTTGACCTTCACACTTAGACACATGCATGCACATGACATATACCATGCACAAACATACATGTATCTTTCCCTACAAACATATATACACATACTGACATCTAATAAAACATGATTGATACCATCTTATTTGTGAAGCCATTTGTTTATTCATCTGATCATATCTTACTTGGTAATATCTATGATTCTTCTCACTGAAAATGATCAGTCCCCAGGCAACTAAGATGATAGTTAAAATAAGTGATTTCAGGCTAAACTATAAAACCAATTAAATGGTGCTATTTGAGGTACGCATTTCACCAACGGAACATCTCCCTGTTGCTGTTTAAAAGTGATGAGAAAATGTCTTATGAATCGGCTGTGAAGGTACCTGTGTAGTTTGTCTCCGTTTTCTCCTGGGTGGTGTGAGTGTCCCTCCACTTCCCAAGAGAATGATCCCAGACTCATTCCTGGTACTGAAGGAGAGATTGATTTCTGTACCAACATCAATGGACACAGCAGCAAGCTCCACAAAACCAGGCTTTGGGAAACTAACTGTGTAAACATTCTGTGGGGAATAAAGAAAAGGAATTGTTAGAAATGAGGGGCTAAATTCTCCATAACACCTCCTTCCTCAGACAATTCGATTACAAAAATAATGTAATTTTAGGGAGCACAAAAATCTAGTCGCATTGAAAGCTTAAGAACAGCTGAAGTTGAAGGAATACTGTTTGAAACAGTGAATCTTCAGAACAGTTCAGTTTAAAATTTTAAGAAAAGTTATGGTGTCTGTTTTAAATATAGAACTATTGACATGAACTGTAGAAGATTATTGGTAGATGAAATATTCTTTTGGTTTAAATCTACCTTTGATGTATTTCTTAAATCTCTTGACTGTATAGTGGCAATATTTTTTTTTATGTTTTAAAGATGTATGTGTGTGTGTATGTGTGTGTGTGTGTGTGAGAGAGAGAGAGAGAGAGAGAGAGAGAGAGAGATAGAGAGATAGATAATGGCTTATATCTGCATTTTTCATCATGATGAGCCCATGGGAAAATGTTAATTCATATTAATAGTACAGATATTTTTTAGAATAATTTCTAGAGATACAACCTCATCATTAAAAATAAACCAAATCTTTCATGTCTGCTTTTATTTCAAAATAAAAATAATATCACCATTTGTTGTTGACCATAGAATTCACATATCCATGCTTCAGAGACTAACACAGTACAAAGAGGAGAAAGTTACCTACTTCCCAAAGCCATGAGGAAGCATGTAGCCTTAAACAGATCTCATTCATTCATAATCTTTACCTTCCACAACTTTGTTCTCCTCTTCCTCCCTTCTGTCTTTTTATATTTAGACTGTCAGCCTTTTGCTTAGATTGTATTTAAATTTAAGTTTTGTACATGCTTGCCTGTGCGTGTGCATGTGTGTGTGTATACGTGTGTATACGTGTGTGTGTGTGTGTGTGTGTGTGTGTGTGTGTGTATGGGTTGTGTGTGTGAATGCAATGACCACAGAGGTCAGAAGAGGACTCTAGGTGTACCTTGTGCTGGAGCTATGGGCAACTGTGAGTCATCTTCTATAGGAACCACAGACAATTCCTCTTCAAGAGCAGAACAGACCCTTAACTTCTGATCTATCTCTCTGATCCTGGAACATCTCTTTTTAAACAGAGAATTTTTCTGCCAATAAAGATTGTTTATCATCACTTGTAATATCTGGAGGAGTTCTACATTCTGAAAGTGTTGGCATTTATTCCAGCAAGATCATGTCATTGGACATTTAAGTTACCTAAAATAATCATTTTAAAAAGTCTTGGGTTTTTGTTTTTTGTTTATTTTTGGAGTAAAAGCAAAAAAGTCCTTTCAAGTCGGTTATCCCAGCTCCCTTCCACCAATAGGGTTCCAAGCTCAGTTAAATGGCATAGAAGTAGGTAAAAAGTAGTTGGTAAAATCTACTTTCTATTCTGATGTTCAAGTTTCACAGTTTTAGATGGTCCAGGTAAAACTAATGCACAGACTTTGCAATATGTATCCATATTACATTCCTGTCTCCTATTTTAGCCAAAATTCTCAATTCTGGGTGCCTTCACATAGGCAGTTCATTGCTCTGGATAGTTTCCCACTCTAGTGGATCTATCTTTTGACTGTAGGTAAGAGATAGACATTGAAGTTTTAAACTCTCAGTAAATTTTTCCTCAAGAAGACAGTATGGACCATTATCATTTTAATTCCTTCTGTATTTCCTCCTTTCTCATTAAGTTTGGTGTGGGAGTCTGTGGCAATTTCACACAAAGCCTGTAGCTATGAAGACCCAGACAGTTCTGTTCCAATCTTGAAATCCCACTGCTCAGAAGGCAAATTTATTCTTTCTGGTTCCCTGTCCTTTCTTCTGGAGAGACTCAAAATGACTTAGATTGGAGGAATCTACCTAAAGAAACAGTTTTAACATAGTTGGTAAACAAAAATTATATTTTGTAGATTCGACATTTTCTTATTTTAAAATCTATAGACTTTCCATAAAAGTTTTGCTAGTATTTTCTGGTCATCTTTAGTTATACCATAGATATTTTAAGAGATTAAAAATGATGTTCTGTGTATTTACTCACATCGATTGGCCAGAATTCAAGAGTCACTACTGAATAGTCATCCCTAGGCTTCATTAGCAACAATGAAAACATTTTGAGGTACAGGAGATGTTGCATCTATCACACAAGTCTTTGCAGACCTGAATGAGATGCAACAAGAAACTTCAAAGCTTTGGGCAAGATGCCTCACACTGGTGGGAGGTTGGATCATGTTACTCACTGTTGTGTGGACTACGAATATATCCTAGAAAAAAAGGTAATCAAGTTGTATAACATGGAAAGAAAATGAATTTAAGAAAGATGACAAAACTGAGAAATAGTCTTATTGGAAAGGAAGAGAGACCCAAACAGAAGAGCTATTTGTATGAAAGGTACCTGCTTTATATTTAAGTAGTATATGATTTGGAAAGTGGAGCATAATTTTGGCTCTTTGTAATACATTTCCATCACAGTGATTGGTAGAATGGTTTTGTCATACTCTTCATGTATGCATGACTAAGAAAGGATCAGTATAAGTCTAAAACACATTAACAAGGGAGCAATTCTAGCAAAAGCACTCAGGCTAAGTAAATGAAGTATTCTATAAATATGTTATAGACCCTTTAGAAACAGACCAACCTCTAGTGAACAGCCTTTGGTCACACCAACATAATTGGGGCTGCTGAGTATATTGTAAGGAGTCCTTGAAATTTCAATGTCTTTGAGGCAGCCGGAGTATTTCTTCACATTGACTTCTGGCCTATTGAGTGGTCAAATGGAGAACAAAAGCAAATCCATTAGATGGATGGCAGTGTAGACTCTGAGCACTGGAAGGAGCCATGTGGAGCAAACACACACACAGGCAAGAGCATGTCTATCAAGGTGCACATGCACACACGTGCACTCAGCAAACCCTGTTTTCTGATATGTGAGGGTTGGATTGAGAGCACAGTGATATCACTCTCCACCAAGAATTCTGATACTCTTCTCTCTAAGAGGAACCTCACTTACAGAATTTCAATATGAGGCCCAGAAATCAACTCATTTATTAATGCTTCACATGCATAATGAAATAAGTGCTTCTTGCTCCTCGTTTCTACTAAAGAGCAGATGATTGCGTGGGCAAAATAATTCAATTATTTACAAAAAGCTCTTAAAAGTCTTGTTTGAAATTTAGGAGGAATATTTGGAAATGTTTATTTTAAATCTTCCTGAAGATCTAGAGTGTGTGTGTGTGTGTGTGTGCGCGCACACACACATGCGCGTACACACACATGTGGATATGTTTGCATATGTGAATGTGTGTGAGGGTTTGTGCATATGTATGTACCTATGTGTGAGTATGTGAGAAAGTGTGTGTATATAAATGTGTGTGTGTGTGCCATAACAAAATAAGGCAACCTAATGCAAAATAGTCAGTTCTTTTAATATGGTTAATATCTTCTCCACCCAAACCACACTTGAATGCTTGCTTTCTGCTCAGTATATCTAAAGATGCAGCAAGCATGACAAACTTACGTCAATTAGAAATGAATCCTTGCTTTTAATTCTAACATGTTGCTCTGAGTATTTGATATTGACCAAGTGATCTGATTTCTCTAGGACTCTATCCTTACATGTATAAGTAGACATGATGACAGTAGTGTCAGTGAGCAAAGTCTGGATGTACTGCTGAGCACAGCACGTCTAGATGCACAGTCGACACAGACAGGATGTGAATGGTGGTGGCATCTCTCGAGTCTATGACAGCAGAACTATGTGATGATAGCCATGCCCTGCTCTATACTGTCTGTCCAGTTCATCCTTTACTAGTTCCCAGGCATATGTGGCTATTGGGACTGCAATGTAGTTTTGTGAAGGAGAAGCCAAGCATTGTTAACATTGTGTATTTTAAAGTTAAATGGCCTCAGTGGTTAGTAGCTACTACATTGAACTGTTGTTGAAATATAAGGGTAAAAATTGTAATTTTTCATTATGTACTGTTAATAAGCATCTGGGAAGTGTCCAATCTACACCAATATTGTACTTGATAGGCTAATGATTAATTCTCCTCTTGGTGTCCCTTGATGCCAAGTTTCTCGTTTTCATCTTTATAAAAATCACATGGCATGAGGGAAACAGGTGGGAGAACAAGTTAGACCCTGGCATCTGTACCAGGCGATTGATTTCTTGTCAAGGACTTGTTCTGTTCTCCACCTCCACCCCCATCTTCCTGGAACTTCTTTATTTCCTTTGATCGTCATCGCTGGTCCCCAAGGTTTTCTCCTTCCATTCCTTCAGTCAGTAATTATGAAGATCATGGGCAGCTGGAGGGAAAGAGCTCTTGCTTATCATCATGGAAAAGCAAAAAGGATGGTGGACTTCATTTCCTGTGCTCACTCGCCTCCGCATTGTCTATTAGCTGAGGGCAGATCTATGGTGGGATGAGGGGAGTTTTGTCCATAAAGTAAATTGCACCAAGTTTATTGTTTCATGGAAGTACTAAGATCTTTTTCGGAGTGTAATGATTTGGCAAAGTGAATATTGTGAGAGTCCCAGGAGGAGGGGAGACATGGTTCAGTGATTTGCTTCTTAAGATGACCACAGGTCTCTTTTCTGAGGTTGACCACTCATGTACAAAATCTACAAGACTACTTAGTGGTATTCTGCAGTTTTATTTATCAGTATGTATATCCACTGAATGTTCAGTCTTTGCCTTTTACCTATCTCTGCAAACAGGTAATGACATGTCTCAGAATGATGTAATGAAAAAATGACTTATTATTTTTCCTACATTAAATGTGTTCTAGTTTCTATATTAAAATGTGGTCTTTGCTTTAAACATCTTCTGGATCATTTCAGCTTCATTATCTCCTGTTCAGAGATCTGGCACAATTAGGTTCTTGAGATGCCAAAACACCTTTCCCTTTGGCCAGGGTCAGCCAGCCATCTCCAGAATTTGATCAGTCACTTCCAAGGCTGGTAATTCTTACTACATCTGCCAGCATGGAAGACTGCAAAGGTTTCTGAAAAGCTATGGAGAGACTGTCTTTACATCTCTCAACTCTTAACTCAAATATTTACTTGAAATGTAGTATCTGCAGAGATTCTTTTCATATATCTCCATAGATATGTTTCTATATAAACAAGCAGCTTTAACAAGAGGTATAATGGCCGTGTGAATGCATATTTGCAGGCCTGCAAAAAGCGAGAAGGCAGTGCCAAGCATTTATAGCACAGGGGGCTTGCTGAGCAAACAGCACAGTACTAGGGAGGCTAGAGTTTAAGGTTCTGCTCTGGAAGTCATCTTAAGGTTCTATAAACTTGACTGACCACCTGCCTTTGGGTATATCCTGCTGGCCACTGGGAGGTCCTGTGCCAGGTGTTTGAAGAAGTAAGCTGTTAAATTCCCTTAGAGCTGGTGAAACAACAAACATTGTAACCCAATTGATGGTGGGCAAGCACAGGCTCTTCTTAAGTGCTGGGAAGCGTGAGGACTCTTGCGGGTACGCATTGTTTGCTCCTGAAATCTACTGTGGAAGCAACTACATCAGTGTTGCTGTGCTTCTGCACTGCTGCTGCCCCCACAAAGCCGCATCTCCCCAGCCATGCACTGGAAGAAGGCATGCATAAATTTAAAATTTACCTTGCCTTCATACTAAGCCAAGGGAAAAGAAAAAAAAAACACAATTTACTTTTAATTGCATTTTCGTTTAACAAAACAATAAACTTTAATAATAAATTTTGTTATATGCCCATCTTATAGAAAGGGATATTAAAAAGGACAGGTCACTGAATAGATAAATGTCCTCCATGGAAGTAAAACCAGAACTCAGAGATTCCCCAAACTATACCTCTTAAACATTTTTATTTTATAAATTCAAAGCTCTTATTTTTATTGGCATGATATATGGTAAAGTGCACAAACATGGTATTTATAAATAGCTTATAAATATTGCCTCTCAAAATGCTCAGGTTTAACAATACATATGAAAATAATTTGTGTTTAGCACATCATCATATAGAGATTTTGATAGTGCAAAACAACAGGTAAATGCATGGGCTGCTTTGTCAATCACAAACATGTATGTAAAGATTATTTTGTAATAGAGGGCCATACTACAGCAATATTATAATTTAAATTGTGGAATGGAGAAAGTACCATTTCAGTAATAAAGACTCAGAACATAATTTCCAAAAATACCCCCAAGATACAAACCATTCTCAATAAAATTAATTCATGATGTGTTTGTGTTTTACAAACTTACTTTCTGATCATTAAAACCATCACTAGATTAAGTGAAATATTTATAGGTAGTCTTATTTCACCACATTTAATTCATTCCGATACAGTTAATGATTTTTGTAAGATAAATCTTGGATTTAAATAAATACTGGATTACTGGCATTTGGTACGCTGCCTGGTAGATAGTAGGTATACAGCAATCATATGTTGAATGTATGTTCAGCATAGGAACTATTAATTGATAACCACATCACTATTCAAATCACTTTTATGTACAGTGATTTTTATAACTTGATACTTCAGAATTATATTACTAACAAATAAATATGCTGATATATGTATAGATATATGATAATATGTGTGTATGAATATGCACACATGACCTGTACCATGAAGCTTATCAATATACACCTATGAAAGATTGGCAAGTAGACAATTGCCTGGTCTATAAATAGACTTTGGGAAAAACACCTTCAGTTTATATGAAAGTGATACAGAGGAAGTAACTCCCCCTCCATGATTTCCAACTATAGCATTTTCAAAATTCTCCAGATGTAGCATAGGACTTCCAAACCCCTGATAAACCACCAATAAAAAGCCAAAACCCAAAAATGAAAAACCTCAAAACATGATACTTCTCTGAGGGTGTCATAGCTACCCACAGTTTAACCAGATCATTCATTTCATCTTAACCAGATTCAGTTAATGTAGAGTGCCTACTAGATACTCTATGGGATTTGTTTTCCATGTTTCATATTAAGCAGTAAATTAATTATATGACACAGAACATTTTAAGACTTTTTTAGTTTCTGTTTTTGAACTAACTGAACCGTGAGCTAAAGATGTCTTCTTGTCCTGCTAACTACAGAGCATATGAGAAATTTCTAAAGTATGCTAGAACAGGTATGTGAATAACGAACATCATTTAGTATTAGGTATATGGGAACGCTCCACTCTGCTATTATGATGCTAATGACTCACAATAACATAGATTACACTCACAGCATTCTGAGCACTGACTAATTTTCAGAAGCCTTCACAATGTCAAATGCCATTCTCTCTGGTGACTGCGTGGAGAACAGCAATTTCAAAACCCACAGTCAACTTCAGCTTCCATATTTAATTACCTTCATAATTCTTTTCAGCAGGTGTATATAAGAGAAATAGCAATTCCAATTTATCTCTTCAACAAAGATGTTAAATTAATCCCCAGTTTCTAAATCCTGGTGTTGCTCTTACATGCAACATTATTTTTTTGATTAGTCCTTTCTGTAGTTAAAGGTTATATGCCATTGCTATTGTAATTAAACTTCACAATGCTAGTGACCATTTAATTAAAACTTTCACTTTAAATATGCACTAGATTACCTCAAGTTTCTCAGAGTTGGCAGGCCACCAAAATATATTTTGTCATCTGCTTTCAAGTCAAGACCGAAGTTGTTTCCAGAAGATGAAGTAGCTACATGCTCCTCCTGGTTAGAATCAATGTCTACAATCGATATGTTGGCTGTAATGGAGAGAGAAATATTCTGTTTAATTAGTACAAGGTTCACCACAGCTATGTTCTTGCTGACAACTGGAGATACATTGTCTAAATTTCAAATAGACACTGGTGTTCTCTCAGCATGTGTATTACATATGTAACCACTTAATGTACAACAGTAGCATCAGTGCAGAACATTATTGAAACATTCATACCAGAGCAATAAAATAACACAATGAAGGCACATCAGGAGACAAAGAAGGGAAGTTTAGATGGCCATCAGCAAACTGCTTGATATCATTTCTTACACTAAAGAAAATGAGTATTTTGTTATCACAACTATCTAACTAGAAAATGGATAATTAGAAATGTTTCAAATCTTTGCCTCTTCAATTTTGTGAATTTCAGCATACTTAGAACTCCTGAGGTTCCTGTTCATTTGCAAAATGTTACTTGAATAAAATCATAGCACACACAAGTAGAAAGATGACAATAATTGGTCCCATGAGGTGGTGAGATAAACATCTACTGTAAAACACACTGTAGACCGGGAGGCTGTGTTGTGTGTGAGTGATGTACTGTCGTCATGCTTTATTGCTTTTCTTAGGGTTTTCTCATGTGGAGGGGATCAGAATGTAGACAGGTAAGGAAGAAGGAAAGAGTTACATCTCTACCAAGGCTGCTTTGTTTAGAAAGCAAATGGGAATTCTTTATACCATCCATTTTCTCACTTATTTCTAAGGGTCAAGCTTGGCTCTTTCTGAATTACATGCTGCCTCAGTATGCTACCTACTTAGACCTAACCTTCAAGTCCTTCAAGTCCTTGATGTATATTGAGGCATCACTTATTAATCTTACAGGTTTTGCTTCTGGATCTTTGCCTGGTGGAGGATAAGAATTAAGGTGGGTTTGGAAATGGGCATTTGAACCATAGGGGAATCTAAATGTTCACTGTTTGCAATGTTATTTTCTTCCATGTCCCTGGTTCAAACGCATATGGTGTATGCTGGATTAGTGTTGAACATATATCGTAATGCTTGGCTGCCCAGAATTTTCAGCATGCCAATGTACTCTGTGGTGTTCCAACAAAGGGGTACAAATCAGGTAATACTCACATCTGTTTGAACAAGCAAGGTTCTTACACTCTGTCCATTCATCATTGATTAGAATTGAGATTCTTTGGAAAACAAAATAGGAAACTCCAAACTTCCTTTGTAGTCTACAGTGCTATTGTCCCTCAAAATCTATCTTCAATAAAATCAAATACCATCAACACATAAAACATGACCCTAATTAAATATCCCAAACTTCAAACCTGTGTGTGTGTGTGTGTGTGTGTGATGCATGCCTCTGACTGGCCTGTAACTCACTTTACAGTTACAGACCAGAGTGGGCTTCCATTTCCAGGGATCCATTTGCCTCTGCCTCCTGAGTGCCAGGATTAAAGGCGTGCACTGCTAAATCTGGCAAAAGTCCAGTTTTGTAAAAAGTCAAAAAACAAAACAAAATAAAAAAACCAAAAACCAAAAAACAAACAAACCAAAAAAACCCCTAGATAATATGAAAACTACCATAAAGGAATAATTGTCCCATTAGAATGTATTTAACAAATTAATATTCAAATTTTTAATTAGTTTCATACATATATTTAATCACCTTTACACATATAATTAGCTCTCTATACGCATACATCTTAGACCAGATTGGCAGTTAAAGACAATAGATTCATGGAGTTGTTTTTTTAAAGACTTTTATGCATATTCTATTTTTTAAAAATTCATATCACAGATAAAGGTTTATATAGCTCTATTCACTGGAACATGAAACTTGTCTCTGAAGATTTGGGTAATATTTCAATGCTGTGTATGAAATGAGACTCTGCTTCCATCGCCAGCAAGTTAGTGATTGGACATACTTTTTCTCTGTATCCATGAGAGGATATATGTAGTTTTAGAAGCCATTCTCAGAATCAAAGAGCATCAACAGAACTCAAGTGGAACTCAGGCCCACAGCTAACTCTGATGAAGGCTTTCTTGAAGCCTTTGGGAGTGCCAGGAATGAGGAAGGAATAACACCTATTTTCCCCATGGTTACTCATGAAATGGATCACTGAACCCACCAAATCTAAATTTGTGTGGGAATAGCACAGCATGGGGGCTTTTCATATAATTTTGTAATCATCTCTAGGTTGTTATACACCATTTCTACCTTGGTAATCCTTTTCTTCTCTAAATCTAACAAAACCAGCTTTGGTCCATTCTGTGCACTCTGGGGATTATGCTTCTATTAGTTGCTGTGGCTTCACTCAAGACTTAAGAAGAGTGCAAACACCCTCATGGAATGATTCCGAATTTCAATACAGCAGTGGTTTTACAATAATCTGTACAAAGCAACGAATGTGGTCACCCATCAAACGCAATTGCCTACATTGCTACAGCCTTACTTCATCTCAGCTCAGTACTTGGTCTATTCCTATCTTAAACCCTTCTGGAATTCCCTCCATAACCCTCTTTCAAAACCTGAGCACCTAAAGTCCTTACATAGTTTTTAATGAGATATTTGATGCTGTTAGCATTTCCTTCATTGTAGGATTTGTTTTTCTTTTGCCTCCCAAGGTATCAACCTCTCTAGTTTTTCTTACCTTTAACTTTCAATCTCTTCCCCCTTATCCTTAAGGAATGTTTTAATTACATTGATTAAACATGTGTATGTGCATATGTGTTTGTACACATACAAACACATGTGTGGAGGTCAAGGGCAACTTTCAGGAGATAGTTCTCTCCTTTGACCATGTTGGTTCTATGGGTCAAATTGGGGAGGTTAGAATTGGTAGCAGGCACCTTTAGCTACTGTGTCATCTCACTGGCCCTTCCTATAGATCTTTGAACACTTAGGATATATTGATCTGCCCTAATGTTCTCCTTGCTCACATCTTAGTTTTAGCCAATACAGTAAACTCAAGTTCATTTCTAATGTATGATATAATAATGACCCCCCCCCAAATATTCATGTCTGGACATGAATTTATCCAAAAATTTACAGTTGGCAAGTAAGACACCATTACTGGCATTTTCTTTCAATGAGAAACATATTCTGAACCAAAGTGGCGAACTCTGTACTCTTAAGCATAGATGAATTATTTTATTTGACTGTATTGTCACTCCTAGTCAGTCTTTTAAACTCGAAGACATCCCCCTCAGCATTCATAGCTAATAAAACCAATGTCCTCCCTGATATGGTTATTCTATGTAAGTATGCTAATTATGATATTTAAAAAACAGCTTTAGTGAGGTCTCGATGATTAGCTGACATATTAAACTTAGCCAGTCTTTAACAGGCACACTCTAACAACATTGAACTGTCTATACATCTATGGGACCCATTATTTCTTTCAAGAAAATGAGCATGCCTATCCCTTTCCTTGTGTGTTCTTGCAGGTCTGCCTCCCTACCCTACACTTCTGCCATCTTGACATCCATAGTACCCATGTGCTTTACGTGGCATAAATTGCTATATGTGACTATAGATGAATTTGCTTTGATCATATAATTTAATAAAACTTACTCCTATTGTCTAACTTACATAATTAAATATCGTTATATTCATTCATTTGTATTATATTGTTTGTTTTTTTTTGTTGTCAAGTCGTATTCTGAAAGTATTTATAACAATTTATGTATGTCTATATACATGCACATTTCACATGTTGAAGAATCACTCACTCAATTCACTCAAAAGAAAAAATACTTACCATGTATTTATCACATGCTAGAAACCAATGAAGAACACTAGAAGCTCCTGACACTTGCCCTCCAACTGCATACTTCACAGTTGCTAGCTACTGCCTTTAACTCTTTCCCTTCTTGCATTTCTGGATCAAACTTCCTTTAGAATTAGTTTATTATCACAGAATCTGCTTTCCCATAGTCCTTTGCACTCTAATGAGCCATTATGAGCATTCTGTGACTACACTGCTACTGTTCTCTTCAATACTATTCTTTTCAAACTACAGTGTCTTCTACATTTCCACTGATGATTAATCCCTTTGCTCCTATTTCTTGTCAGCATTCTATGGATTATGTTAAGCTAAATTATTTTTCTTCCTTTTCTTTGAGACAAGGTTTTATGTAACCATGGCTAGAATTGACTGTGTAATCAAGGATAACCTTTAATTCTAAATCCTCTTGCCTCTTCTTCCCCAGAGCTGGGATTCCAGGCATGTGCCACCATGTCCAGATCTTCATTCTTTAAAAGAATGTGTCCTTTACCTATTTTAATGTCAGGCTTTCACAAAGTCTCAGTTTAGCTTTCTCTGATTATATGGCCCCCTTACAGGGTCTCATTTAATTACTCTCTCAATATTTGTGGGCTCCCAGGCTGTGGGCCGCTTGTTCTAATATCCTACTCAGCTGTTCTCACCCTAACCCATCTCTGACCAATGCGAGGATGAGGATGGTCCCGACTTTCCCACCTCTTCTCTAGATTTCCATTATACTCACTACATCTAATTGCCTGCCAAGTACACAGTTTCCCTAGGCCATTAAAGATACTAAAGCTACCTTGAATACAACATGTCTCAAATAGAACTGACTTTTTCAAAACAGAACAAAACTCTTGATATTTTCTCTCAGTTTAACAGCTCCTTCAATAGCAATGCCATAATCTTGTTATCTAAGAAAGGATTCTTCCAGATCTTGTTCCTCCAAGCTTATCGAGCATATGATATTTGAGATCACTCAACCCCATTCTTCCCTCTCCATTTTCATTACTGACTTTAATTTTATTCTGCTTACTGGTTCTCTCAAGATTTCAGGAGTAACCAAAATACTCACAAAAACACTGATCAAGTTGCTCTGAATGAAATTTCACTGAATCCCAGATCGAATAGTACCACAATCTTTGTGGAGTTAAGACCCCCTATTGCTGACATCATTTTATTAGCTCACAAGGCTCTGCACAGCCTTACCCTGCTATCCAAGCATCATCCAGCAATTTCCTAGCATCATTCATCCCATGAGCTTACACATTTACTAACAGCAATTAGCGTGGTTGCTACCACATGTCTGGCAGAATATTGCTGTTGCAGGAGTGCAAGGATTTATGTGATTAAAGAACTTTGGGAAACATCTAATTAAAAGCCCTTCCCGAACTACACAGAGTTCTTATTGCTTGGGAGCTTTGTGTCTCTCTTACATGAGGACAAAGGATGCAGCATGCCAGTTCACACAATGGTAACATTAGCTTTTTTCTTCTCTAAGGAGTTTCTCCAAGAAGATTCATCTTCAAAGTCTTGTTCTCCAGTGGCCCTAGAATTTGTGCAGATTTCCTCTGAAAATTCTGCAGGTGCTTTTACCTAGGCCATTCTTTTACCCTTGTTCATGCCTCAGGGGTACTCTCTGGAGCTGATTTCTCCCTACCATTCAAATAGTTTTCTTCTAGGACTAGGTACGAGCTAGTTTTATATCAACTTGACACAAGCTGTAGTCATCTGAGAGGAAGATACCCCAACTGAGAAAAATGACTCTGTAAGATTTACCTGTAGGCGAACCTGAAGGTAATGTTCTTAATTAGTGATTGATATGGGAGGGCCCAGCTTATTGTGGGTGGTGCCATCCCAGGGCTGGTGGTCCTGGGAGCTATAAGAAAGTCAGGTGAACAAGCCACAATGAGCAAGCCAGTAAGCAGCACTCTTCTATGGCTTCTGCATTAGCTCCTACCTTTAGGTTCCTGCCTTTCTTGAGTTCCTGTCCTGAGTGCCTTTAGTGATGATAAGGAAGAGTAAGGTAAATAAACCCTTTCCTTCCCAAGTTGCTTTTGGTCATGGTGTTTGGTCACAGCAATAGAAACACAATGACAGACAGCTAGCTTACTATACACAACTCTGTAAACCATTCTTGTATCATCTGACCATAAATTTCTTGAAGGCAAAAATTTGCTTCAGATTTCCTTTAGTTCTTGCACAGTGCTTAGTAGATGATTCACAAAAATATTATTAAATACAGAGTGTAGGGTAAGGTAGTACACAGTTAAATCTAAATTTTCTAAAAATATTACATTGGCCTCCTAAATATTAATTAGGTCTATATCTATTTGCAGAAGTATAAAAGATTGGATTTCAGATATTAGTAATTCCATAGTAAAGAGAATTATGAGATTCTATGCAAATAACAATGGGATCATTACACCATTCTAAGTACTAAGAGATATGGCCTTCCACCTTGGTTATGATTATATATCTTGCTTTTATTCACTTTCTGTTGCTATGATAAAACATTCTGGCCAAAAAATATTTGAGAATCATAGGTTTATTTAACTTAGAGGTTACAGTTCGTCATCAAGAAAAGTCAAGGTGGTAACTCAAGACTGAAACTTGAAGCAGAAGCCATGAAGCAATGCTATCACTGGCTTCCTTCCAGGGTTACCTTTACTTACTGTTCTTATACAGCCCATGTCTGTCCACTTGCATTTGGATGGTCACATCTACTGTGGGCTAGGCCACTCTACTTTAATTGGGAATGAAAAAAAAATCCTTGTGCAGCAACGGATAAATCTGATAGAGGCAGTTCTGGATGTGAGTGACTTGAGGTAACAGCCAAGATTAGCCCCCCCCATGTGTGTGTAGGTACATATACACAATATATATACACAATATATGAACATGTGATATATATGAATAATGTATATGAACTCACCCACACATCTCTGCCAGCATACTTAAGTTTAAAGGTACATTTTTCATTCTCTGACAACAGATCAAAAGACTTCCTGATATAATCAAATGAAATTACGATTACTTCGAGTAAGTCTCAGAACCATAACAAACGTCATGCCATTTTTTCTCAGTTAAGTACTGGAACATGTTTACAGTTTTGCTGGCATTTTGGAAGAGCACAGAACCAATAGTTGTGCCATACCACCCTACAGATTCTTAAGTAAAGGAACATCTCAACAAGACAGAAATGCACACAAACATTTCCACACCTGTTATAGGATATAATTTCACAGGCTGTAAGACACTTTCATGCTTTCAAATTAAGCTCTCAGTTTCAAAAAAGAAAATGACAGAGAACCATTGGCTGTTCAGTCAGTCTTGCTTACTCCAAACCACCTGTAATGTAAGCCAAAGAAATGACTGTATCATTTTTTCCTCAGAACTTGTGGAGTAGCTGAAATTAGAGGCAAGGCCCTTCTGGTGATATTCATGGGTGGCAGGGCTTAGGGCTTTCAAAACTCACCTTGTTTCTGAATCCTCGACAGCGTGAACGACTTCCATTTCCCGTCATTATGGTTTTGATTGCTGACCACGGAAGCCATTCCTGAACCCAGATCATAGCTGACTTTCACATGTCCATCACTGAGCTCTACACTCATGAAATCTTTCTATTAATAGAGTAAAAACACACCAGTGATTAGATACATAGAGAAATATATAGGTATTCACTTTTTATGGGGTTTATAAAAGGGCCTCATGGCTAGATTGCTGTGTGTGTCACATGGGACAGGGGTACATTTCTGAAATAGAACTAGTGTTACACTTTGTAATGTTTCTTGGCTTGTGAATGTGATGTTATAGTGTAGATGACCACAGTCAAATCACTTGGATATATTCTCTCATGACAGTAGTGCAAAGGAGGTTCCTTTGAAAATGCATTAAGCAAATCAAGCAGTAAGATTCCCAAAAGAATTTACTAAAGAAACACGGATCTGAAAAAATGAGGCTAAGAAGTTTTTGGAAATATCTTTCAGCTTAGGTCTCTCAAATAGGGACAGGGAACTAGATTTGTTGCTACATAATTCCATCCTGGGAAAATGTTCACTGGATGCTTCTCATAAAGAGATATCTGGGGTGTGATATTGCAGAGAAATAAAATTAACTACATTGTACTGTGATTAAATCACCACTGAAAATATATTAGCATTTGCTGTATTATTCTTGGCTACCTCACAGCTATTATAAACTTCCTTTAGCTTAAATTGATAAATTTATCAATAACTAGTAATTATATTGATATACTACAGAGAGAGAGAGAGAGAGAGAGAGAGAGAGAGAGAGAGAGAGAGAGAGAAGCAAACACATTTCCTATTCCTATTCCTCATGTTACCAGGTCTCGTGTGGCAAGATACATCAGGAGAGCACTTGATGAAAATGTCCGGAACTTGAACATGACTGTGGAGATGTTGGGGTACCATCGGATGGGGCGGCTCACCAATGCATACCCTTCTCCATCAAACTGAATAGTCCCCTCACTGTCTTCTACTTGTGGGCTGAAAAGAAACATTTCATACCAGTTAGACCTCTTCAGTTTGCCACCCTTCAATGAGCCAGACTGTTCCCTAGGACTGGATGGCAAGCTGTTGTGAGACACAAACTATCTCAAATGTGGCATGGATCCCTCTGACCTCCACTTCCACTGGCCACAGTCTTAGACTTCAAACCATAATCTCTTACCAGGACTTTCTTAGGTATTTTAAGGCAAACACCTAGTAGAAAATTAAATAATATTTAAGTCCTTTTTAGTGATATTTGCATATACTGTTAGAATTTGGGATGGGCTGAATCTACTACCAATTCCCATCTACAAAGCATGGTTGAATATACACCCTCAATCTCAAAATAATCACTATCCATCAAGTTCTTCTTGGATAAATTAAATTCAGACAATGAAAGATACCTGTGGTTTTACTCTGTCTTTTTAAATTTGTGTTAATCATTAGTATGTGACTCTAAGAAACTCTGGCTATTATGGGACCCTACTTATAGCAGACATATACTCAGGATCTAGGTTAGCCCTTTTAATAGATTGTATTAAATATTTGTGGGCTAAAGGATATTTTCATATTGCAAAAGGATTCACAGAGAATATATGTTCAATATTCAGTTAATAATTAGTGATTGAGATAAATTTCATAAATAAAACATTTGAAAAGTATTTGTTTCTCAAGTGTGAGTTTATCTCATCTATTCTGTATCTGTGCATTTAAGTGCCTGACCGTGCATCAATCCACCCATCCATCTACCCACCCATGCAGACAATCATTTCTGTGTCAGTTGTTCATTCAGAACTTGTTCTTTCAGAACAATTCTCACGGTGGGGAGAGCCTTCAAGCTTTCAACAGTTGTATATTACTTACTATTCATGTAAGCTCTGAAACTGGGAGCATTGCATTGTTTCCAGGGTAGAGGGCTAAGGAGACGTGTGATGGGTTTGACAGAAAACAAGAGCCTTAAAATGTTATTTTCATAAAACCATGGCTCATAAGATAAAAATGATAGAATACAAAATTGAATGTGCTGTGCTGGAGGAGCTGCTTCACATCTGTACAAGTTGGCTTACTCTTGGTTCCTCATTAGAGAGTATTAGAACACTAGTGTAATAGAAAAGACGCTCTGTGTGTGTGTGTGTGTGTGTGTGTGTGTGTGTTCATAAAAAACCCTTAATCTTGGGAACTAAGTTAGCTTATTAATCACATACATTTAGTGAGTAACTTGGCTATTATTTAGCCTTTCATCACAATCAGTAACGTCTGAAGCACTGCACTAGGAATAAGAGGATGGTACCAGAGACTCTATACACATTCCTGTAGTTCTCATTTGCCAGAACATTGCATATTAAACCATCCTGGTGCTAAGAACATCCCAGAAAAGGGTTGTGAGAGTCCTCCCTATCTGCTTTCTATGTACTTTGTCCTCAGACATTGGTACTTATTGATAACTTTAAAATTACCCAAACGAAAAAAGTCATTGCACAGTTCTAGACTCAAAGGAGAAATGTAAGCTTATTTTCTGATATAAACACAAGGTGAACCCTGACATCCTTGTACCCCAAATCTATCTACTTTTCAGTGTGGATCAGATATCAGGTACCCTGGGGACTGCTGGAGAATCCCACAAAAGTCATTTAATGATTCGTGTTGGAATTTCCCAAATGTGACATGGAAGTTTCAATCACTTTTAGATTTCTAAAACCTCTCCCAACTTCAACATTTGACATTACTTCACTAAGGCAGAAGACAAATTACAGGAAAGAGTTTTGGGTGGGCAGTGAGCAAGCACACTGGTGAAGAACAGCTGCCTTCACTCAATTCACCACAGAGCGTAGTCAAAAAGCAAACTCCCACTTTGAATGAGTAACTTGGAGGTGAGAAAAGTTAATTTATTTAGATATATACTATAATATTCCAACATGTAACGTTCTATTAGATTTTCATGTCCATTTTGATCATACTTTTAAAGGAAATGTAACAACCATTTTTATACATGATAAACGCAGAGTACCTCATTTTCCCTTATTTTATTTCTGTGCTAAAGCCGAGTGTCTGGTCAAGTCAGCACAGAGAACAAGACTGTTGTTCTGGAGCAGCCACATCCTGTGCCTGCTTGCCAGTACAACAATGATGCACACTGTGTCTAAGCACTTATAATTTCAGTGTAATTTTCATGTCCAGCTAACTGCATTTTATTCTGACACATTTTTGTATTTGAACCCTAACATGACTTATCATATTTAAGAAAAGAGAGCTATTCCTTATCTAATATTCTACTTATCACAAAGCACCCTTTTTATTATTTACCTAAAAGTGCAGCTTTGAAAAAGTGATGTTCTGAGGTTGCCCCAGAAGGTTCCCAGCCTACCTCCCATAGATTTATATTTTATCTTTCTCACATAATCAATTTTGCCCTTTAAATTGAATGATTGCTATTTATGTAAAAATGTGACAAAGCTTTCTGAAAGGAAAACAAAAACAAAAGTACACAGAGTTCTAGAAATATTATTGGTACAAATCCGAGGTCACATGGGTCAACAGTGCTGGAGATGACCACTCAAAACGTATGCAACTATAGAACCAAATATAAAAGAACAATAGCTACCCTATCAAAATGATTTCACAAAGCAAAAAGATACTTTTAAAAACCTTCAAATATAAAATTATTTATATAAGCATAGAATTTACTTTAAAAAAATATTCTTGGCATGTCTCTTTCTTGTTCCCGTATGATCTTTCCTCTCCCTCTCTTCTCTTCCTCTCTTGCTCCCCATCTCTCTACTTTCATATGTTATAATCTCTTGCTGCTCATGATAAGTTGTGATACCAGAAGAACTTGGACATCAAAACTTTCAGAGACGTCTTGGAGATTTTTCCTATATGGTAAGATAGAGATATTTAGAAGAAAATGTAAAATATTCTCTGCTGTGTTGATGGGGGTTGGGGTTTTGAAATGCCCATGCACTCGCTAAATTTGAGTTAAAAAAAAACAAATGCCTTAGCATTTCTGAATTCTGGTATATAGCATATTAATCCTCCAGGTATTTAATATATACTGCAGAGTCTTACTATAATCAAATTATTCTTAGGCTCAAATGACTAGGGGGCTCTGTATTTTTATGTTGAGAAATCCCCTACTTTTAAGTTTATTATTTTTATACTTTCTACTCAGGTTTATATAAAACTATTTATGTCCTGTGTTTATATTGTATGCTGTATACACTTTAAAATCCTGTTTGTTTTGAACTCCTTCTTACATTTGATGCTATACGTTATGGTATTTCTTCCAGGACTGACCGGGCACTGGTTATCTCTCCCATCTTAAGCAGCATCTCAAAGTCCTCCCCAGTTATCCCTGTAAGCATTTGCAGAAACTCACATGTCAATTGGGAAAGTCTTACAGGAAAAGTAATATAAGCTAGGTTTCTACATGTATACTTAATCAGCTTGAGGAGTACTCTCTTTATAAAATAATAATTATAACCATAAGTCATTAATAGATAAGCAAACTCTCATGGCTATGAAGAGACACTGGCATAGGAAGAGACTAGTGTTAATTATTGACTGTGGTTCAAATCTCTCATCTGTGAAGATTTTATAAAAACTCATAGCCATGTAAATGTATTGAAGAGCACTTTTTAAGGTCCTTGGAAAATGCCTGCACAGTTGGGAAGGGATTTGAAGTTTCGCCAACTTGGTAAATCCACTGTAAGTACAATCAAACCTATTCTACACCATGATAGATGGATACCAGTAGAAACTGTGTTGCAGAGAATAGCCCTTCTTGTCTCAACTCACCTGACAGTACAGCCTTTGCAGTCACCTTCTTTTTCCCGGAAGTTCCATAAACCTATAGGTTTGTTGTCGAAGTATGTTTCTCCCATACAGCCGGTGAAGGTAATCACACGTACAGCATCAGCCTTCTGCAGAGAGACGTGGTGATTGTAGGAGTTAAAGATTTCATGAATTGCAGTATTTATGAATTATTAGCAGCAGAAGGCAGAATAGTTCTTATCTGTTCCATATGACCATCTTAGCGTGTTCTTATGGCCATGTTAAGCCCTCACAGGAACAACAGGACAGGTCAGAAAAGGAAAAACTCAAATATTTCATCAGTGGCTCCTACTTTATATATTACCTAAAATGGACCTTCATTTATGTGTATTCTCTCCATTAGGAGAAGTAATTTTTCCTCCATATCCTCCAGTGATGTGTTTAAACACCTCAGCAGTGTCCAGTCCTTAGATTCTGAAGTCTCTTACATAAAATGGCACAGTATTTGTATATAATATACATTCATCCTCCCATATACGTCAAATGACCTCTGAATTACATAATAAACCTAAAGCAATATAAATGCTGTGTGAGTAGCTGTCATACTATATTATTCACAAAAAGTGTAAGAGAATATCTGTACATTTTTGATACAGGTGTGATTTTATTTTTTAAGTATTTTCCATTCTTCATTTGTTGAGTCTGAGGATAGAAAGCCTCTGTATACTTGGGGCAGAAATAAATGATTTCTGGCTTCCAACCTTCGGCTAGCTATTGAACTTCTCTGCAGATGGCTGTGACATGGGATTATTGTGAGAGATTATTTCTGATCCTAAATCCAATGCCCACTACAGACAAGAGTGTATTGAGATCCTGTTTACTTTGTGGAAATCTGGCTCACAACACACTAAGATGTTTTTCCCTTGAGATCATGAATGAGTTCACACTGGGAAGAGCACAGGAATAAATTAAACTGTGACAGTGCTCATCTAAGGCAGTGCTTCTCGACCTCTCTCATGCTCTGGCCCTTTAATACAGTTCCTCATATCACAGTGATGCCCAACCATAAAATTATTTTTATTGATACTTTGTAACTGTAATTTTGCTGCTGTTATGAATTGAATTGTAGATATCTATGTTGTCTAAGGGTCTTGGACGACCCCTGTGAAAGCGAAGTATGACCCTCCCAAAGGGAGGACTACTGATCTTAAGTTTGCATTCCCAGCCAGTTAGGCTTCCAGCTCAAGAGAATGAGGAGAAACACAGCGATTTTATAAGAGAGGATCATGTGCTTCCATGCAGGTTCTGATACTATCCCCAGTACATGGTCTAGGATCTAAGGAAGCCTCCACATAATTATCTGTTGATTGTCAATTCTGATATCACTGCCATAAAGATAGGCCATCAGCCTGTGAATACTACAGTCACAAAGGAGGGAAAAGACAAAGTCCAAGCTGGAAAACCTTGTTTAAATGACTCCTGTTTCAGCCCCGACTTACTATAAATAAGTGGTATATTCTGCTACCTATATCAGAAACTGTGCCAAGCCTAGCTGTGGTGGTTGCTGTACTGGCTGGTTTTGTGTGTCCACTGGACACAAGCTAGAGTCATCAAAAAAGGAGGAAATGTTTCCATGAGATCCACCTGTAAGGCATTTTCTCAATTAGTAATTGATGAGGGAGGGCTCAGCCCATGGTGGGTGGTGCCTGTCATCCCTGGGCTGGTGGTTCTGGGTCTATAAGAAAGCAGGCTGAGCAAGTGAGGGGGAGCAAGCCAGTCAGCAGCACCCTACCATGGTTTCTGCATTTGCTTCTGCCTCCAGGATCCTGCCCTGTTTGACCTGTCCTCACTTCCCTCAATGATAGACTACAGTGTGGAAATATAAGCCAAATAAACCCTTTCTTCCCCAACTTGCTTTATGGTCATGGTGTTTTGTTGCAGCAATAGAAACCCTAACTAAGACTGTTGCTTCCCTCAGTGATAGACTATGATCAGGATATATAAGCTAAATATACCCCTTCCCCCCAAGTTACTTTTGGTTATGGTCTTTGTCACAGCATCAGAAAGCAAATTATGACAAGTGTGTTCCCAGATTAAATATAATGACAAAAGCAAATTGAGCTGCAACACCCCCTTTCTCTGTTTGTTGACTATGAATTCAGTGTGAGAAACTACCTCCTACATCCATGGCTTCCTCACCCCTCAATGATGGGTGTACTCTCAGACCAGGAGCAACAATATACTCTTCCTGTCTTAATTTTCTCTTGTCATGTATTTGGTCACAAAAACCAGAAGAGTAATGGACATGTAAGTCTACCTTAATTATCTTGGGGAAAAAAAAAAAAGAGTAGATTGTAATGTTTCAGAAAATAAATAAGATGGTCATGGAAGGTAAAGTATTCTGGTATAGCTTTAATTCTAACACATGCATCTCTTCTCAGTACTATGGCCATGCAGAGGAGCAGGAGTCAAGGGCCACATATGTTAGTGAGACAGGTCTCTGGGATGCTGTCAATAGCTGCAGTCTCTTGGTTGACTAGAGATGGACCATCCTGCTGTGGCTTTTACTTGCTTTTCCAATCTCCCTGAATCCTTAGATGCCATGCTTGAGAAATCTTCCTGCTCATTTGAATTTTAAGCAGTAAGTTTGTCAAGGGCATGTTTGTAGGATTTGGCTTATCGTTTGTTTATCAGAAGCCATGGAACTCTTGGTCCAAGCTATTTCTTAAGGGTTTCTACAGATTTCCTTTGCTTCTGTGCTCTCTTTATCCTTAGACCATTTTAGAACTGCTTTGCACTACTGCATCATGATGATGATGGTGGTGGTGGTGGTGGTGGTGGTGATGATGATGATGATGATGATGATGATGATGATGATGATGATGAAGAATATTTGAGTTTGGACCTGGGGATGTGGCTCAGCTAGTCATGTTCCGCTGCACAAGTGTGAGGACCTGAGTTTGGATCTATACCATATACACAAAAGTCAGGCATGGCAGCATACTGTAGCTCAGGCACTGGAGTGGACAAAAAACTCCCAAACTGGAGTTGGGAAAGGGGTAGAGGCGAGCCATACTGGAAGACCCCCAACCACCACCTTTAGTTGATACACATATACATGCATGTTCATGCATACCCCCATGTACTATACATAAAAGCCTACAAATATACACACAAAAAAAATTAAAAATTACCAAAGGCACAAAAACCACACTCTAGAAATTTTTCATATATTTTAAACACATGCTTTCCCTCCTTGCTGCAGAACCAAAGCAGTGACCTCCTACCCTATCTATGTTCAAGTCCAATCCCTTCCACTAATGACAATGTAACATGGCCAAAACATTCAAATTTTCCCTTCTTCAGTTTCTTTAACTAGGAAATAAGGGGGATTTTAGAACCTACCCTGCCATGCTCTGAGTATCTACAGCCTCCCCAAATGCTTGTACTAAAAATCTTACCCTCAAAAGCCAGGCATGGTGGCACATACTTGTAATCCCAGCTCTTGGGAGGTAGACAGGTGGATCCCTGTGAGTTCCAGGCTAGCCTAGACTACACAGTGAGTTCCAGGACAGCCAGGGCTATGTGGGAGTTTAGGAGGGCAGAGCCTCCGTGAATGGGATTAGTACCATTGCACAAAAGGCCCAAGAAAATTTCTGTACCCCTTCTCATATGGGAGCTCACAACAAGATAGAGCCTTCCATGTAGAAAGGGCTCTCATTACAAACTAGCCTCTTGGTACCTTGATCCTGGTGAAAAATTTTTTTATTGCTTACAAATTGAGTAGCCAAAATACTTTGAGACACTGTGTTATGCGCCGAATATTGAATAAATCATGTAAATTGCTTAGAATGCAATTTAGCACATAATGAGGACTCTAAAATATTATGAAAGTTTCTCATTGTTTCTTTTAACCTGAAAGTGAGGCATGTGTTTTTACTGCTCTTTTGTAGTACAGAACCCTGAGCACAAGGGGTCTTACTAAGGACATATTTTATACGTAGTAGGAAGATACAAATCTAACCCAGGCATGAATTCAAAATTCATGGCATTGTATGTGTTGCCCTGATTTTTCTTTAGCAGAGCAGAGAAAGTTGTCAATATGACAGTATATTACTGTGTGCTGTATATATTTATATGCAGCTTTATGGATGAGGATGGTTTTACTGTGCAGCTGTGGAATCAGCTCTGGTATTTCAGAGTCACATCATTTGCACAAAGCAAACAAATTAGCTTTACACTCTGAAAAAGTTGAGTTCTCATGAATGTGGGGTCACCCTGGCTTTTCACATTTTCTGACTGATCACATCTCAGGGTGATCGTGACAAGTGGAGGATTACCTATTATATTGGGTTGTGTTCCTGCATGTCACCCAAGGGTTGTTTCTCAACACTTAATTCCATCTAATCAACATAAGCTTCTCTCAAATGCAAGCACTTTGCAGTTTGAAATGCACAAGGACCTGCCACGAAGCAATTATGAATATGAAGTGTATTGCTCCATAAGGATGAAGAGAAAAGCAACTCAAAAACTTTTTAAAGCAGATCAGGATTTGAAAGTGTATGGCCCCTATGATATTTCATGAAGACTCATAAATCTTTTAATTAGATGTATGAACTTTATAGCACTTCACTTTTATAAATCATAAAGTAATTGAAAAAATGATGCACAGTTAAGAAACACTTTGCTTTTGAAGTGGTTGAAAAAAAAAATGCCAGAAAAAGCATGAAGCATGTCATAGTTAAGAAATAAACTACTATTGAAAGCTTAGAAATATGGTGCCTCCCGATTGGGATGTTCACAACTCAAAGATGGATGTTCTTTTGGGTGTCATGACACATGCCTGTCATTATAACAGTTGAGAGGCTGAGACAGGAGGATTATATTCCAAGCAGGTCTGGATACAGTAAGACCATGTCTCAAGAACTAAGTCAGAGCAAAGAGAAACAAACCACCAAAGAAGAACATTCTTTAAATTGATAGATTCACACATGGACAGGTGTTTACAGCACTCTCCACACCTCTTAGCTGTCTATAAAGGGGAGAAAAGGGATGGAAAACAGTTCATTACCTTTATTTTTCCAGTCAGGCCACCAACAAACAGCATTGCGTTTGCATCCACATCTAAGATAGTGTACCCAGGAGGAGACACTGAATGGTAGGTACTGGGCACCATACTGGCTTTGGGCCCATCCAAAGCTCTCACAGAAATAGATCCATTTCTCGCCGTTCTTCAGGCACACATGTGCGGGGGAGTGGAAGGGAAGAAAATACGGGAAGTGAAATTTGCATTGCGCTTGATCACCTTCAGGTCTCAAAGTCATAAAGGAGAGATAGTCGTCTCAGGTAATTTCAGTGAACTGTGTTGAGGGCCAAGCACTCTGCAGTCAGTGCTTCTCAAGCAAACACAAAGATCTGACATTTGCTAAGTATTTACCATAACATTCAAACAGGAAAAGAACAACATAACCAGATTCTGTGTATGGCTGTTGATATGAAAGGAAAGCCACAGTTAGCTAATGGAACAATTATAGATCAAAAGGAAAGCATTTCCCTCTGGCTTTATATAATAATTTGCTATTTTATATGACATGAAACATAAACAAATTTTATGACTTCATTTATTATTTTGTCAAATTTAATTCGGCAAGTAGAGTCCAAATGAGCCACCCTTCTGCAGCACAAGCTGCATAATTCTGCCTAAAATTCCTTCTAATGGATCTTAATTTGTTGGAGCAGTCTTCCCAGAATTGCAGGCCTCATTGTTTGTCATGTCATCTTAATGTACAGAGTATAGCCGCTCGTCTGTAGAGTTGTGTATACAAATTTGTCGAAATACTCTTTTAAATTCAGTTACAGGGGAAAAAAAAAAAAACCAACCCTGAAAGCTGTTATCATTTCATTTCGTTTTCTTTTTTTAAATGATTGATTCCCATACGTTGTTAAATATGAAAATCTGGTCTCTTCGGAGACAAGCAGTCATAACAAACCTTCCTAATCATAGCCTTCTCTCTGCTGTCTCATTTTGGTAAACTCTATCTTTGAGGAGGCAGTGCTAAGTGAAATCTGTGGAACAAGAGAAGGCATTTACCAATGAGGCTTCTTGAATAGGGTGAATCTCTTCTGTAGAATTGAACAATGTGAGAATAAGCATCCTGAAACCCAGTGAAGTACCCAGTCCTTCTGATACCAACATGCAGGTGAGCTCAGCTTTATCCTTCCCACCCCTCCTCTCTCTGACTCTGTCTTTCTCCTCTCTCTCATGTACACATCTTCAAAGGAACTAAAGTTACTTACTGCTTTGGATTGAGTTAACACGTAAACATTTGTGTGCATGTGCGCACTGATATGTATGAGTATATGAACAATTCAAGTGTGCGAGTGGACAAGTGTGTAAGGCTGCATATGCATGTCTCTGCACAAGACTGATGAGGAGAGTCTTCCTCAACGATTTTTCTTCTTACTCTGTGAGGGACAATCTGGCAGTTGAGACCCGGAGCTCACTAATATGACAAGGCAGTTCTCTCTAGGGATTCTCCTCACTGCTTTCTGGGTGCTAAATTACTGGAGAGCCACCACATCTGCCTGGCATTTACATGGGTCTTGGAGATCTGAACTCTGACCTTATGCTTGGCCAACAAACACTTCATCAACTGAGCCATCTCCCCAGTCTGTCTTCCCAACGTTCTATTGTAGAAAAGTTAATCTCATTTAAACTGATTTAAACTGTTTGGATCCCTCACTTAGAGCTGACAATAAACAGTTCCCTGAGTCTTTATCTTTCTCTGATGAGCTTTAACACCAGCCTGAAATCTTCAACAATTCTACCTAACTACTGGCTCATCTGGGTTCAATGGTGAATTATGAATTGGAGAAAGAAGATAAGTTAAGGAATTGTAATAGAATTAATATGGTCCCATGTGTAGCCTACATGTTCCTAGATGTTGAAAACTGAATTAGAGTTTTTGAGAGAGCAGGGTTGATTCAACTCTGTACTTTCCATTTAAAATGGTATGGGTGGATTTGATTTTACATGTTAGATATGGGACCCAGTATTTTGGGATAGAATAGGTTTGGGATTGTATGTGCTGTATAGACTAGAAATGAATGAAATACACAAAGATAATGATGACAACTTTTATGCCTTCATGTCTGTTTAATAAGAACAGGTAGCTACATTTTTTCTCTTGTCTCTTAAGGTGAAGATGTAAGAGACAGCTTTTCTCACCTCACTCCAGCTCTTATCAGAAAACAGATTAAGAAGTCAGGAGCTGGAGAAATGGCTCAGCCATTAATGCTTAGGTTCACAACTAAAAATATAAGATTAAGAAGATTGGAATAGCTTCTCTGGCTTTATACCTTGAATGCATGCCCTTTCCTAACAGGCAAAGTAAACGCACTTTATCCACACATTTATAAACAAAGCATATAACCTCCACACATATGGGCACTCACATGCAGCCAGCTACATTGTTGAAATGGCAATGGATTTTTTTCTCATGAACTAGGAATTTACTTCAAAACCATGCTTCCAGTTATCTTATTCTTTGCTGAGTAGTTACCTTGATGCTTCAATGCGATACCAATATGAGTCATCAATGGTCAAGTCTGGATACTCTACTCGGCCAACTCCAGAGCCAACATCCCAGAGGAAGCTGACTTTGCCTTTACGCATTTCTATAGCAAGAAAGTCAATCTGGTTCAAAGAAACAGAGGGGGAAAATTAAAACACCATGCTTCAGGACAAAGCACTCTGAAAGAGGAGCTTTGGGAAGTATTTTTCGATGACATGTAAAATAATTTAGCTGAGACTATTTCATAGTTATACCCAAGATATATATTTTATATCAGAGGAATCTGAGGTAATTTTTAACACAAGTGAGTCAGGCCTCCTCACATGAATAGCAAATACTAACTTTTGCCAGAGCCAGTTTGTTTAACACCTTATTCACCTTGAAAATCTCCTATACACAACAAGTCACGTTGATTCTAGTGTGTGAGAGCTTGCAGATAGGACTTGTGTAATTTCTGTTTGAATCATAAATTCAACAAACTATGAGAGTTTGCTATGGTTAGAACTCACACACAATTTGTTATTTTCACTTCATTAATATGGAAGGTTATTATTATCAAATTTGAGAACAGAAAAAATATTTTTTAATTTTATTAAATTTTCTTATAGTTGACAGCTAAATCTGACCAAAGTATAATGCAAAACAAATATCAGTACCCTGACAGATAAAAAGAGATGTGCTGGACATGGGAAAGAATTGTTATCTGTATATATATAAAGTTAAGTAGAACTGCAAACATTCCACAGCTAAGATTATGAGATATAAGCCATGAAAAGCTACTTTAAACCTTTTTAGAGCTGAGTTACTACATTCTATATAGTGTCCTCACTGATTAACCTTTGACCTCTACATATACACAGCAACTTTTAAAAAGTTGAGTATTAGACTTACAAATTTGGCACTTCCAAGGTAAAAAAGGAGGTTGTCGGCAACAGCAGTCTTGACATGGACAACAATGTTGTTGTAGCTTCCTTTCTTGATTTCTGGCCTGTATGTTCGAACACAGTCACCTCCCGAAGACACAGATACTTTGATCTTCAAGGGAAACAAAATATAAAACCCTATGAATCTCTATGACTAAATCTTTCTGTAGGTTTGAAGTATGTCCCAAACCTCCAGACAGTCATCCTCACTTTTTGTTTGAAGTAATTTTTCAGTCACCAGGTGGTGTCATTAGATATCCATACGGATACCATTGTGTTGACTGGGGAGTGCATGAAGGACTAGTTTTCTACTCGAATCTTGCCAATGATGCTCTTGTAATTCTTCCCCTGGCTGATTAGGTTGTCACTGTTTTTGAACCATGCAGCTAACACACCTTCATACCATTCTTTGAAGACAAATTTTCCAAATAGGATTTTACACAAAAACAAATGGAAATGGTCATCACTGAGGTTATTTGATAAAAAAAGTTTTAATTTAATTTTCAGTGATTTGGGTATAATTTTCAGAGGAAGCCAGTTTTTGTTTAGTTTTCAAGAGGGTACTGCCAGCTCATGTACACACTTACAGTTAAAGGAGGCTAAGCAAAGTTTGTTATAGATCTCATAACAATACGAATATTAATCATTCCTCTCTGGATATATATTTCAGAATAAATTACATTTCTTATTACCAGGTTACCAGGAAATGAGATGGAAATAACTTCCAAATGTCTATTACTACTAATACATGTAACAGCTCCCTTTCCTTTTGAATAGTACTTCAAAAATTACTTTAAATTACTAAGAAAGGAATTCTTATGTGAATAGCAGGGCACTGTTCATGCCAATTTTTACTTCTATGAAAGGAGACTTCGTTCAGTCACAAATAGCACTATTTGATTATTGTATTTAATTTCTTTTGGGTCAGGTGCAAAATCTCCATCAGTGATTGCTGCTATGCTAGTTGATAGTCCTCAGCAAGGAGAAGAGAAGATGTGAAACCACTTTGCTACTTGTTCAAATGTCTAGTCTTAGGATATCTACTGGCCTTACCTGGCCAGTAGGCTATTTTTTGCTACTCATATAGCTCTCACGTTTGAGAAAAACCAACTAATATTATTGGTATCCCAATGGAAAACTTGTGCAGACTCTAAGATTGAATAGGTTACCAAACAACTCTCTGTAATATGGTATACATAGCAGGTATCTCCTTGAGTTGTCTCACTTTCAGTATGAGGGTAGGGGGCATGGTAGATCTTTTCTATGGAAGAGGAAAAATATCTGGAAGAGGTTCTAGAGGGAAAATGTTTTATGTTCCAAAATGAAAATCAAGGAGAGCTGTTTGGCTCTGACAGACAGATTCACATTTGGGGACTTTGAGGGAAGAGCAAATCTGCTGATTCTCCTATTGACGCTACAGAGGCCTGTACTTGACAACTGTTTTCTTATCTGGTCACTAAGCAGCTGTCTCTATACAGAGGAATGTTCTGCAAAGAAGCAGGCTTTGTGTGGTGGTCTTGACTTGTAGTTATCTAGAAAGTCAACTTAGATTGTCTTTGTCCCTTGTAAAGATGTGATCTAATTAGACAATGGATGGTTCAAGCCTAGGGCTCACCTTATATCTCAGATATTTGCTTTGTGTTCCTCCTATAAGCTGTTCTTTGTTGTCTCTCCTATGATAGACATTGATAGACTTTCCCTGCTATATGGAGTGCTGAGAGTAGTCAAAGCAGAATGAATCACAGAAAGTCTAAGCCAGGGAAAGTACAGGTTTTCCTGGGGCCTACTACTATGAAGAAGCTGTGTGGGCAAAAGTCAGGCAGCAGAACAACAGCTGTACAAAGAGTTGTCTAGGGGTCAGAGATTAAAAGGATAAAGCACAGAAAAGGAAGACCCTGTAATGGTAAGTAGTTAGACAAAATTGTAACCACCAGATACTTTTTAATGTTCAAACGAAGGTTTACTATGTGGTGAAATTTTAGGAATTTGCAGTGTATGAAACAAAAGCTTCATGAGAAAAGACCATGGCACTGAGCAAATTTAGTATCTGAGGCAGGTTATATGTGCCATTGATATCATAAGAGGATCAATGAGAACGTGAAATAAAAGATCTGACTATAATTTCTGAATAGAATTAAATAGCAGATGCAGCCATCCCTGGCAGGAAACCAGATTCAGAATCACAAAGGGTTTGATTCATGATGAAAAGTAACTGTGTGTAGTTTGTTTTATCTTTCCTCATAAATGCTTTATAGGCTTAGCTCTAATGCCACAGTATTACTGGTTGAATCATAATCAAGTCATGTTTCTTTAAAGAATCCAATTAAATCATCCTTGGCTATGGTGTGGGGAAGGAATGACTATACAAGTGCAGGGTCATCGGATGAGGTTTATGTTTCCAAAGCTGAGGTAGAAGTCACAGATCACACAATTGGTGGCCCAGAAGAGGAGATGTCAAGTGGGAAGACAGCACCCAAGTGAACTGATAAAGCTCAATTTGGGAGGCCCAGCCCATGCGTGTGACCGGGCATACTTCAGTTTACTAAGATTTGCAACTAAGGTACTCTGTCAAATGCTTTCCATGTCTACCAGGTCTGATTCTCTGAAGAAAAGGACAATACCCAATATGCCAGGATAATCCTGCAGAGTCACCGCTGCTCAGCTCTTACCCATTCATATATATACAACCCCCTAGGACTTGCTGTGTTTTGTTTTTCTAATATACCCTGAATACCTGGAATATTCAGGCAGCCCAACTGTTTACAACTAGATCATAATTACACACTTACTCTTTTGAGTACCATATGTTCTGACTTCCAGTGGGTGTACAGGCAATGGTAGAGTGTTTGACTGCATATGAACAACTTAAAACAGCTAAATCAAAACAGAGCATTTACACAATTCTCGAATAGAAATATCTCAGATGTATCCCTCTTGCAAGAGGCGTGAAATTTCTGAAACACAAATATCCTGTTGGGATGCTTGGTTCTATCGATTATTCTAGTGTTACTTCATGGTGAGGCTTATGAAATTACCGCTAAGATGTTGATGTTTCTACGTGCTCCTAGCACAACATTATTCACCAGCTAAGCACCATAAACACAGGTAAATTTTGCTGGAGATCTCAACGCTCTTCATACTGCATTTTTCAGCTGGTAATTACACCATTCATTTAATGACAGTGTGCGTTACTCAGTTACACAATCAACAAGCTGAAATAACCACTTTAAAAGAAATGCATTTAGTTCCTTGATTAGGAAATGTCTTAACTGGGCTGGCAACACAGGTCAGTAGGTAAAGGTATTTGCTGCCAAACCTGCCAACCTAATTTTGATTGACAGGACAAGTCTTGGACCATGTCTCCAGAGAGCTGCTGAGGCTAAGCAATGGATAGCAGGGCTGGAGTTCAGCTAGGATGTTCTAAGGGGCTACTGCCTGGGTTGGTAAAGGTAAGACCTAAGTCAGTTGCAATGGAGACCTTAGGTTGTTCTTACATGCCAGTCTCATGAGATGTCCGACAAGGGAAACTGTTGGAACGGAGCAGAACCAAAGAGAAAAGCTGTGTATGCTGTGGTGGGGCAGAGCTGGGGGATTATCCACGCCCCTTATAGCCTAAGACATGCCATCATGATGCTGGATGCTGGACATGGAGCTCCAGAATTTATTTTTCCCTGCTATGTTTCTGTCCAATTAACCTTCCATTTGTCCCCGTTGGAATGGAAAAGCTCATTCTGTGTCAATATTTATTAGAAGTGTGCATTTTTGCTCATTTTGGTTCGGACTCCCAATTCAGAGATGGTCTTGTGTTCCAGAAAAAGCCTTACAATAGAGCTGAAACTGCCAAAGACTATGGGGACATTTGAGTTTGGGCTTAATGCTCTTTGCACTTGAGAAGGCCAAGAGCCTGATAGGTGCAGTGGTCAGAAAAGTGATTTATTTGGATGTCAAGTTCTCAAGGAGCAGAGTTGTGTTGACTGACACTGATTTTCAAGTTGAAAGATCCATAATCACTGAAGAGAAAGTGTCCAGCTTGTCATCTAGATTAGGTTAAATGAAGAAGACCCATCCTAAGTGTGGGCAGTACCATTCCATGGGCTGGGATTCTGAATTGAACCAGAAGGAAAAGGCAAGTTGAAAACAAGCATCGATCACACTCGGATTCTTGACTACAGAACCAATATGACCAACTGCTTCCCGCTCCTGCTGCCCTATCATCTCTGCTATGATTAATTACATGTCTGGGGAGCATGAGCCAAATAAACCTGATCTTCCTTGAGCTGCTCTCTTTTGCAGTGAGGAGACAAAAAAACTAATATTAATCCTGATTTTCATCTACTCTGTATTCAATTTTCTGAGAACTACACCTGCCTAATTTGTCTTTGCATACTTCACAGGAAAAAGCATTGAGTAAGCTTGTAACACTGGGCTTTATTTACTTTGTGCAGAAAGCACATAATGAGTACCTGTCAATCATATCACTCTGTTTTCATGTTATAATTGATTAGGCATCTTCTCTGAGACCATTACTACTTCCTTTTATCTTGTATTATACTGTCTTCTTGAATCTGTTTTTTTCCTTGCGGTTTTCTTTAATAAATATAAGGTCCTTTTCAATGTTCTCCTGAAACTTGATTGCCATAGTCTTGTTTAGATGTCTTAGATATACATAAGGAAGAACAAATATATGGTATCATTCAGGCATATTCTTGGCCACTACTAAAAATAAAAATTGATGAATTAATGAGAACTTTTTTCTGATTATCCTAGCTACTAAGTTTTTTTTAATGAAATATTTTATGAAATTTTAAGTTAAAATTGACAGTACTAAAAAGTATCTTATTAAAGTCTATCATTTCTAAGGTCATCATGGTTTAACTTAGCATATCGAAAGTTTCACAACAGCATTTAAGTATCCCAGTTTAGTGAGTAAGAATCCTTGCCTCCAGGGCTGGAGAGATGGCTCAGTGGTCAAGAGCGCCCACTACTTTTCCAAAGTTGGTGAGTTCAAATCCCAGCAACCACATGATGGCTCACAACCATCTGTAATGAGAACTGATTCTCTCTTCTGGGGTGTCTGAAGACATCTACAGAGAGCGGGGCAAATGTGAGTGGGCCCAAGTGAGAAGAAAAAGTGTCTGAAGACAGCTACAGTGTACTTACGTATAATAAATAAATAAATCTTAAAAAAAAAAAATCCTTGCCTCTAGCCAAACAGAGCTCAATCTCTAGGACCTACAGGGTGGAAGGAGAGAACAGATGCTTATATGCTGTCCTCAGACATATATACATACACTGTGGCACAAACAAAACAAATAAATAGCATAAAAATGTAAAAACCCACTCCCTTAGCATGTAAGAGAGTTCTGTTTGTCTGAATAGTTTCTAACTGGGTAAATACAAAGCAAAATTTCAATGGAGATATTTCCTATTTTGACTCTATAAATATAAAAACAAATCCTGCAACAAAAGTAAATTGTGTTGTATGCATGTGTTTATAAAGATAAGCAAAAGCCGTATAACACTTAATTAAAGTAATGATTCTATTTCTCCTATGCTTGCTCATAAATTCAGGTTCTAACCCCATCCATTGGGCTTTTTAGGTCTTTCATGATTAAGACACTTACATGCTTTTCAGCATGAAATAAGTGTGCCTTTGTTGTTTGATTTAGTATATTAAAGAATCAACAAAATACACTGGACTTCCTAATTTCAAGTGGTAAGTATCATTTATCATTTTCATGAAATGGTTTTGAAATCTCCAAGGGGGAGGAAGTGCTCCCTCTTCCTACCTACCACAAACAACCTTAGGTTTAAAAGGAAATGGGTGACTCATTCAGCAGGTCAATTGCAGAAGACTTTCTCTGGGAAGAACAGTAAAACTTATTAGTAATTCTTAATTCTGAAAATAAGATCTTACAGAATTAGCTTGTTTCCTGGCTTGGTTGATCAGTTCCTTTATTTCGGAAATGTTTTTCTTTAGGTTGTCCTCAAGTTCCTTGATGGGCTTGAGTTTGTCTATTAGCCGATCAGCTTCCTGGTCTAGATTCCTTACAGTTACACCTGCATCTGCAACTGCATAGAGCAAAATCAGCATTTCTGGGGGGGGGGTACATGCACCAACTCCCACCCCAACCAACTGCTGCTACCACAGACATAAGAGACAGAATAGCAGTAAAGTTTATTAATTAATTTCATTTTACCCGTGTGACAAAAGCCAGAATGTGATTGATCGCTGAAAGACCATGATGCCACAAGGCCGACTATGAATAGTTTAGTTAAGATTAGAGCAGGCCAGAGATGTTCGAGAAAGTTTCTGGCTGTGTGATTAAGATGAGATTTGGCATTAAAGACAGAAGACATGAAAAGCTTAATTAGAACTGACTTTTTCGACCCAAAGCTGACCTTTACAGGCTAGAGCTTTAGTCACAGAAAAAAGAAAATGGGGTGTCTTTAAAATATCACCTGGTCTGTCTATACACAATACACACTAAAATTAAGGTTCTTGTGCAAAATTGTTTTCTTTTTCTTTTTGTCTTTCTTTGTGCATGTTTGTGAGGAAAGCTCTGGAGACAAGGCTCGAAGAACATTATCATGTTTGAACCACATTGAATCAAAAGTCCTTTGTTATATTTTAATTAAATCTTTCAAATTTCAGTTCAATTTTGTCTTCATTATTCTGCACTGGATGTTGGTTGTGTTCATATTAAACTGCTCTTTTTGTAGGTTACAAAAAGGTTGGATATTTGCAATTTTCAAAGCTTTAACTTAAAAATGGTTAAGGAGTATCTGATCCGAGGACCTCTAATATGTGCTCACACGGCTGTGGAAGGGGCATATGAGGGGTGGGAAGCCAGAAATTCAGTTTCTGGGATGCTGGTCACCTTATCCAAACCATGGCAGCTGTTACCTAACTGTGTTTATATTGTTCAGCTTTCTGTAATTGTGACTCTAAAAGAATCCTACATGATCTAAAGCTACCTGCTCTGATAGACTATTATTAATCTGCTGCTTGACTGATGTTAGGATGCTGAGAACTAATCTTTAGGATTGAATTCAATATGTTCACATGGACATAAACTATTATTCTGTTTCATTTTGGTTTTATCTGAGCTAGGGCCAGAACAAAGGCCCCATTGCTTAATAGATAAAAACTTGACTATTGAGCTCAGTCATCAGTTGTAAAGATCAGCATCTTTAAACTGTATTTTGAGATAGGTAGCTTGGATTTATGCTCATTAATATGGATTGTACTGTTAGTGGAATTTAAAAAGAATGTACAGCTACTGCTAACATTCGCAGGGTTTCTGGATCAAGGCTTTAGTCGTGTAGGAAGCATCGGTACCTCTTGTTTTCTGTACTTGCCCTCTTTCTTCTAATCCTCTAGTGTTCTTATTCTACAAGTTATTCTAGAATGAATGGAGTTTTACAGCTAGATTGATAACAAAGAAAACAAGGAGTTAAGCCAAGATTACTAAGGCTAAGGTAAATATTAGACCCATTTCTCTTAAATCTCCTGGAAGCCTTTACAATTGCTTCAAAATGGAAATAAATGGAAGTTTGCCCTCTGTCCTTTGCCGTTACTTTCCAAAGCTGTTTAAGCCCTGTGGAAATCATCTGTCTGTGGCTCTGAGACCAGAGTCATCTGTGATGCTGGATTTGAGGCTTCGTGTATAGTAGTATTTGAAAATGTTCTCATTTTGCTCCCTAATTGCCTGACTGGGTAGACTTTAAAATAGGTCTCCAGTTAGAGTCGATAAATGGAGGTTTCTCTTAGAATATCATCATCTGTATGTTGTAGGCTCTAGAACCTACTAGCACGGACTTTTCCTAAGGCCTCTCTTCTCTGTTCCATTTCTCCTGTATACAGTTCTATCATCTTTAGGAACCACTTGCTTGTGTTTCACTTTTCTTGACTAAGCCTGCCAAGTATGTTTTATTGTTTGCTGAATTCTAACTTGTTAGTTGCTTAGCTTATTTTCATGTCACTTTTATTTTCCTTGCACTCTGTGCAGTGGCTTAAGGCTGTGTTCTTCAGTGCTCCTATAGTCATGTAATTCTTCTATAACATTTTCCACAAAGGCCCACTTCATTCATTAGATTTTGATGTGTTTGATTTTATTATCATTCTCCCTAGTTATCTGTAGTGCTGGGAAGTTCAGCTCAAATTGTGAAATGTTTAAAAGACAATACTTTTATAGTTAAACGAGTTACTTATTTATTTAGGACCAATTTTATTTCAAGGAGAATTGTTTAGAACCAATTTAATTATGAGAATGATTACTTAGATTGAGGGAGAAAAAAGTAAGCTTTGGGGGTGGTGACAACATGATCAATTTTAGCTACCTTAACTCATGTGCAGGGAAGCCATCTGAGCCCCTTGGCTGAATCTGTACTATCAGGGACATGGTAATTTATTTCAATGTGTTGGTAAAGTCAGTTTTATACTGTTATGGGGGTAAGATTATAATATTACACTTGGTTTCCATAGCACCATTAAAACATTTTATACTGAATACACCTAGGTATTAGTCATATTGGCAAAAAATTCTTTATATATATATATATATATATATATATATATATATATATATATATATTGGCAATCATGTAAAGAGTAGCTATGCAGTGCTTAAAGCAGTTCCAATATATTGTCACATGCAAAACTGAAGCTTTTTTGCAAGAAGCAGAAGAGTCTGAACGTTACTAAAAAGCATACAGATGAAGGTATACATACTGATTTCTGCAGGTAATTTCATATGGAAGTAAAACAAAAAGAAATTAGAAAATTCATGACAAAAATATTTTCTACAGGTATCATAAAGCATCATAAAAGTGGCACTTTTAAATAGATGCTCTTTACAAATACACTTCATTTTAATTCCCATAAGTATTGCAGATAAAAACACACAAAAATATGATCAAAGAACATTGCATGAAAAACATTTTAATTAAGAAAAAGAAAAAGGCCCTTTAGCAGGCTGTTTACACTGAAGGAAATGTTAAGATAAAAAGATAATATTTGATTAATGTTTAGCAATAGATGTTTCTTTTATGGAGGATATAGTTACACAAGCAACACTATTATGACAATGGCATCCTCAGCTAAGATTCATTCTGAACCGGAACAAAATGTTATCTTACATTATAAGATAAAGAGCATTAAAGTGGCAAATTTACTTTTAAATCTATTTTCTCCTGACGTGCAGACATGTTGTGGCATGTCAGAAGGAATAACTCCGGTGAGGTAGCTAAAACAAATGGGATTATGTCTGGGTTTATGTAAAAAAGAATAACATTTGTCTTTACCCCTTTCTTCCTTGAAGAATGGTAAGGAGGTAAGAAGTGGGTCTTTCTTTCTTCCTCCCAGATTGGAAGTACGTACTTTTTGTCTTTACTCTCCTCCTTGCCCAGGAAGTCATCATGAGCATCTTCCTGAATGACTACCATAACAAGGACTCCTGGCGTAACGCTCTATAAATGTTCTTATACCTTATAAAAATGCTAGTCGATAGTCTAGCTTCTTAAAAGCAAAAAGCAAAAAGAACTTGAGCATTCCCTTTATGGAAATCCTATGCTATACCTTACCATATAACAAAGAAGGAAAATGTTGTAAGAAACATCAATGTTTGTGGACTAAATTTAAATAAAAATAGAAATCATTGCGCTAAATTCGTTCAGATTTCTCAATAAATTCTAATCAAGTCAATGAATTTGATGCAGTGTGTGAAGAGAGTGCTAATTATAAGGTAGATAAATGCTCTTTTTCCTAGAGATATTAATTGGACTCTAAATAATAAATACAGAAAAACTTCTAAAGTTAATTCATTTTAAAGTGGTATCTTACTCTGGCAGGGCTACTAAAGAGTGAGCCCCTTAAACTCTCTGTTCCATACAGCTCCAGTCTTAAGCATGCAATCACCTGCGGATAACTGTATTTTCAATTACACTAACAGATTAAAAAGTTTTGACATCCACATACCAAATATCCTATAAACTTTGAGAAACCCTAGCCTCCTTTTGACTGGATAAAGTTAAATGAAGAAGGCTCCCAGGCAAAGCTGGCACACTTCGATGCTGGCACGGTGTGACTTGCAGTTCTCACACCCACATCCTCACATAACAGTGCATGGATTCAAGGGTTTCAAGCTCTACCACCCGTGAGTCTAGGCTACCTTCATAGCATGAAGAAATAGATGATATTGTCACAGTGAGAAAGGAGCTCTTACTGTTTTTGGAAGGATCTTTCACCACAGCATTCGTTTTGGCCACACTGTCTGCTAGTTTATTGTAGTTTTGCTTCAGGCCATCTAGGTTCTGATGCAGATCTTTAACCTGGGCCAAGACAGCTTTTGCTGTGTCATTGGCTTCTCTTGCTTTCTCTTTGACAGTCTGCAGTTTAGCAGCCGTGTCTGTTGGCACAAGAAAGCATGAAAAAGAAAACAAAGAAGAAACATTGATGGTCCCATCCATGTTTGGCAGAGGGAGGCTGTGCTGGCTAACCTCAGGGATGCATTTACAGAGGGCAAAGCCGCAATGGTGTTTCAATCAGCTGTAGCAAATGAAGCAATTGTTTTTTGTTTTAGCTAAATTAAGTTTTCTCAGGGAGCTTTATGGTAAGTGACTAATTAGTTTTTAAAACAGCAAAGTGATTATTCTCTAAGTTTTCAGTTTAGGGGATATATAGGGATTTTCTGATGAGCACATTAAAGGGAGGAATCCATACATACGGATCCTGTAGCTACATCAAAACTAGAGTTAAGATTAAACCTGCATGTCCGTGGGAGGGAAATGATTGTGCTTTCATTGTAAGGTAGACTTCTTGGGTATGTTAGAGCCTGGGATTGTGTATTTCTATACTTTTCCACGTTCCAAATAGTCAATAGTTTTCATAAAATGTTACTCAATAGAATAGAATCTAATTTTTAGTATTTCCTATGTTGTACCTATGGCCTTATTTCTGGATCATAACTTATATATAAGACATAGTTCTTGTGGTTTGGATATAAACTGACTTTTGCAGGTTCCTGAGTTGAAGGACTTGTTGCCAGAGCTGGGACTTTAGGAAATGTTTGAATGATGAAATATCTCTTTCATCTCTGGATGAATCCACTGACTGAATAATAATTTGATTGCATTATTAGGGTTGTAGAAACTGTGTAAGATGGTGGGGCTTGACCAGAGGAAGTAAGACACTGAGGTATGATTTTGAAGGGTTCGATTCCCAGCCTTCTTCCTTTGGACCCTCTCTGTTTTTTTGGCCATGATGTTCTGTCTTACCACAAGGCCAGCTGGGGAGTCAGTAGACGATACACTGAAACCATGAGCCAAAATCAATCTGTTTCTTTAACCTGTTTATATCTGATTTTTGTTTTTTAATTTCAGAGATATAAAATGACTAATACAATTGTACAACAGATCCATGCTTGTGTGGCTGTATAGGTGGTTAAGGACACAGGCTTTGAAGGTAATCTGCAAAGTTCAAATCTCACACACATCACTTTAAACAATGGCCTTTAGTATTCAGTTTCTTACTTGCAAAATAAAAATAACAATTATATCTACCTGGTAGAATTAGCATGAGAGATTACATATGCATACTAAAGCATATTGATTAATAAGTAGGTATAATTCAATATAGTGTGCTGGTAAAGTGTAAAAGTAGGATTTCTAAAAGAATTTTCATGGTCAGAAACTTATATCAAACAATAATTATAAATAGTTTCAATGGGTTCGATGATATTGCATTCAACAGAAATGGGTTGACCAGTAATGTTTTGGAAATCTGGATTGGTTAAATAGTTCAATTTAGCTAAGCAAGATATGGAATTGCTATAGGCTCTTGTCTGTTGCAATAGAGACTAATAATTTGTGTCTTTGTTATAATAGAGAACAGTACATTATGATTTTGTTCTTTCCCACTGCTACCAGAGTTCTTAGGCCAAAACAGGGATGACAACATAATAATAAGATGTCTATATTTTCCTTTACATAACATATTTCTATGCATGTCAGCTAAGGGCAACAAAGAATAAGTACTGTCATATTGTTAAATGAGGTTCTGATTCTCAAAAGAGTAATGCATAATTAAGGAAGCTTGCATCTAATGGAAACGTAATATTAAGGAAAATGGTAAAAGCTACCAGGATTCTTCCATGTTTCAGATCAGTTGATGCAGAATGTTTACCATTGAGGATGGCTGATAACTTGTCCTTGGTGTCATTTAAAGCTCCTAGGAGTCCACTGTTTCTAAGGTCAGCAGTTTCTAACCTGGTTTTCAGGCCATTTAGATCATTGTGATTTTCTGTAAACATAAGCCAAAAAGAGACGGAAAAGTTTATATTATTCTTGTATGTGCAAGTTCAATTAACTCATGGTTAACAAAAAGCAAGAAGGATATAATTCATTTATTATCATCAATCCACTCACACATCGATTTCTGACCATTTACCATTTTAGAATGTTTAGCCATGCCATTTTTCTCTTCGTGTCTGGTCTCTATGACTTAATTTGATGGTTTACTATGGGTTAGATACCTCTAAAGAGTTAGTCTGCTAATGCATTTTTGTTACTCTCTTGATCTCACTCCATTGATTTTTATATATTCAAATTTTGTTATCCAAATAGAATGCTGTGTTAGGTGTTCTAAATCTCATATATAATCATAGATAATAATATTCCATTTCAGTAAACATCACTTAGTGTTATTTGGAATAGAAATAAAAACTAAAGCAAAGGAAAAGCAATACAACCCAGATAAACCTGCTATTTTTCACAAAGAAAGCAACATGTTTACAAAATGCCTCAAAAAGACTTCAATAAAGTTTTTTTTTGTCTTGCTACAATAGCTTATGTTATCTTGCACTCAAGACCAGTACTTTCAAATGATGATTTAATATTAAATGTGTACATATTAGCTTCTTTATCTTATCTTAGTACTTGTACTAAAATTTAAACTTTAGGTTAGTTTTTATAGTAATAAGAACTATGTGGTGTATATTTTAGCAATGTCAAGAACTTCAAAATCTCTTAGGGGTAAAATAAAGGTTAATTTAAGGATGTATAAAAGATAAATCTTACTGAGGTCCAATAAACCATGAGAATATATGTGTTAGTTTGAGTAAGAACTGCGACCTGTGACTACCCTGCCATGATAGGGTAAGGTATTTGAACACTTGGTCCCAGCAGCTTGTAATGTTTAGTGAAGTCACACAAGCATTTGAGGAACAGTCAGTCCTTGCTGGAAGACACTTGTCATTGGAAAGCTTTGAGTGCTTTTAACTTTGTCCAACTTCCAGTTCACTCTTTCTACTTCCTGGGTGTGGATGAAAATGTGATCTCTCAGTTAACTGTTCTTGTCAACATGTCTGCTTGATTACATCCATATCCCCTTGGCATTATGACACCCCTCCAAACTGTAGACCAAAATAAACTTTTTCTTCCATTAGTGGCTTTAGGTCATAGAGTCATAGTAAATCATAGCAACAAAAGTCACTAATACAATATCTGAATAGTGAATGAGTTCATCAAGAGCCTTCTTTTCTTTCATCTTTTATAAATGAACTTGAGAAAACAAGTTACATAAAATTGGCTTCATTGAATACTTCTGTTTTCATTTCATTCATTTTGCTACTTCTGACTGAATAAAGTGGACTACTTCTTGGGGGAAAAGTGTGTGTACATGTGCATATCTCTGCAGAAGCCAGAGGTCAATATTGTATGCCTTTTTTCTTTTACTCTCTAACCTAATTGTTGAGACAGAGTCTCTCAATGAACACAGAGTTTGCCATTTTGGTTTGACTAGCTGTCAGTAACCTTGGCAAATCCTCTTATTTCTACCTTCCCACTGGATCTGAGGGATCCAAACTCAGACATTTATGCCTATCCTTCATCCACTGAGCTACCTCTTCAGCCCCTTTGAATATGTTTTTGATAGTTTATTATACCATAATGTTAATTTCCTTTGGAATATGAACACTGAATTTTTAAAGATAGCCTAATGGAATACAAAATGGAGAAAAAAATCGCAGAATCTCCAGGGAGAGAGGAACATTGAAAAAGGACAAGTAAGAAGGGTTCTTTTGTCTTCTGGAAAGCATTGGACACATTCAGTAGTAGTGACAGGTATTTGGCTATCAGTGAGTGTGTGATACACTCATGCAATGCCTGACAGCTCTAGCAAATCCCTTCTCTCCTTCCTCACAGCATGATTTTAGAAGAAGAATCAGCAGAATGAGGACCTCAGGCAGTAATGGTCTTCCCACCTCTGCTCACATACCCAACCTTTCTGCACATGTCTCTATCTCATTTGATAGATATTGATATTACAGTTTCAGAAATGAGAGGGGAGTCTCATGAGTACAGTCCATGTGCAAAAATGATAGGCTAATATGCTATGTCTTATGCACTGAAGATAATGGAAAAAACTGGGAAAGATTGATTTCAATAAATTAAAACAAAAAGAGCCAGTTATAAAATTAAAATAAAATACTCGACATTAACATAATAAAAACCATAAAGCAGAAGAACCAAATATATATGTATACCTATATATGTGTGTGTGTATGTATACATATATGTGTGTTAACATATACATATGTGTGTGTTTTGAAGTTTCTACAGTAGTAAGTTTTCATATAACTTCTTCAAAAGGTCTTTAGTTCCTTCAGGTCTGGGCCTGTGCCTTGAGCAGACCTTTGGACGCAAACTCCACAGCCAGTCCCACAACACCCAGAAGAAGATCCACTCCCAGGCATTCTAACATGCCCAGGATCAAAGGATCACAGGATCTCAGGAGCTTCATCACACCAGGATCTCAAGGTTGCAGAGGCAGCTTGACTCCAAGGAGTTCTGTCACACATAGGATCTCAGGATCACAGGATACCAAAATCACAGGATCCCAGAGACAGCTGGTCTCTGAGGAGTTCTGACATAACCAGGATCACAGGAAGGACAGGCTCCAGTCAGATAAAGGGAGGGCAGGTAGCACTAGAGATAACCAGATGGCAGGAGGCAATCGCAAGAACATAAGCAACAGAAACCAAGGTTACCTGGCATCATTAGAACCCAATTCTCTCACCATAGCAAATCCTGGTTACACCACCACACCAGAAAAGCAAAATTTGTATCTAAAATTACTTCTCATGATGATAACAGAGGACTTTAAAAAGGACACAAATAACTTCCTTAAGGAAATACAGGAGAACATAGGTAAACAGATAAAAGTTCTTAAAGTGGAAACACAAAAATCCCTTAAAGAATTACAGGAACACACAACCAAACAGGAGAAGGAATTGAACAAAACCATCCAGGATCTAAAAACAGAAAGAGAAACAATAAAGAAATCACAAAGGGAGATAGCCCTGGAGATAGAAAATCTAAGAAAGAGATCAGGAGTCATAGATGCAAGAATTGCCAACAAAATACAAGAGATAGAAGAAAGAATCTCAGGTGCAGAAGATACTATAGAAAACATTGACACAACAGTCAAAGAAAAGGCAAAATGTCAAAAGCTCCTAACCCAAAACGTCCAGGAAATCCAGGACACAATGAGAAGACCAAACCTAAGGATAATTGGTATAGAAGAGAGCAAAGATTCCCAACTTAAAGGACCAGTAAATATCTTCAACAAAATTATAGAAGAAAGCGTCCCTAACCTAAAGAAAGTGATGTCCATGAACATATAGGAAGCCTACATAACTCCAAATAGACTGCACCAAAAAAGGAATTTCTCCAGTTACATAATAATCAAAACACCAAATGCACTAAACAAAGAAAGAATATTAAAAGCAGTAAGGGAAAAGGGTCAAATAACATATAAAGGCAGACCTATCAGAATTACACCAGACTTCTTACCAGAGACTATGAAAGCTAGAAGATCCTGGGAAGATGTCATACAGACCCTAACAGACCACAAATGCCAGCCCATGCTACTATACCCAGCAAAACTCTCAATTACCAGAGACAGAGAAAACAAGATATTCCATGACAAAACCAAATTTACACAATATTTTTCTACAAATCTAGCCCTACAAAGGATAATAGACGGAAAACACCAACACAAGGAGGAAAGCGACACCCTAGAAAAAGCAAGAAATAATCTTTTTTTCAACAAACCCAAAGAAGATAGCCACACAAACATAATACCACCTCTAACAACAAAAATAACAGGAAGTAACAATCACTTTTCCTTAATATCTCTTAACATCAATGGACTCAATTCCCCAATAAAAAGCCATAGACTAACAGATTGGATACCTAAACAGGATGGAGCATTTTGCTGCATACAACAAACACACCTCAGTGACAAAGACAGACAGTACCTCAGAGTTAAAGTTTGGAAAACAATTTTCCAAGCTAATGGTCTCAAGAAACAAGCTGGAGTAGCCATTCTAATATCAGATAAAATCAACTTTCAACTAAAAGTTATCAAGAAAGATAAGGAAGGACATTTCATACTGGTCAGAGGAAAAATCTACCAAGATGAACTCTCAATTCTGAACATCTATGCCCCAAATACAAGGGCACCCACATTCATAAAAGAAACTTTACTGAAGCTCAAAGCACACATCATGCCCCAGACAATAATAGTGGAAGAGATCAACAGCCCACTCTCACTAATGGACAGATCCTGGAAACTAAACAGAGACACAGTGAAATTCATCCTAACACTAAAGAATATACCTTCTTCTCAGCACCTCATGGTACTTTCTCCAAAAGTGACCATATAATTTGTCACAAAACAGGACTCAACAGATGAAAGTCTTGCTTTTCTTATGTGTTGGGGTATCCAGGGCTTGTTGTGGTGAGAAAAATGGGTTCTGATATTACCAAGTAGCCTTGATTTCCTTTGCTTATGTTCTTGCTCTTGCCTCTCACTATCTGGTCATCTCTGGTGTTAGCTGGTCTTGCTACCTCTGACTGTTGCTTTCCCCTCCTGTAAGCCTGTGTGTCAGTACTCCTGGGAGACCAGTACTCTCCGGGAGGAATTTGGGTATGGAGAGCTGTGCCACAGGGTCAGCTTTGGGGTGCAGACAGAATCCAGAAGAATCTTGTCCCCAGCTGTTCCTTAGTACCTGTGTCCTGGTGGCTCTGTAAGGGTCCCTCTTAGCCAGGAATACGAATAGAAGTGGTGGTCTTATCTGTGCTCACAGGTGTGTCATCACTACTTCGAGATCAGTTCTCTCCTAGCAGTATTTGAGTATGTAGTGCTGTGGCACAGGATCAGCTCTGGGCACAGAAGGAAACCAGAAGTTTCCTATCCCAGGGCGTTCTTTGGTTTCTGTGTCCTGAGGGTTCCAAGCAGGTCCCTCTGAGCAGAACTGGTAGTCTTACCTGTGCTCACAGTCTTGTCTGCACTCCTGGGAGGCTAGCTCTCTCCTGCTGGTATTGGCTATGGAGCTCTGTGGCACAGGATCAGCTCCAGGCACAGACAGAAACCGGAAAGCATTTTTAAAACATAATATTTAAATGTTAGGCAGAGTTGCTTCTTGGTATTACTTGCCAACACTAGAATTGCTATTTTCATTGCTACATGTACCCTAATGAGCAGGTCAGGGGAGTATATGTTCCTCAGAAACGAGCCAGATTGCTTTAACCTAAGTGTGCTTGCCCATCTTGCTGCTAAGCATAGGACTGTTGAGGACCTGTATCAGCAGAAAGCAGCTGAAGAATCATCATCCTGTTTTCCATTGACCTTCTTCTAGATGGAATGCAAAGGGAAGGAAGACATAGAATTGTGCTAGTAGCGCGCTGGACATGAACCAGTACTGAACACATTAATGATCCACTCCAATGCACATAAAGACATTTTTAGGCAGCCCAATTAAACCACTGTCACAATCCACATGCAGCCATGGACATAGTACATAGTATACTAATGTAATGACATCATCTCATTTAAAGTGCTTCACTTTGAAGGATTCAAGCCAAAGATCCAACTATACTGAAAACAAAGCAGAAACTAGGCCAGCAAAGCACATCTCTAAAATATCACTCTGCCCGTTTATATCACTAATATATTACTATTTTTGACTCTAGCCTCTCAAATATAGTTTCCAAGTCACTGAATCTTCTCTGTCAATCACAGCTCATCTTTCCTTTAACTCCTGCCTTCACTGCTGGTTGTAAAATAAAGCTATTGAGTGGGTTACCAAAGCCTTTGTTTGTGAAATGAAGCTGTTCTGATGGAGAGGGCAGCATCTCTGTGATACCTAGGATTAAGGCATTACCCTGGAGTTCTTTCTTGGTGAACAAAATAAAACTGTAAATATTTCATCTCTTACTTTCCTGACTGGATTTAATTTTTTTTAAATAAACAACAAAATATTCAAATTCTGTAGCAAGTAAGAGATTCAGGTATAGTTTTTTTTTAAAAAGCCATTAATTTTGAGGACATCACTGGATTTATACCATTTTTTGCATTCTCACAGGATAAAAATGGCTGAAAAAAAATCTGCCCATTTTTCAGGAGAAACATCCAGTAACAGTAGCCACATCATTCCCTCTGTCTTCTTTCTGAAGGTTGCATCCACCAAGCCTGAAGCTCCCCTTCCCCTCTCTTGCTCTAGCTATTTGGCTTTTGCTCTCTAGCTCTCTCTAGTGTTTGATAGCATGCTCTCTCTCCATCCCCGTCCTGCCCCTCCACCCCCAATGTCCCTCTTCCCCTCCTCCTCCCTCTCCCCTGCCTCTCTCTCCACTTTTTCATTCTATGATCAGGTTTCAGGCCTGAACTGGATAAAGACGGAGCTCATAAAGTGAGCAACACTGAAGCACTCCAGAAGCTGAGAGCGCAAACGTGCTTCCCAGCAACTGCCTCTGTTGCAAGCAGAGTGATTCATACCTACACCAGAAAGTCCTAGCCAAAGCAGCTCCCTGGACAGAGTTGGAAACAACATCTAGAGTCAGTGCTTTCTCAGATTTTGCATGTTCCTAGGGCAGTGCCATGTGTCCTCTACACGACTCTAGGGTTCAAGATAGTTTCAGGATCTCAGAATTTCATTTTGCTGTTCTCTGAGGTGAGATGCACAGAGACTTTGGGGGAGTATCTGACATAGAAATTATTTAGGAGAGAGCTCAACTTGTCTGGGCCAAGAGTTAGGAAAACACTTCTATGTAAAAGCAGATTTGTGTTCATTTGCTTACATTGACTACACGTAGTAACTAAAACAACAGAAGTAATGGGGCCTTCAAATCGGGTGACTTGTTCTTATTTATTTCAAATCTGAAGTGATGTTTTGCAAAACAGTGAATAAGGTTTCAAAACTGAATAACACCAAAAGACTTTGAGTAAGTGTAGAAACCTGGTGGTTTCACTTCCTACTGAAGTCATTTTCTTCAAAGCCTTTGTGACTGTTCCTGCTGGAACGTACTTTTTTTTAAATAACCAAATATATCTATATAAGAATTTATTGAGATTGCCAATGTATAGATAATTTCTGCATGTTGTCACTGTTTTGTATGGTCTTTGCTTAAATTTGTACACATATACCTTCATGTAGAATATCCAATTCTTTGTTAAATCAATGAAACATTATTCTTGATCATTGGATTTATTTATTTATTTATTTATTATTAGTGTTGTTTATTTTGCTGTGCTGAATGTCTCATGCATACTAAGTGACACCCTATCACACAGGGGGGAAGACTGTGTAACATGGCTATTAATAATGAAAACTTCAAAATTGAAATGTTGACTGGAGAACCTATCACAAAACCTTAATAGTCTGCTTTTCCTTCAAAGATTTGATGCAACCTGCAATAATTTAGCTTACTTTTAACTAAAATAATGATTTTTCCTCCAACATTTCAAAACATTCTTTCTTTACCTATCGAGAAAATAATTTTAAAGAGAAGGGTATATTAGTCACATTGGTCTTAGCAGAAGAAAATTTATTTTTCTAGAGTTGATACCAACCATGTCCATTTATATACATAAAATGCAATAAATTATATATTAATTTATAATTTATGCATTAAATATAAACCATATATCACATGACTATATGAGTGTCTATCGTATACAATTTTATAATTCCTCAGATATATGGGACCTTTACGAGGTAGATTTGCTGTGCTGTCAATCATTGTCATGATAAATCAGAGATAAAGCTAAGATCATATCATCTGCGTGGTATAGGATCCCTGGACCACAATTCTTCCTGATCCAAGCACAGAACATCAAATGAGTCACATCACAATCTTAGTTTAGTTTGTGGGTTGCTCATTCTCCTCCCCAGATAAAAACATGTCTTTTAAATATAAGGTTTTTATTGCAGTTTCTTATGATATTTATATTTCCTATAGATTTGGAAGTATACACACACACACATCAGTATTTGTATATTTTACAATATTTACAAAGCACTCATTGATGAAGCAGAAAGCATCTAAATTAGGTCTTCTAGAATGGGTACAATGATTGACATACCCCTAATAGATGCTAGCTACAATTACTGTGTTCTTCTTCCCACTAGGGATCTTCTGACAGGGGTCACATGTCTGGTGACATGGTCTCTAAATGTTTAAGATATGGAGATAGGTAGTTCTTTCCACATCTAGATTAATAAAACTAAATGATTGAGACCCACATCCTATTCCTGCCTGAGAGCCTGTAGACTTCCTTGGGTTTAGCCAGCAAGGTAATTGAACTTGAAAGCTTCTAAATAGGATAGGTCTCTCTGGTTTCATCCAAGCCCTACCATCCTTTGAGTTATAAGGAAGTTGAGGATATTTTTATCTATCTCTACCATGTCCAAATGGACTGGTAAATTCCCTTCCACCTTGTAAAATCCTAGATTCTGGCTCTGAACACAGAACAATGCCAAGGTAACTTGCAGGTGGGGCACCCGTTTGTATTGTGTAGGACCCTGTCTCTGGGCACTAAGGCAGATGGCACTAGCGAACTTGCTGAAGTTTTGCTGACAAAATGAGGTAGATGCTGAACAGGCAAATCTCACTCTCGGGGAAGATGATTCCTAGTGCTAATACCTTGATGTTGCTACTATTTTGCTATTTCTTCTATGTCATATTTAACAGTGCCTTGGTATTCCCATTTATTAACGTGGGTATAAAAATACAATAAAATAAAATCTTTTTATAATATAAGATTAGAGCCTTAACCATAAGTATTGCAAATGCACCATCTTTGTTGTCTCAACATTTTTCTGATACAGTTGTGTGGACTACCTGCCTGAGTAAGTGGTGCACCATAGTATAGACAAAGGTATTGACTGGTGTAATAAATGTAAGATGATGGGAACATAGCGTTTTGCAGTTCTGTATTTGCACAGTTCTGTATATCTAGGAATTCTCAGATTGACTATTAGTATATTAATTATTCTTGAGCTTAGAATAATCTTTTTATTTCACGTCAGCAATTCTCAGTTTATAGAAGGATTACTTATTTTCCTAAGTAATTAACTAATTTCACTTTCCTTGGGCAAAGCTAACAATTAGAGCTAAACCAAGAAGTGAATAAAATTGAAAGCGACTCCATGGAGATGAAGCACATAAAATCATAGCACTCACCCAGTTTCTACAGTGTAAACTACTTTGCTCCTTGCACTGTACATATTTTGGAAGAACCCCAACAGAAGATTTTATTGACAGACTTCTTGTTCTTCTGTAAGGCGGAATTTCCCTGGTAGCATTAATTCATCTTCTGACCCTTTCAATCCTCAGCTTGACCCTCATCTCCAATCCGTCACCGAAATGATTTTTATCTCTACTGATATTCAACTGTATGTTGGAGACTACCTTCAAAGCTCAAACATGTGCAAGGGCAAATTTACTTTTAACAGATGTATATTCAAAAATTAAAACGTAAAAACAAATCGCTTCTGGCAAGTTCATACTCCCTCAAGGCAAGGACAGCATAAAAATGGCAGGGAGCAGCAGTAAGTCATTTGTGACCAGAGTACAGGAACAACCTGAGCTGTGCTGACTTGAATGAGCAACAAATTAGAAATATGAACGGTATGCTGGCCCCGCCATTTTTATTCTCTCTAACTCCAGGCGCCACTGAAAGAGAAATGACTAAATCTCTATTTTAATAGCTGCTGTCAAGAGTTTTACTCTGCAGGGCCTATTTCAGCAGTTCCTTGTGGTAATATATGGCATTTCCCTGATTAACAGCCATTTTATAACCTGTGTAATTGGCCACAAATCAGGAGAATGTCATAATGTAGCAAGAAAACATTCCCATCTCCGTCATGGCCTTGGCTTGGTTTTCTGGGGGAATTATTACTTGAATAGTTTGTGGGTTTTCATTACTTTAAATAATGTACTACCTGAAGTACAAAAAAAGACATTTAGGGAAAGCAAAGGCAAGGACAGGGTTGGGCACCATGCCAGGTGTATTAAGCACTCACTTCAGGAATGAGATCTGAACGAACACCCCCAAACTCAGTACGCAAAACACAAGCATTTTCATAGATTGTATGTTTTTTTGAGACAGGGTCTCACAGAGTCCAGACTGGCCTCAAACTTACTATGTAATGAATGATGACATTGAACTTCTGATCCTCCTGCCTCTATCTCTCCAGTGCTGAGATGACAGGTTTGCGTAGACACACTCGGTATATATGAGGGTCTAGGAGCTGAACCCAGGGGCTCATGCACAATAGGCATGTGCTCTATCCACTTACATACCTAGCCATATCCTTAGGTACCTCCACCTTTAACATCAAAATTAATACAGAGAAGGTTCATAGAGAACAATACGTCAAATGTTTGAATAAACACAGAGTCTAGGTGTGTATGGGCACAGTATCTTTAACTCTACCGAGTTAAGGCCCTGAGTAAACTGCAGCCTCTAGCATGGTCATTAGATAGGAAAGAGTAGCTACAAAGGATTTGGAACAATTCTACTCGTTCAGTAAGAAAACAGACCATGGCTCTTTACTGTCCTTCTTCTGGCCAGAGTGGACATATCAGCTCCACAGAATTATGTAACTAGGAACTTGTGTAATGCACAGTCCAAACCATTTGGGTATCAAAGTTCTAATAGAGGTGGCTCTTGTAATTCTGTATCAGTTGCTAAGGGAGTCTAAGCCATTTAACTTTAAAGCATGCCAAATCTAAACTGTTTTAAACTTTGTGTTTTCTAAGTCAAGTGAAACAATTAAAAACTCTGCTGTCATTCACATATAATTTATTATTTATTTGAAATCAGTAATTATTTTATAATTTGAACTAGGCAGTATGTTATACATTATAAAGTCAACGTTAACAAGACCTATGTCTTTCTTGAAGAGTATAAAGCTCATAACAGACGAGGTTTGACAGGACTATGAAAAAAGATTGCACAGACAGGTTGAGTGTGAATCAAATATTTTGTTGTTGGATAAGATATGTCAGCAAAGACTGTTTTTATTTTTTCCAAAAGTCTCACAGTTATTTAACTATTGATTGATTGAGTGAGTGAGTGAGTGACTGGGTATGTGAGTGAGTGAGTGTATGAAGGGTGAGGGATGGAGACTAGGATCCCGTGTGCAGTAGGTGAGTCCTCTACCAGAGATTCCTGTCCCAGCTCCAGGACTCATCTGATTTTGAACTTGTTCTTCTCTTGCCTTTTCTACTACCAGCATCTACAATCCTTTACTTTACTTTACTCACTTTCATGATTTTAATTAGGAAGAAAATACAAGACTATTTTTGAAAATATTTATAGACTTTAGAAACTATTAACAAAACTGAAGGTTTCACAAACGTTTTTCTGCCACATATTGCTACCTCATTTTTTAATATGAATTTTGTTTCTAAAACCATGTCAAATGGAGTTTGGCACTGTAAAGAGTTATTACACTAAAAATGTCTGTTTTAGATAGGTGGAGCAATGCTGTAGAAACTGGATTAAAACTGTGAAATGTTGTTTGGTGAAGCTTGAAGACTAAGTGTTATCAGGCTTGTGAGAAAGGTCACTTGTATTCTATATATGTCAAGGCTCACAATTTCATGTTTTAATGGTGTGGCATAGTATCCTCCCAATGTAATGCTTACAATGCTATTAACCTTATCATTATAGAAACATTGGCCACACTAACCTTTCACATCATTGGCTAACTTCTTGGCTTCATTGAGGATCCTGAAGCTTTTCTGAAGGGAACCTTTGGCGTCTTCTTTTAATAAGCCCTGAGGACTTGTTGCCTGTAGATAGAAGAAAGGTGTATCATATTAAAACATAGGGTAGAAGGCAATGCATAAACAGAGTTTACTTTAAGAACTATGGCTTTAGAGTTGAAGGTTTTCAATGTATATTTGATGACTGGAGACTGTTTCTTGTGGCTTGAGATGGTTTGGAACGTCCTTTGGACATTCTTGTTTAAGGAGAGTAGAGAAAGTGGGGCTGGTGAGTTCTGTGGAATACCAGAGATGAAAAGAAGAAATCAGGAGAGTGTGTTACTATAAAATCAATGACACAAAGTATAATTTTGATTCTATGAATGAAAGCTTCAAGAGTTGTAGGATAGCTTCTGTCAGTATCAAGAGCTACAGAAGCGAAGCAAATTAAGACTAAACCCATCCACTGATTTTCCCTTTCAACATCTTTTGTTGTTAGAGGGTGACCAGAAAGCCTTTCCTACATTCTCAGTGTGGAAATTGAGACAAACCGCAATCTCTTCCTGAACATATCCCCAGGTTCCTCTGCAATGAATGGACTTATAAATGAAAATCTTAGAACTGCAAGGATCTCTAGCAAAGACATTTTATCTCAGACTTCGACATGAACAGAGTGACAGAAAGATAATAGAACTGAAAAAGCACTACAGAGAAAATTAAGAACATTTTTTCTATATCCCTTGGGGGGAGGGAGAAAGGGAGGGAGGGAGGGAGTGAGAAAGGGAGGGAGGGAGGGAGGGAGGAGAGAGAGAGAGAGAGAGAGAGAGAGAGAGAGAGAGAGAGAGAGAGAAGGCTGAAGTACAACTTCTTGTGTTATAGGTGTCATTCCTAAGTGCTGCTACTATTTCCCTTTGACATTGCAGTCTCCCACTGGCCAAGTACTCCTGACTGAGTATCAATCTGTTCTGCTTCCCCAACCTTGGAAATACTACAAGCAACGATGAACCTCATGTCCTTCTGTACTGCCTAGGGTAAGCCTAAAATTTTGACGTTAACACAACCTTGATACCATGACAATACAAGCAGAGAACACACCACAGTTTCTTTGTAGTCCCTTCCTTTCCCCTCCACTCACATCTTCCTTCCATTTCATCTGATTTCCAATATCATCTTTGCATATTACATAGTCTTCTATAAATTTAATAATTTAGCATAGCCTCCTTTTATCCAGTTTCTTACATTTGAATGCATTTTGATATTACTCTGCTTTTTTATTTTTTTGTATCAATATTTAGTTGCAACTGGTATGCAGTTTCACTACATGGCTAGGCCTCAAACCCTTTATTCATTTATCCATTTATCACTTGATGGCCAGACATTTTGTTTTTAGCCCTGGGAATGCTAAATAGAGCTTCTTTGACCATTTTTGCACAATGTTTCATGTTTCACAATGTTTAACATGTATTTTTATTTCCCTAGAAGTAAATTCCCTGAAAGACTGGATCACATATAGGTGTAGGGTTGAGATTTTAAGAAATCACCAGCGATGGACAAAGCGTTTAAACTGTTTTAAATTCTCATCAATAGATTACATTCTTCCCAGCATGGTCTCACTATTTTGAAAGGTTTAACATTCTAATGTTGGTATTTTGCTTTCAGTTTTAGTTTTTCTATTGACTTATGATGCTAAGCATTGTTTTGTGTATTTATCTACCATCTTCCTTGGTGGAGAACCTGTTTAAATCTCTTGTTGTTTGCTTTGGAGGTAAGGTCTCATGTAGCCCAGGATGACCTAGAAGTCACTCTACAGCCAAAATAGAACTCCAGATCTTCCTTTCTCATTTTCTGTAAGTGCTGGGATCACAGATATGCTTGATGTTTAAGTCTGTTGTTTCGTTTTTTATTGAGTTATTTGTTCTTATTAAATTTTGAAGGATATTAACATGTTCTTGTTATGAGTCATTGATCAGATACATAATTTTGTAATTGATTTTACTATATTGGGATTTAAATTTTTATTTTATTAAAATTAATTTATTAAAGGCATCATCTTTAAATTTTGATGAAAGCTGTTTATAATTTTAACCATGGCAAGTGTCAGGCTTTCAGTATTGTATACTAAAAACCTTTACCCATGATCAAATATATTTATTTCATATTTTAAGTGTTCCATATTTTTATACTTTATGCATAGGTCTATAATGTTTTATGGGAACTTTTGGAATATGGAATAAGATATTTTTGTACAAAATATCCAATTCCTATGTGTGTATTTATTCACTTGACATGAATTGCTTTTGCAATCATCAGGGTTTCTGGACCATGTACTCTTGATCTACCTCTGGACTCTTCTCATTTAAGGAGCTACTTGTTAATGTTGACCAGTGCCACATTGTCTACACATTGTAAGATTGTAGAAAGCATTGAGGTCCAATAGAGCAACTGTGTTATTGTGTTTCTTTATTCCCAATGAATTCAACAGAGGTATCATTTTATAAGAAATAAATGCTAGCCAGATTTTTATTAGGATTTCTTTCAGTGTATATTCCAATGTTTCTAAAATTACCAGCATAAGAATATTGTACCCATAGACACATTCTATCTCTTGATTACTTGACTTTATTTCAAGAATTTCAGTTTCTGAATATCATGAGCTCTTATAAAATTTGTTCTTATCTTGATTAATGATGCTATTGCCCATTTTAAACCTCAACGTCTAATTCCTTTTTGACAGAATCTACAAATAATTAATTTTGTGTATTTCTGTCATATTCTTTAACCGTAATCAATCTGTTTATCGGTTTCAGTAACATGTTTTAGTAGACGGCAATGGCAACCACACTTAGACAGCACGGTGCTTCGGAGTGAATACTGATGTACATTGCACTCAGTGTGGGTCACTTTTGTTTCCTGTCCCCTCCCTACAGGCCTGGATGCCTTCTGCAGGACAAGACTGAATGGAATTGATGAGCGTAGACATCCTTTAATTTTCTTGAACATTTTGCTTTGAAGGATGATGGCAGTGAAAGGCTTTTCCTCTATGTAACAGACCTTCAGAGCTAATATGTAGAGAAGTTCTCTTAGTCACAGTATGCTCAGAATAATTTTAAGAAATAATCTTGGGTTCTGTTATGTTGCCTACAGTCACAGACATGACCGATATGATGTATTTCTTTAATATTTTAAAATATGGATTTTCAAATATCATATCTATTTCATTCTTTAATTAATCTTACTTAGAAATATTATATCATCTTTTTAATGAATAGTCAGATTTGATGTGTTATAATTTTGTCATAATTTTTATAATGCATCAGTGAAGAGAATTAGTGTGTACTTTTGTTGTTATTCACTGACTTTCTCTGGTATTTATTTGTATGAGAGTAATAGTGGGCTGATGAAATGGAGTGTGTGCATGTGTGTATATATATGTGTGTGTGTGTGTGTTTGTGTGTATCTGTGGGTGTGCATGTGATTTTCAACTGCAAATATGATTCTCTCATGAATAACAAGTTATACATTTTTTTACATATTTATTAGAAATATTTAAGGTTTGTTAACTTGTTTATTTTCATTTCTTATGCAATGCTGTTTTGCCTGCACACATATCTGTGAGGGTATCGGATCCCCTGGAATGAGAGTTATAGGCAGTTTTGAGCTACCATATGGGTGCTGGAAATTGTACCTGGATTCTCTGGAAGAACAGCCAGTGCTCTTAACATTTGAGCCACCTCTCCAGTCCTATCAAGCTATTCTAGTTATCCATTTATTTGTGGGTAAAAATAAACAGTTTGAGATTTGCAAAAAAAAAAAAAAAATAGGTGTCTATTTCAATAAGATTGCTGGATTATTTGCACAGCATAACTTAAGTATATTCTGAATTTCTTTTCCTTTCTGTATAAGTGACATCACATCATTTATTGCCAGCTAGGGAGATGATCAATCTGACTGGCTGGTTATCACCCTTCGATCATCCATTGCATGCTGAACTTTTGTCTGTCACAAGCATGCATTCTTCCTGGCTGATTTCCTTACTGCCCCAGCCTCATTTTGTTTCTTCCTTCACGTTTGCCTTTTAAAATATGTCAGGCCTTTTCATTCCAATAATCTTATTTTTCCTAAATTTTAGAAATCTGAGAATTTCTGTAGAGCTATAGTTTCCTTTTCCTCGCTGACTTATAAGGTGATAAGTGATGTAGAAAGGCAGAGAGGAGTGAGAGTAAAAACAGTATTGGGAAAGGCAGAGGGGCAGATGATTTTGATGCAGGGATAAGCAACTAAGTATTTCTGTTCCATAGGCTTGTGAAGTATGCAGACTTACCATGAAATAAAACTGTTAGATATGACCTTCCCATGGCGTTTAAATAAGATTAGGGGTATTGGGAAATGAGCAATTGGAGCTGTGAACACGTTCAGAGTTCAGGAGGATATCAGTGTTGTAACAAGAAACACTGAAGTGAGCAATAGGAGGAAAGGGGCCCGCAGCTGGCCATTGCAATAGGCCTGTGGAATTGCAAGGTTTGAATGTACAAATGTAAAGGAATTAAAAAACAAAAACAAACCAGGGCTAGAGAGATGGCTCAGTGGTTAAGAGCACTGACTGCTCTTCCAGAAGTCCTGAATTTAATTTCCAGCAACCACATGGTGGCTCACAACCATCTGTAATGGGCTCTGATGCCCTCCTCACGTGTATCTGAAGACAGCTAGAGTGTACTCTTATACATAAAATAAATAAATCAATATTTTTAAAAAGCCTTAATGTTTTCAGACAATCTTCAAAATATTAAAACAGCTGATGGCATGCAGCTATGAGTTACAAGCAATCTGACAATACCCAGGTTTAAAAGGCAGGCTCTCTGATGATAAAGGAATGGCAAACACTAACATCTTATGGATGAACAGAACTGTTTCTACTCATTGGAATTTGGAGAGAGCCTTTCCAAGTTGCTCAGTAAGTTACTGAAGCACAGCAGCAGAATCAAGACAGGTGATAAAGCAACACTCTCTAAGCTAATTACACCTCATACATATTCATGAGCATCACATCTGAATTTCTGAGCTGTGTCTACAACATATGTGAAATACAAATGAGAGTCTCAGAGCTGCAAGATATCATGTTTCTTGTTTTTAAAGATTTGTATTTTTATAAATATGTTCTTTTGTTCTGAGCATATGGTTTTATATGTGTTGTGTGTGTATGTATAAGTAAACATATAATTATACACTTTTACTGTTATTTAAAATATAATTTATTTTATGTAAGTTTCTGTATGAATTACTTGCTCATAATTAATACAATGTGGAAGAGTTTAAGATAAAATAGGAAATATATATATATATAAATAAAACTAAAATAATAAACTTTGTAAAGATTTAATCAAGGGATTAACATTTAACTGCATTTTCATGTTAATTTTATTCTTTGTTAAAAACCCAATGTAGCTCATATTGAAACAAAATATTATTAATACAAAGTGAATTTATTCATTTGTCTGATAAAAGTTTTCGGTTTTGAGCTCAATGGTCAGTCCTTGGGTTTCCAAATTGGGAAGACAGCAGTTTTTCCTGATGGAACTAGAGTGAAGCAGAGGAGACAGACAAGCTCAAAAATCACTATCAAGAAACAAATGACCTTTCCACTAGGGATCGGAGGCATGACATTGGGAGTTGGGTTGTCAGGGAAGGTGGGTGAGGGATGGAGTTTGAAGGGAAACTGAAGGTCAGTCAGGGCGCATCAGCTAGATAAACTATGCCTTGGTGACTTATTATTTAAAAGCTTAGAAGTAGTTTATCTTGCTTTTCATATTAGACTTTATAATGTCTCCCAAATAAATTTATCACAGATAAATTTCCTGAGTTTGTTGAAAGAGTTGACTATTTGAATACATGTGGAATATTCATTTGTATTTTTTAAGGTAGTAGCTGACAGTGCCATTCTGTTTATGAAATAACTCATTTCGGAAGACAAATTACACACTTCCAGAAGACGGAATATGCCAAGATAATATGCTAGCTTATGCGATTTTAAATTTAAAAGCTTTTCAACAAAGATAGCTATTTAAAATGTAAAAGTCATATGTGATGTTGGTAATTAGGTGCAATATGTTTATGTAAAGTTTGTAAAGAGGAAATTATGTAAGTTGTAGTGCTAGACTAATGATTATAATGAATTATCAGAGAAATGAGGGAATCTGCCGTTACATACACTTTAAAAGATATAACTTTGCAGAGTAATGTTAAAAAATGTGTTTTTAAAGTTGGTTGCTATATGAAGTTACAAATCAGTTACACTGAAAAGATTCAGTTGTGGAAAAAGTATTACCATAAGAAGAAATATGGGACAGATAGACGGCAATATTATAAATAATCATTTGTGGTTAGATGGATGCTGCACAGTTTTACTGTCTTCCCTCTTGCTGGTCCATATTTCATATTTTTAAATAATAGACATGAATTGTTTTTATACTAATGTTATAAAGATCGTTGAAAACAAGGAAATCACTGTGTATCAATTTAAATATAGGTTTTAAAAATTAACCTTGTTTTCTTTTTAAACTTTAGCATCATTAGTATATGTGTGTATGTTTGATACATGTGTGAGTGCAGGTGCAAACACGTCTTTGCACACAAGTGGATGTTGTCTCCTTCTACTGTAGGACCCAGAAGGTGAACTCAGGTTCTCAAACACCCATAGCAAGCACTTCTGCCTGTTTGAGCCATCTCCCTGACCCCAGTTACGGATTTCTAAAGTACTAGTAACTAAAATGGAATCAAATAGATCAAGTTGATCACTAGGAGATCACGGCACCATATTGTACATTCTAGAATAATAGAGGAACTGGGTGAGTCCTTGCGGAAGACTGAAAGGTTGCAGTGTCAGCAGAAAATCCCCAGGATTGCTTCTGGGAATCTGAGTTCATGGCTGACCTTTTAGCTTGCTGAGAATATAAAGACAACCAGAGGGGCACTTAAAATATGAAAAAAAATATGATAAATATTTTGTCAAATGTCCCAAAATATAAAAACATAAAAACACATAAGAATTGTATTTGTTTGATTCTGCTGTGATAGCCAGGATCAATTTAGGGCTCTGAATGCCACAGACTTACTGTGGTAAGGCAGGTACTGGGCTGGCTAGACCTTTGGTAACATTTGATGCTATCACTTTTAAAATACACCCAACGTCAGCTCATGAAGAACCATTAGCCTTTTTTGCTTTCAATGGATAATTATTTAGTCATTGACTTAAGTGTGTGCATCATGTATGAAGAAAATGAGCGAGGGCCTGGTGGTATAATGAAGCTGGTTTTCACATGCAGACTCAGTATAGACTATGCACCTGAGATTCTCTCTGACATTTTTTGTATTTGCTGATATGGGAAATGTTGAGTTCTCAGTTACAATGTCAACTCAGCAATGAAGAATAAGGTGCTGCTCACCAGACTCGATGTCACATTGAACTGTAACATTAAGTGTAGGTTCCTATTATTTTCTCACCAATATTACATGGGCATAAACGTTAATTCCTAAAGTTATAGAAATTTATAAATGCACTATTACTATTTGAGTGACTGTTATGTTACTATTTACTAAATGGAAAATAAAACCAAGAAGAAGTGCCCAGTGAGCAATATACGCTTCATAGCTGACGTCACACTGTATTTGGACTCACAAAATTATTTCTGTAGAAAATACTCCAAAATCATCTTTCTGCTCTCTTTTGAGTTGTGTTATTTCATCCAGTTATAAAAAGAAAATTTAAATATTGAACATAACATGTGCCCATATTTCTAAACAAATACTTGTTAGCAAGGCTTTAATGTTTAATCACATAACTGCATGATTCACATTGATTCACTGTCTTATAGTAATTCCAAAGATGCCTGCTACCCTAGATCCCAGAGATGTATAAAGCAGAGGATAAATCATTAGGGATAGGAGTAACATGGAAGGAAATAATATATGAGAGAATAACACCAGGAGGAACAGAATAAAATAAAGAAAATGAAATTCTACAGGGAATATTCAGGAAATCCTTATTTTTTTTTTATTAGAAAGGCAACTAATAAAAAAAAAATGTTTATTCCTGATTTGAGGACAGAGAAAAATTTGATTCATCTTTATATGTCCTATGTGTTTAATGTTACTATTTATTCATTAAGTTTAGTAGTTGCTCAACAAAAATAAATTTAATATTAATGAAGCAATGAAAATATAAATATGTTTAATATGTCAAATAAACAAGTACTTTATAACACATTTATTATGCATACTATAACTTCCCTGATATTGGGAATGAAATGATCATCTATAATTATAGAGTAAACATTAAGTCAATTAAAAATTAAGATCTAAAGTTGAAAGGCACTAAATCTGCCCAGGGAAACCAGTATGTTTTGTTCCAGATGTAATGCTATGAACCCATTAAAAACTAAGGAAATTCCCTTGTGACAGTATGAGTGAACATATGGGTCACTGCCTTAGAGATATCAGTCAGATGCAAAAAGACAAAAGCCACGTGATCTCACCACTGTGAGCATCTAGCTTTGGCTTCACAGGTAGATTGGTCACTACTTACTAAAAGATAAAGAAATTAAAAAGGAGAAAAATGGAATAAATCCTTAGGAATAAATTTAGCCATGAAAGTTGTAGTGGCTATTCCTGGCTGTCAACTGAATTTATCTGATATGAACTACAACCCAGAATTGGAGGGCTCACTTGAGATCCAGATCTTAAGGCTGAAAGATACAAGTTTCTGACCTGGATCTTGGCATTGAGATCTTGTGGCATAGTGGCCATGAAAATCTTAGGCCCAGGCAAGATAGTGCACACCTTTAACCCCAGGAGACAGAAGCAGGGGGATCTCTGAGTTTAAGGTCAGCCTGGGAAAAAGCAAGTCCCAGATCCAGGCATGGTGGTATACACCTTTAATCTGGGCCATACCTTCTACCGGAGGCCTACATAAGTACTTTTCTTCAACTGCTTGCACTTACCTGCCAGCACATTTGTTAGAACCTACTTCTACAGAAGACCAGCTGAAACAACTGATAGGACTTGCTGTGGGACTGAGGAAGTACCAGATTCTTGGGCTTCCTATCCACAGCTGCCCATTGTTGGGTTAGCTGGACTACAGACTGTAAGTCATCGCAATAAATCCCCTCAACGTAGAGACATTCCATAAGTTTTGTGACTCTAGAGAACCCTAAAGAACACAAAAGTAAAAGACCTCTACACTAAAAGTCATAAAATATTGTTAAAACAAAGTTAAAAATATACAAGTTAGCAGGAAATATTCTGCCTTCTTGAATTGAGAGAGTGAAAAACCATATTGTCAAGGCTGACATTCAGTTTTAATGTAATCCCAAATTTCCAATGACATTTCACAGGTATAGAAAATAATATCATAGTTTTTCATGGACATGATTGATCCTCTTGAATAACTTAAAAATTCCTGAACAAATGGAATAAACTTGAAGTTATCACATCACTTGACTTCCAAATATACTCCAGGGCAATAGTAGTCAAAGTAGCATGATCCCAGAGTGAAAACTGAAACACACATCAACAAAGAATTGTGGTCTCAGAAAGGAGCCCATGCATTGATGGTTGGTGGAGCTTTGTCAAATGACCAGGGATGACACAACAGGGAAAGTATCGTATTTGCAAGAATAAACTTGTGATAACTAGAAATCCACATACAAACGGTGAGAGTAGGCCCTACCTCACTTCATACAGAAAAACCAATGCAGAGTGGATTCACAAAGTATCTTATGTGGTACGTCTGGGCTCAGGCCTGGGAAGGTTGTTATATATAGCAGTATTAAGATTTGATTAGATGATTCAGAGATGTGTACATCCTGCATGATACACATGTTTGAAATTGTTAACAAATTATCAGAGAAAAATAAAGTAACTTTCAACAGTCATCAAAATGCTGCCTTAGAAGGAGCTAGCATCTTATTGTAGGATTCAGCCACGTATCAAAAGAGGATAAGAGAGTCGACCTCCCCTGTCCTTGTCCTCTTTTGTCTTTATCACATGATCTCTTCACTTACACACGTTCCCACTGAGATGCCATCAGTTCATAGTGCTTTAGGACACTGTATTAATTATGTCATCTAATGTTGGAATTTCAGGCTCCAAAGTTGTGAGCTAAATAAAACCAATTTCTTTATATATTCCTCAGCCTTGGGTATTTCGTTTCATTAATAGAGAATGAGCTAATTGAGGATTAAAAACTTAAATAGAAATGAGGGAATTATGAAACAGCTACAAAAAAACATAAAGGAAGAATGCTACACACATGGTGATTTTCTTTTTAAGATATGTCAGAAAAAGCACAAGTGTCAAAAAAAAAAAAAGACAAAGGAAAGTACATAAAACTAAAAATCTGTGTAGAAAAGGAAGAAATTAACAGAATGTTTTATTGAATGGGAGGAAATATTTGTAAGCCATACACTAATTCCTCTAAGGAATTAGTACAAAACAAAGGAGCTCAGAAATCCAAATATGAGAAAATAACAAATAGAAAAGAGAAAGAAGTGGGGTTTCTCTCAGAAGGGGAAGAAGGACAATGGCTTTTATGCAAAGCATTCAAAAGATCATTAACCACCATGGAAATGCAAAGTAAAGCCACAAACTATTACCTCACACTTACTAGAATTGTTCCCAAAATGCATGTTATGTTTACAAGTTTGAGTTTGTCAATTAAAAATAATGAAACTTACAAGCTAAGTTGTATATTCTAGGAACTGCATGTACTGTAAGAATTTGACCAGCAAAGGACAAGCCAAACTGAACCATGTTCTAGACAAGAAAATTCTAGTGACAGATTACTGCCCAGATAACAAGAGACGGGATAAAAAGAGACAGAAATCTAATTTCCCTAATCTCACCCAATAATGTCTTCTCTTAATGTGAATTTCAAGCATACCATTTGAACCTAATTAATACACAGCACACAGAACATTTAGATTTACACGGATATTTAAATGGGACCTCAACCTGCAAGTAGAGAGAGAGAGAGAAGGGAGACAGAGAGAGAGAGAGAGAGAGAGAGAGAGAGAGAGAGAAAGAGAGAGAGAGATGTTTTTGTGTTCTCTGTTCAACTTCCCTATATCTGTGTCAATATAATGGTTTATTAATTCGTAATACCTGAATCATAATTACTATAGATCTCTAGTTCTGTTGTCTGTGTCTGGACATGGAGGAGGTATCCAGTGTTTAGTAGTCACTAACTGTATACAAGGCATAAGAGGACAAGTGGTTATAGTTAAGAGTCCTTAACTATATATAAGGGACCACCCATATGAAAATCACAGAATATTGAGTAGAATAAAGTAAAAGACTCAGGGTAATTTTTGGTTACTCATGTTTCTGTTCACTAATGGAGTCTGTTGACAGCTTTCATTTTAAATCTGGAGACACTGTGTTCTGAGAAAAGAAAAGTAGAAATAAATCACTGCCATTACCAGGCAGAAAATGTAGAGAGAGGAGTCACCAAGTAGATGCTTTACAAGAAGAGAGAACCTCAGTCCTCCCCAGTTCTACCTAGGAACTGCAGATGCTGAGGTAGCACTGGAAGCTTCCATCCTAGGCCAAGAGAAAAGGCATGTGTACCCTGTTGTATTAAGTGAAGTAGGGTGCCTTTCCTACCTCAGACCATAACTAGTAGACTGTTGGATACCCCCAAAATAATTTTCCAATGGTTAAAAAGTAAAATACAGAGTAAGAAGTATATATTTTATGTGTATGTTACTCAAGTTAAATTTGAATTTTCACCAGAAGACTGGTCGTTCATTACAAGATAGTACTGAGACTGGAGAACAGGTCACTTCAGAATTAGAAGTAGGATGGAGATCTATGGAGAAGATCAAAGAGGCCACCACCTCAGCCCAGAAAATTTTCATGTACAGGATATATACCTTTCTCTACCTTTACCAATATGGCTCTATAGGTATTTCTTGTTCCTTCATATTCTACTGTTATTTCTTACACTTTCTCATAAAGAGGAGAATAAAGCAGGGTATTAATCCACAGAGCTGGAACACAAAGACACTGGAAACAAGGAGGGAAGTCAAGGATCAGAGTCTGCCATGAGAACAGAAAGATACCTCTTTGCGGTCTATCATCCCTTCCTGCAGAATGCCCCCCACCTCTCTGGAGGAAGAACAGTCAGAGGATGTCCTTTAAGGAAAGCAAATGGATGGTGAGAAAAGATTCCTTCATTCTTAGAACAATTGTCCATAGAGATCTGAATCATACATATCACTCTACACATAAGGGACCCGCTGCCATGTTCACAGCTATGAATAAGAAAAGAAGCTTTTAAGATGACTACATCATTGAAAACGCAAATAGTGAAGGTTCAGACAGAGTATGCTCCAACCTTGGGTAAATAAAACCTGGGGTACCATGTGCTGTAAGTGAGGCATAACTCACTCATCACAGCAGTAATTAAACCTATTACACCTCATGCAAGGATGAATGAAACCCACATCTGTAGGAGAGACGAAGAAACACTTAGAAAAGATCTGGAAGTCATTGCTCCCCAGGGTGTGATCTCAGAAGTGAGACGTGTGATATCTGGGGATTGTAACTTGAAATCATCAGTTCCCCCTTTAAAATGTACAGATATACAAATATGCATGTATCACAAGCCTATAGGAAGTAGAAAAACTGCTTCCAGACCTATTCTAGTCTCACTTTCCCAAAACAAAACAAAAACAAACAAAAAAGACTAATCTTACAGACATGTTTTAAATATTTCTTCCTCATTTTCATTTTAATTAAAACATTGAATTAGATAATAGTCCAAGCATACAGAGGAGAAGAGAAATGCAGACATCTACACTCTTGTCCTCCATATCAGAAACCGGATCTTTCATCCAGAATCCTAAGTCCTCCATGTCTCAATACATTTGATAATGTTTTATATAAACTTCCTCATTTCTATTAAAAGGATTGTCCTATATGTAAAAAAGGGATAAATTCATGAATGGATGGATGGATGGAGGGAGGGAGGGAGGGAGGAGAGGAGGGAGAGAGGGAAATGGGAAGAAAGGAACTAACTCTTAGAAAAGTTGGAAAAGTGGCTGAGATGTCAAGAGCACACACTGCTCTTGGAGTTTGGTTCTCAGCACCCATGGCTAGGCAGCTGGCAAGCTCCTTGTAGCTGCAGCTCCAGAGCACCCTCTTCTGGCTTCTTCAGACACCTGCACATACACAGCACTCCTTCACAGAGATGCGTGCACATACACAACAGAAAATTGAAAATAAACCTTAACAACAACAACAAACATTACTGTTAGCCCTTGAGTTTTGCATTCAACATTTCTTTCAGTTTTATAAAAATAAGCTTGGGACTCTTGCCTTCTTTTTCTGTGCTTTGGGAAATTTTGTTTGTGGGGTCCTTGGATTAATGGTAGACTTTAACATTTGGTTGGAGATAAGTTGTGAATTACTGATTTACTTCACTTGATGGAATTCTTTGGAAGTCTATGCTTTTGAGATAACTTTGATCTAGACTTATTTTCCACTCCATCTGAGTATTTAAAGTATATAGCTGCCATGGGACTCTAGTGTGTTCATGTTCTGGTTTGAATCTGCATAGTCTCTAGTAGCTATGAGCCTTGAATACATAATCCTGCTCCTGTGTATGCTCTGCTGTCTCCATTGATGTGATGCCCATTTGTCTGAAGAATCAGCTTTCTATTTTGTTAATTCTAATGGTTTTTCTATGCCATTAATTTCAGCGTTTGTTTTTATTTCTTCTTTCGCTTTTTAAGTGCCTTGAATGGAACCTTAGATTTAATTAGTTTTCATTTCAATCTTTTCACAACATCTTGCAGTAATTACCAGTTTATTTGCACTCCATAATTAAGTTACTTTTTCTGGGCTAAGTATTTGGTGGTTTCAAATTATTCTGTATCCTTTGACCCTTGAAATATTTGGAAGTGTGTTTTAAATTTTGAACTTATATTTACTTGTCGTTTGTATGTGTTAATGTTTGCGTGGATGCCATGTGTGTGCCTTGTACCTATGGAGGCCAAAAGAAGCTCTTAGATCATCTGGACTGGAGTTCCAGGCAGTTGTGAGCTGCCATGTGGGTGTTGGGAATTGCATCTCTGCTGGGGCAGCCAGTGTTCTGAACCATCTATGTCACATTTTTATCCATTTCTATTTTTATTGTCCATGATGATAGTCTGCAGCCTGGATGCCCTCAGGTTATCATGTCTTTCTAGTACATTCTTTGTGCTCCATTTCACGGTCTTTTTGTTGTTTTTGTTGTTAGGGTCCATGAGGTCTTTAACTAATGAGGCATGCACTATTGATTCTCTGACTGTTACAAGGTTACAAAAAGGGGTTCATTCATTCATGCTGCCTGCCTGTTTCTTTGCCTGACCTGACAGTTTTTAAGAGGCATAGGAAAGCCTCTCTCTGCGGACAGAGTGAGTTTTCTCATTCTGGCATGTTTGTCTTTATTTATTCTTTGGCTCTTCTGTTAAGACTTCATGAGTTCACCATGCTTGAGTTTTACTATGAATGCATTCTCTTCCATAATAACTCCTTCTATAAACTCTAAACCCAACCATGATTGTTGCTATTAACAGTCTGCTCTTACATTTTTTCTCATTAGTTTCCCGGGTTTGTCTTTCTGATCTTTCATTTCTAGTCTTACCATATCCTCACAGTTCAGTGGTATTGTTCATGTTATAACAGTTTTAATCCAATATGAAAGTCATTCTAACCTGGCTGAACATTTTAGTCACATTGCATTTAACTATAAGGACAACTTGTGTTATAGCCTATTGGTTCTTGACAGGCTTTTGGGCTTTTTTCATTCCCAGCCTTCCATATGGCTAGATTAGAGTGCTACCCCAGTCTGGTCAGTACTCTCTCTACCCGACATGTGCTCAGGTCATGAATCATACGGTGAGAGCGGGAATGCTACTTTCCCTAAAGCTATGGTTTTTGGAATGTGAGGGCCTAAAAACAGGACAGCAGTCCAAGGTCTCTGAATGTGCACTGAGCGTGTAAATGTGAGTCGTAGGCATGCTTGGCACCACTCGCAGTGTGTCACTCTGCACAGCATTACTGCAGCCTTGATGCATGAAATCCACACTTTGCACTGTGGATTTTGGTACAGGACACTACACCAGTGGAGCATCACCATTCAGATTTGAGACTGTTGCATGTTACAAATTGCAGTGATTTGATTATGCATGTGTTTTCTGCTCTTATAGAAACATAACGGTTTAATTACAGAAAATGAAATATTTTCCTGCTATCTTTGGCATGATTGTAGCATATTATAACGTCTTTATTATGTTCGAGTGCTTGGCTTTAAAACGTGCTGCTTGAATTGCTGACTTGAATTGCATAAAACATCATTATGTAAAATTTTGTTTAGGACTAGGGCCGAATTTTCAATAAATCTTACAGGTTGATAAACATATTTTTGCCATTTTGAGAACATGTGTATGTGAAGTAGTGTTCTCAGCATTGCCAATTACAAAATCAAAATATTATTTCTGAAAACAATGTTGATTATCTATGTTCTGCTATATTAAATACTGAGCCAAAAAGTTGTCCATGTAAAATGAAACAAGAGCATAAATCTCATTATTATGTAAATTTGTTGAAAGTTTTTATGAATCATAAAATTATATGTATATCAAACTATTATTTTTAAATAAATGATGTATGGTCTACTTTTATTTAATCTCTGATATATATATACATATACACATATGAATATAGCAATTATATATGAATATATCATTAATTGCTATCAATGTATATGTTTTACATATCCATTAACTGGGGTTCTGTAAAACTTTCTCAAGATGAAAGGGGTCAAGAAAAGTTTAATAAGTACTAGTTTAGATGTGGTTATAATTTTATTTTTAAATGTTATTAAATTTTAATTCAGTAGATTTTGCATAAAACAGACCAGTCTCTGTAATATAGGGAGCCTTATGCTAAGAGTTGAAGCAAGATTTGTCCATGTAAAAATAAACAATTTCACCTGTTTTTAAGAGCAAAGACTGAGGTTCATTTATGAAGATTTTTTTTTTTCTGTTTCCCTTAGAGTCAAGATGGCAGCATGCCTTCTTTCTGGGCCTCTAGCCTGCTGGTCTGACCCACAGATCCGGCACTTGACAGATTCCACAAATTCACAAGTTAATTCTTTATAATCTCTTCCTGGAGCCAGGCATGAGGCATGCTTTGGTCAAGAAGGACTGTATATGCAATGGTGTTATACACCATATGGGCTAGTGTGCTGTCATAGGCATTGCATTCTGTGTGAGCTCGTGAGGCTGTTGACATGGGCAAATGCCTAACAATGCATTGCTCAGAACAGTATACGTTCTGAATCTATACTTAGATCTCATCAGTTCTATTTCCCTAGAGAAATCTAGTGTTATTATGCATTTATAAACATTTTCAATATTATACTCAATAAAGTTTATACTTTATAAAGGTGGGGGTGGTCATCTCTTTCATTCTTTTCCTCTAAATCCAAGAACCCTAAAAACTTGTCTCGTTTCCCTCTCATTTCAAATATTTTAGGCCTTCCTTTGACAATTTGTGCATTACTAATTATTCCCATTATGTCTTTTCATAACATTTCCTTAGATTTATACACATCTATTATTTTGGTTTCTGTGTGTCTTTAGTTCCCAGGCTCATTTTGTGTAAGTTTAGTTAGTGAAGTGAATTTATCACACATGGATTTTCCCTCCCTTGTCTGCCATGTTACACTGTCACAGACACAGTTTGTTTCTCAGATATTTGAACCTAAAACAAGGAAAAGGTTCTTTGGAATTTCTGCAGATTTTGTTTCTCCTCATATTAGTAAATGACCACTGGGAAGTTGCTTACAAAAGCCATTTCATTTATACATAAGGACACAAGTGTCAACATTTCACTTTTAATGCATTTTATATAAAGACCTTTTTTATTATAAAGGCTTCACATTTTCTTTTAGTTTTATAAATCTCATGCATTGCTTATAGAACTTTAAAAATACTTATTTATTTATAAATTTTATTTATATTTGTGTTTTGTCTGTATGTACATTTGCACCCCAGAAGAGGGCATTGAATCTCATGGGACTACAGTTATAGATGGTTGCAAGCCACCATGTTGGTGCTGGGAAGTGAACTCAGGACCTCTTGAAGAGCAACCAGTGCCTATAACTGCTGAACAATCTCTCAAGCTTTGGTTGTATCATTCTTTCCTATACTTGATTACTGTTTCGATGAGACAATGCATATATTTCAGATTGCTCAGACTTTTTCTGTATTTTATATTTATCATAGAAATGCCTAGGAAATACCCTGCAAGAGACTTTTAGAATCCCTTATCCCAAGGTATATGAGTTAGCATAGAAACAAACATCTTGGTGTTGGAGAATTTAGAAGAGGACTGTTCTGTGCTTGGAACTAAAGGCCAGTGTCATGGTTTTGCATCAAACTGACTTGACATTAGTGTCCAGATAGAACTTTGTCACTGGGTTTGTCTAGGAGGATGCTTTGGGATCACAGTAAAGTAGGTACCCCAGAAAGATCTATGCATCCACTAATCTACTGAAGAGAATCAAAAATGGAGAGAGAAGGAATATTATTCCTTTCTCTTGCCTTCACACTTGCACTGTAACATCTAAGTTCATGGTCTATGGCTCTAAGACTGTGAGTTGCTCATGTTCAAGAAAATGTTTTGTTCAGTGGCAAAGCAAAGGGAATATCAATATGTCTCTTACATGCCATGGTTTATGTATATTTCTTTCACAAATATCCAAGTGTTTTTCCTCCTAAGTTTTTGATATAGTTGTAGATTCTTTGTGAAACAAAATGATTGTTCTGAATATTGTACTTAGCAAGGAATTTCCAATGGGTCATTTCTTCACTTACGAAAGTAGTCTGAGGGACACTTACTGCAGAAATGGTTCACACAATGCTATTCTACCTATGAAAGGCTATGCATGAATTATTACCATGACTGGAGATAAAAATAATGATGATAAAGATAGGTTATGCAAACCTTGAACCTCAAAGCTCTAAAATATTAGTCCCACACATACTTTGAACAATGACAAAAAGAAAGGGGATCTTTAGCTCATAAAAATAGTCTATTTTAGAAACCCACATTCTGATATGTTTTATAAAAGTACACTTGACAGTTGAACTTCATACATAATCAATACAATGGTGAGTGAAACTGAAGTGTTCTTTTCAGGATACATTTCAAAACTGATTCCATGTGGACTATTGGTGATTACAGTTTTGTTTTGAGCCTTTTATTTGCTTAATTTTGTGAGTTGCAATAAAAATCTGCTTGAGAGTGATCAGTGATCTCTGAACTTGGACAATATTAAGTAGTACATGACTGCTGTGGCTATAGATAGAGACTATTTTAGCTGAAATTTTATGAAATTTTCAGTAATGACTCATGACAATTATTACCATTTACTAATTTTTCATATCTCATTTAAGTTTGAAAATTATACTATGAAAATTAATTTAGAAAAGATTTGACTAGCTATCAACCTAGAGCTCAACAGAAGAACTGATGAAGAAAATGTAGTCCTTGTACACATGGGAAAATTTTAGACACAAAGAAGAATGAAGCTAAGTTGTTAGTGAGAAGATGAAGATAATTATATTAAGTGAATCAAGCCCATGCCAGAAAGACAAATATTGTATATTTTCCATGATTCTCAGTGTCTAGGTTTTTTTATAGTGATACAAATCATGTACATACATATGATGTTAAAGTTGAATTGAGATTGTCTGGAGACAAAGAAGACAAATGAGAGAGCAGAAGGGTGAGAAATAAGAGAGATGGGGATGGGTGACATGCCCAGTAAACAATGAAAAAAAAATTATTCAACTATCATTGTTAGCACAAGGTTCCCTCTGTTTCTCACCAGTTTTGTAGCCTCCTGGGCAAGCTCTTTGGCTTCTCTGGCCACTTTCTCAGCTTCATCGATGTAGTCTTTAATATTACTGTAAGCTCTGAAGGCTGCTGTGGCATTGAAAGAGATGTTCTTAGCCTCATCCAGGATTCTGTCAGATTAGACAAAGAAAAGAACTTTAGAGGAATTAGCACTCACATAAAGAACAGTCAAGTCATAACAAATCCAGCTTCAAAGGGATCATGGCCGATATAACCAGAATAATTCCAAACCCTAGTGAGGAATCTATTGATTGTATTGTACTGTATTATTCCATTGAAACTTATATTCCTCAAGGTTTACTGTGAAGTATAGCCAACATGTCTTTAAATTTTTTTACATTTATTTAGTTTTTCTCTCTTCTTCCCATCATCCCCCTTCTCTCTTCATGTATGTGTGTGTGTGTGTGTGTGTGTGTGTATACGGACACAGACATGCACATGTGCACAGCTTGACAGGGTCAGTTCTCTCCTACCCTGTGGGTTCTACGGACTGAACTCATATTATTAGGGATTGAATTCAAGCTCCGTGGCAAGCATCTTCACCCATGGAGCCACCTTGGTAGCCCCTACCAATATATCTTAAATATCTCGATAGCCTGCAAAAGCCCGTGCAACCATGTGACCAGGCAAGTGTTTTCAGGGCAACAGTACTTCCTGTTATTTGTGAAGCACAATTCAGTTTCCAGAGCACTTGTATCCCATTAATCAAATGAATTTTATAATGTCTTCTGAACAGCAGACTTCCCAGAAAGCATAAAGAGATCACAGAAAAATCAAATCGTGACTAACACATCCCTATTGGGATGTTTGGAACCTGGGTCTGCTGATTACTGACCACTGGTTCATCTACTACTCTTTGCTCTAGATTGGAAAGTTTGTGGAAAAACCAAAACTAATTGTGCATGGGTTGCCAAGAACACAGACTTGCATATAGTACATATTAAATAGATTTATTTTGGAAAATTATTCCTAGCATGAATAGCTCTTGTGTTTTTGTTTTGTTTTCTTTTTTTGTTTGTTTTGCTGTTGCTGTTGCTTGTTTTGTTTTGTTTTATTTGTTTTTTGTTTTTTTGTACCAATCACAAAAGCATAAAGCAATGGTTCTCAATCTGTGGATCATGACCTTTTTGGGGACGGGTGTCAAATAACCCTTTCACATGGGGTCAGATAATAGATATATCTACTGCATTAAAGGGTCACAGCACTGGGAAGGTTGAGAACCACTGAACCAGGAGAAGTAAATCATACCTAAAATGCTGTTTAATGAACAAACCCTGTTCTCCAGCTTCCTTTCTCTGACACATGGGATAATCCCAACTATAGTGGACTGTTATTAATTTCATTTCTTTTTCTTTTTGATGGGGTTTCTTATAGCCCAGGCTGGCTGTGAGCATACTGTAGTTGAGGCTGGCCTTGAACTTGTGTCCCCTTCTGACCACTTTCTAAGTGCTGGGGTCACAGGTGTGCACCATCAGCTTTGAACAGTCATTTCAGAGAAGTGCATACAATATCTTACTGGAGTGAGGAGACTGAAAGGCTACGCATAACACTATACATTGAAAGGCACTTTTAAACAAAGAAACAATTAGGTTCTGTTAGAAATATAAAATTGAAATTTGCAGCAGAATGAGTTGGTGTATTATTTAAAATGCTAATAAGACAACCCCCGTGCTTTCTAATAGAGAAAAGAACACACTGTTGTATGGGTAGCCTGAGGCTATGTTCCTTTCCTATCCAGGCATAGTTGAATTCACTTTTAACTGGGACTTGTGATGCTTTTTCAGGAGTTCTTTGCCTACATTCTCCTAATTAGGATCTTCCATAGAAAAGCCATGCAGCTTTTTTGTTCATAATTACAGAAATCAAGACTTGAAAGTGATTTCCCACTCTTTCTGCTTGTTTAACTTTTGGATGAGTGTCAAGCTAGGCAGGCATTTCCAACAACAAATGCCATACCCATCAAGCACAGCAGATGAGTCGTTCAGCTGAGCAGCATGGCTCTCAGCCTGGGACACCTTCTCAGCAAGCCTTCTGTCCTTTATTTCCTGGGCGAGGTCATCTATTTTGTCACTCAGCTCCTCAGACATTGGTGGCAACTTAGTTTTAATGTCTTCTACATACTGATATGGAGAGAGAAGAGACAGCATCAAGAGCAATCCAGTTCTCCTTGAACATGTTAATTTCTCTAGGAAATACAATCACATATGACTAGATTTTTGCCTTTAGAAAACTTTTAATCTACCAGCAAAGAAAATGCAGAATAAAAGCTGTTATTTAATAGAAAAACATAGAATTGCATGAAGACGATTTACACTGAAATATCTATTCTTTTTTTGTAAGGTCACTTCGTAGCAATGAATGAACGAATGATGATCATTAGGACCTTTTAGAATTTTTGTGTCCCTATTCCTGCATATCACCATTCATAAGACATTATGTCAAAGTTTTGTTTGCAGATTTGTATTTCTCTTTTACTGTTATATGAGATAATGACAGATGGTGAGTGTTGGCCTAGGGACAAAAAATGACCTGGTTACCACAATTTTTTTTTAAATCAAGTATCCCAAAGGCCAGTTCTTGTAAGAGAACTGTTGCCAGTAGATGGGTGTGTCCACAACATTATACTTCAATAATATATTCTCACACAAAAACAAATCAAGGCTCTTGTTTTGGGTGCTGAGTTCTGTTGCCAGTGTTTGAGGGAAAGGTGTCATAATCTTCTTTCTCTTAATTCTGACCTGTATTGAATACTTACATCTATGACTGAGTTGATTTCGCCCACGAGTCGGTTGGCTTCATCAAGGATGTCATTGCCCTCTTTTAAAGTGTTCTCTATTTGTCGTTTGCTACCTTCAATAGCCTCCTTCTTTGTCTGTGGCATGTAAAGAAAAAGATTACAACAGCGTCTGGGTAAAATCCTTCTGTATTGTGCATTCTTATTTCTTCTGAGCTGTCTGAACAAACAGTTGGCAAACACAGTGTATGATACTGACAGTTCAGCTACACAACAACAGTCTAACTTACCAGTCAACTCTCTTAAGAATTCTTCTACATACGGCACATGTAGGTCATTTTTTCTTCCCATTTCAGAGAGTAATCCAGGCAAAGAAAACCAATGTGATAGTTGCTAGAGAATTAAAAGAACTGCTAAAGCAAAGTGGGATATCCATCTTCAGTATCATGTATGTACAGGAGGTGTGCTATTGGCATCTAGTATGCCAGACTAAACTAGAAGTATATATGGAGTTCCAGTATTTATATAGAAATAGTTATGTTGTAAGCATAAACATGCTTTAGGGAGAAAATGTAAGATTCAAAAGGTAGGATTTTTGGGGGAACTTAGAGAAAGCACTTTTCAAAAAGGAGGAGGAGGAGGAGGAGGAAGAGGAGAAAAGAAAAGAAATAATCTATCAGCTGAAAGAAGGTACCTAGTGGACTATTTCATAAGATGGGAACAAACTAACTTCTCTGTGGAACTTACAGCTTCTCTCAATGCTACGTGAAACTCATTCCCAGCCTAGATGAGGAAAATCAATGGAAAAAAGTACTGCCAATGCCTTCATATGGAGTTTGCCTTTGCCTATTATTTTCTTTATACTTCAAGCTCATTCATATCCTTCCAATCCTCATTCTCCTTGCATGTTTAATGAAAATAATTACAATATTTGTCTCGGGCCTTTATATGTTCTTTGAATAAATACTAATAATAGTTTTTATTCATGGGGTTTTCCAACATGTGCAGAGCAGCCTGTAAGTCTGCTTTGATTCTATGGGTCCCATGTTCATCATTGAAATGAGCAGGAAACTGAGTCACTGCAGTGCTTGTGTCACTATCAAATTTCTATGTTGAGGTTCAATACTCCAATGCGTTAGTGTTAGGAGGTAACGCCTTTGGGAGGTGATGACAGCCTGCAGTAAAAACCCCATAAATGGGGTCAGTGCCCCTATGAAAGAGACCCTAGGGATCTTATTCATCTTTCCACAATGTAAGAACATAGCAAAGAGATGAGTTTGTGAACCAGAGAACAGGCCTTCACTAGTCACTTCTAGCACCTTGATATTGGATTGTCCCCTGGATTGTATGTTATACATTTACTTCACTTTTACACTAGAGAGCCCTAGTGATTTTGTGATAGCAGCCAGAATGGAGTAAGACATTAACTGGTCTACCCAAGGAACCATAGACATCATAGTGTAGTTGAAAGTGTGATGCTGTGGGTTTGGACTGGAGAGATAACTCAGCAGGTGAGAGCACTTATTGCTCTGGCAGATGACTCAAGTTCCATTTACAGCAACAGCATGGTGGCTCAAAACCATCTGCAACTACAATCCCAAAGGATCTAATGTCTCTTATGACCTCTCTGGGCTCGGGAATGCATGTGGTACACATACATACATTCAAACACACACACACATATATAAAATAAACACAAATTTTAAAGTGTAACTCTGATATCCCTAACAGGTTTGGCTGTGACAGAATCATGTCTTTGATTACAGAAATCATGGTTCTTAGTTGCCCTGGATAAGTGCCAATTTCATACCTACTTCTCCTAATCTTACCCCCCCCCCACCATAATCCCAGTATACATGCCTTCTCAGTTCCCTCTATCACATGCTCCTCAGCCCTTCGGCTCTGCTTCTCTTTCTACTTTATTCTCATGGCCAGTTTCCTGCCTATCTACCTGAAACAACATCTGTGTACATCCTAATCATTATGAACATACTGGGTATTACAGCTGAACACCAACAACTGCCTGCCTGAAATGAATCCCAGTTTAGTAATCTGCAAAATTCTGAGCAAGCAATGTGGCCTCTTACAAATTTCATAATTCCTCGCTACTCAAAATGAGGCCCATTGAGCAGCAGCCGTGGCCTCAACAAGAAGCTTGTTAGGAATGTATCATCTCATTATTTTTCTGGGAAATACTGACTAAGAACCAACATTGTAACAAGAACTTGGGCTTCTGTGAAATCAGATAGAAAAGACTTGGCTTATAACTGCTGGGTGCAGGGAAATCTTATGTGATTGTTATCCATTATGCTGATGATTTTGTTCTTAGTTCTCTCTTACATGAATGTGTGTGTGTGTGTGTGTGTATGTATGAGAGTGTTGTGAATATATATGCATGTGTATATGAGTATGTGAGTGTATGTGTGATTGTGAGTGTGTGTGAGTGTATGTGAATATGTATGTAGTTGTGTGTGGGTATGTAAGTATGTGAGTGTATTATAATTGTGTCTGAGGGTAAGTGGAATGAATATGTATGTGAGTGGGTGTGAGTTTTGTGAATATGTTTGTAGGTGTATGTAAGAGTGTGAATGTGTGAGTGTATGTGAGTGGTGTGAATATGTGTATGAATGTGTGAGAGTGTATGATTGTGAGTATGTGTGTAAATGTGTGAAGGGATGAGTGTATGTGTGATTGTATGTGATTGTATATGAGGGGTATGAATATGTATGAGAATGTATGTGAGTATATACATGTGAGTGTGTCTGTGTGTATGAATGTGTGTGTATGTGTGATTGTATGTGAGTGTGAGTATGTCAGTGTGTCTCCGAGAGTTTGCTCTTATGTGTGGTGTATGTATGTATATATTTAGGTGGGTAAGGGCATATCTGCAAGTAGATGCATGTATACATATAAACATGTGCATATGTTAACAACAGATGTCCTCCCAGTCCCTCCCCATCTTATTTTTGACACAGGGTCTGTTGCTGTGAGCTCTAGCACACAGATCTCAAGGATGCATCTTGCTGACTGCTTGAGGCAAGGCAGGGTCCTGGGGCTACAGACATAGGCTGCTACATAAGGGATCTAAACTCAGCTCCTTGGGTTTATGCTGGAGGCACTTTGTCAACTGAGTCACATTCTAAGTGATTTTGCATTTTATTCTATTGAGTATTCACCAAATATAAAAATAAAAATGGCTGTTACTTTTTCATAGAGGTTGATACATCTTTTTAGTTTTATTGGGTGAGGGGTAGTCTGAAAAACACAGGTTAATGGACATCCAAGAAATAAACACACCAATTCACAGCCTACTGAACTGTGTGCTTTGTGATGGACAACACATAGAACATTTTGTGAAGAATCTTAATACAGAATGCAGATCATGCATATACAATAAACCATTACTGTGTACATTATCTCAAATGTACAGGCTTCCAAACATTTCCTATACTTTCTAATTGTATCATGAATAAATTCTTTACAACAGTGTGAATCCCATAGAGACAGTCTTATGCATCGCTGTCCCTCTATTACCTCTAAGAACTTCCTTAATGAATTATTTTGAATGAGTAAGTGAAGTTGAAGTTGTGTTGTGATGCAGCTGACTGAGGTATTCTGGAAGATTCAGTGGAATATTTGATGTGTCAATGCCTCTTCCTAAACAAAAAATACAGAAGAAGTTCCAGTGTCTCTGATTTCTGACCACATCTTTGCTTCCAAAAGTCTGAAATTCTTTACATAATAGCCATTCAGACCCTCACTCTTGTATAAACTTATGTAAAGGTCTAGTGTGAACAGAAGTTCAAGAGTGCTCTTTTGATTGTGGCTTCTTTGTATTAATACACTAATGTCATTTAAAATGATACACCAAATAGGAGGAAGAGCTATGTCTGTGGATGTGTTAAACAATGAGCTAAGTTTATTTCAGTTTCAATAAACTGGAGACTATGTGTTTATAATTTTAACTGGGTCAATTTAAAAAGCCAACTTTAATGTAAGGTCTCTGTGTTCTTTATCACACTAAAGCAAATGATGATCTAGACAATAAAGAACTTTTAAAGGGACCTAATTTTTCAGATTAGCTGATATAGTCTAGCTTTGAAACAAGGAAATATGGGGACTTGGAGCTTGGGGGAAAATATTGAACTCTCTTTGATTTATGACATTCTTCTTATTGATTAGTGAAAGCATGTCTTTGTATTTGTGCTGAACACCATTTGAGACTCTGAGGATACAATCAGAATAAAGATATACTTCTCATGACTCTTCTGGAAAAGTATTATGGTATGAGTCATACCAAATATCAACAAAGGCCACATGTACCACTCACGCATAAGAGTGAAACATTTAGCAGATGAGTCTCCCTCCCTCCATTTTTTATTTTGTATTTGTTCTGTTGCAGCAACTGAGAGATAACTAACACAGGAGGGAGAAAGCACATTAGTGAATGAGTGTGTCATTCTAGGTCATAATGAGATTAGAGTTACAAAAATAAATAAAAAGGAATGGATAAAGATTGATGGAAGCGAGAGAATACCCAAGCCAGGGAATTCAGAGTGTCTAAGACCCAAAGAGGAATTGCCCAAATATAGACTTATATAGTGATATAATTCTTTAAAATTCAGCCAGTGATGGGGGAGAACTCATGAAGTCATACTCCTGAGGAGTTACTGGCAGCTACTGAATGCTATGAGGGAAAAACAGTTTTCTTTGAGAGCAGCCCCTCATAGGTTACCCTAGCTTCAGAAGATGACCCTATATCTATGGATATATTTAAAGTGGAAATTTCTGGTATTTTGGGAGACTTGGGTAGATTATAATGATGCTTTGCTGGGGAAGACAGATGTTTTACTGAAGCAGACCCAGGTGAAGGGATGTTTTGCTATAGCGTATGTGTGAAAGGATGCATGATGCTTAGAAGAAATATAAATATGATCCCACATACAGTGAGAGATCAAGCATTGGTTTGCTTTGCTCCAGCTTGCTAGTCTTTACTGAGGACATGAATGAATTAGTTTGCCTTACATTGCACTGCTGAGATTTGCTTGTGGGGACTTCGTAAACAGAAACTCATAAAAGAACTTCTTGTAAGGTTCCTGCAGCTTCTTGCAGCTTCTGTAGACTCAGGCCAGTTGTCTAGCCTCAATGTTTCAACTGGACTGAACTGCCCTTGCCAATTTGTGTGTGGTGTGTGCCAAGTGGACTGGACTGAGGCTGCAGATTCATGTTTGGTGTTTGCTAATGAACTGGATTAAGAGAAACAAAGATTGGAATTGTCACAATGAACTATTTCTAAACAGATCTACTTCCCCTATATCCTATTAACCTTTCTTTGTCACTACTTCTGGTGGGTGATGGGCTAGAGGGGAGGTCGAACCCTTATTAAAGTAGGCTATGAATAATAGAGGCCTACATAAACGGACACAGTGAGTTAAAAATAAAAAAACAGACATGCGAAGTTGGGATGGGAAAGTGGATGTTCGTGGGAGAGAGCTCGTGATGGATTTGATCAAACGTATATAGGCATTCAGGAAACAATAAAAATGTATGCCATAAGCATAATAGTTAATCATTTGTTTATATATCAAGGTTGGCTATACCCCCACCTCTGCCTTCTAATTGATTAGATTCATCCATTCAGAGCCCTGCTGGATAAATGCTGTCTTTCCCTTCTGCTTCTGGTCACCATAGCTTCTATAGGCACCATCTCCTTGTGTGCCTTCATGTTTTCATTCTTGTCTTCTCTTCTTCAGTCATGTTGTAAGGGGACACTTTGGAGCAGAGGGTTAAGTGCACATCCTTTGCTTCCCAGAATTGCTCATGTAATATCTTTCTGCGCATCAGTGCCCGTCCTCTACCTTGGTTCCTGTCCACTCTTCAAAATGCCTTTCTAACTCAGCTACCTCCAGTACTTGGTGTTCATAGCTTTCTATCACCTCATCCAGGTGTCATTTATGCAGGCTATGAATGAGCCAGCCCCCTCTACCTGTCATTTCCCACAACCACCTTGTACCTTCACAGCATTGTATTTGAATGCACATTGCTCTCTCATTTCTTTAAATTTCTCACAATGTTTGGTGTAACTAAATGTGACATTAGTTTTACAAATCCTTTTGACCTTCTTAGCCAATATAAATTACAATATTAAGTATAGGAAAGATAAACTATCTAGATTTTTTCATTTATAAGTTTGATGCAGACAGTAATTATTCATAGTCAACCCAAAATGAGTGGGTTACTAACAGCAGCTAGATTTGATCAATATTTAAATATTAGATCCATGTACTCTCTTGGCCTAAAATTACATTACTTAATTACACACAGCTGAGTTTTCAGTATACATGTACCCTTAACAAACACTTCAATATGTAATTTTAATATATGACTCCACATTTTGGTTGTTTCCTACAGTGTTTAAGCTACACACAAAACTCTTTTGTCACATACGCTAACTTTCTTGAAATGCAAAGTTTGGGGTCTGCTTCTTCCAACTGGCTATCTAAGTCACCATCCATCCTATGTACTCTGTTCCAATTCTACCATCCATGAATTCTCTATCAGATGTTACCTCTTTTATTTCTTTTCAGGACCCTGTTTCTAAAATGTTCCCCACCCCTGCTTCTACTGGATGGCACGTATATAACAAATGGGAGACTCTCTGTGAAGTTGTAGGCAACCTGCTCCTAGCCACTTTTATTACTTGAGCATACAGAGTCATTTGCTTGTTTGCCTGTGTGTACCTCCAAGTAGATTCAGGTTATTAAAACCGTCAGTTTTTGTTTTACACCAGTATTTCTTAGACTTAAAATTGTATCTGAGTGTTTGGAGAATTTGTTTGTTTTGTCTGTCTATCTTGATAGGGTCTTGATATGCATTTAGGATAGTTTGGAACTTATCCTTCTGCTTCGGTCCCACAGGTACAGACCTCACAGGTATGTGCCACCGTTCCATGGTTTAGAGGATATTTTTAAAAACAAGGTTACTAGCTGAGTACCTTGAAAAAATAAATAGCTACCCATTTGACCTAGATCTTAATATCACTTTAATAGTAGATCCAGTACAATGGATGTTTAAAGCCATATCTACTAAACCCACGTGTACAATGTACAAAGCCACTGTTTTCAAATCTGTGTGGCTAGTAAGTGAATTCAAGGAGTCTTAGGATATGGCCACCAGGTAACATCCTAGAAGAGCCTGTGAAGATTTCTTCAGGGGAGGCCAAAGACTATGGATATACACTGTTTAATGAACTCTCCAGTTGACTTTTGTTATACAGTGTGTGTGCTTATGTGGGTGTCTCTGTGTTTATGTCTATGTGTGTCAGTGTTTATGTTTGTGTGTGTGTCTGTTTATGTCTATGTGTGTCTGTGTTTATGTTTGTGTACATGTCTGTGTGTGTATGTGTTTGCGTGTGTTTCTCTCTGTATGTGTATACTCATATAAATGTGCATGTGAAGGTCAAAGGACATAGAGTCAGTCCTCTCCTTTTACCATATGAGCTCTAGAAATTAAACTCAGTTCATCAGGCTTGGCTATTTTCTCCACTGAGCAATCTCAAATGGCCCCAGGTGACAATTTTTAAAGGCTAGTCTAGCATCAATCTTAGTAGTCCTGACAACTTAAATTACACATATATTATTCCAGATAATTTACACAATTCACCTCTTTTATCCAGCAAGTTTTAAAATAAGCCTTTAATTAAGCACAGCCTCTGAGATAAAAATAGGAAAATGAGCACTTGGAACCCCAGGGCTGACTGCATAGGCTCCAAGCCTCTCCCACAATATAGTAGAGAAGTATAGCTCTGGGTTTTAGTCATCACTAAAGTGAAGAGCAGCTGAAATTCCCATTCAGTGTGCTACTATAACTCCTCTCGAAATAATTTCCAAATACTTAGTATGCTTTCCACATGGGGAATTTTAATTTCTGAAACTGTTGCCATAAAGTGGAGAGCTAACTCTGTGTAAGTTACAGCACTGGGGTATCATAGGGCTGAGTGTGTCATGACACAGCCTGTGATAGCACAGCCTTCACACTTCCTGCCTCTCCAGATAGTGCATTCTCTTGACTATAACTAGTGTGTCAGTGTTCCCAGATTGATTAAGATTCGACACATGATTTAGAATAAAAGTCCTCTTCCTCAGCCGTCTACCACTGAGACAAGGCTAAATCCCAGAACAGAGAACATCTTCTCCAATTTTCTCTTAATTGATTGTCCTTAAACCCAAAGGACAACAGAACAAATAAAAGAGCAAAAACTAAAATGTGTGGTTATTTAGTTCTCTGTCAGTGACATTCAACAAACATCTTAAATATCTTGTGCAATGCTGAAGTATTGAATTATTGTGAAATTCTACATTAGAGCTATGAGTTTCCTGCAGCACTCAGATCTTCTAAGAAGCCCAAAGAAAGGGGTGGGCTATAGTTGGAGAGGAAGGTGTTTAAATACCAAATACAATTGTGTACACTAAATACAGTTTCAGAGAACCTAAGCTTTAGCTATGTTATGATCAAGAAAGCGACTGAAAATAATAAGAGAAAGGAAAAAAGAAGGGAGGGGGAAAAGGAGGGAGGAAAACAGGGAAGAAGGCAGAGAGAGAGGGAGAGATAGTGAAAATAACCTATTTTTATTTTAAGCTCAGTGGCACTCTGGGAAATGGTGACTGCTCTCTGTGAAGAAAAGGAGGGAAAATAAGCCAGACTCATGGGTCACATTTGTCCCTTTGAAATGTCTTGTCCATAAACTCATTCCAGAGAAGAAGGGAAGGATGGTCCCCTAGCTCTGATCTCTTTGGTTTCTCATAAGCTCAGCTTCCTTACAAGCAGAAGAAACTGTACTGGTTGCTGGCAACTAGGTCTCTGTACTCAATTTGTAAATTAAGTAAGAAAGTAAATCACAAAACTGTACGGCACTGGGGTTGAGCCCATGCTTTGTGCAAGTTCCATTATAATGCCTCATTGTAGAGCTGGGGAATGGATTGATCCCATCTGGATTTCTAAGTGGTAACTTGTCATTGACATGAGATTCCCCATCTTTCAGGGATGAGTTTCTTTCATGACATTTTTAAAATAAACTTTCCATACTCTGAGCGATGTAATTGTCATTGACTTAGTGCAAGATGGCCAATAAGGACACATGGACACATGGAAAGACAGACAGACAGACAGACAGGCAGACACACACACACACACACAGAGTTCTGTTTCTTAGAAGACCTTACAGAGTCATAGTTTTACCCTTTGAAACATATGCCAACTTCACTACTCAACACGTGTTCAACCTGCTCCCCATTCCAAGGCAGTGATGAGAGGACCCCTAGCTCTCACCTCCAAGATAGTCATGTTTTTTTGGTTAGCAGCAGACAAGCGATTAGCATCTCGAGTTTTCTTGGTGGCTTCTCTCAATAGATCCCAAGCATCATCAAGTTTGTTCTTGTACCCTGCCAGTTTCTCCCGGAGATCCTTTTCCATTTCTTCGTTCTGGGCTCTGGGTTCTTCAAACAGCCTGTTTACTTTCTTCAGAAGGCTTTCTGCTGCCCTGCAAATACCCCCAGCCCAAGAGTACAAAATAACTTCACTGCTCATCTTAAGTCTTTCCTTATATTAAGCTAAGTTACAAGGAGATGCTAACATTAAAAAGTTAAAAATGCAGGAAAACATACCAACAGATTCACAATGCTTGTCAAAGTGAATTGATACCTAATTGTGGCAGAAATTTTTATTAAAATTGAAAAAAAACTTGTTCAGCTTATTAGTAAGCTTACATTTTTAATTGTTTATGGGTCTTGTGCCATAGTCACATTATGATGGATAAAAGAAAGAATTATGTTACACTGCACATGCAAAAGCAAACAGATCAAAATGCCAGCTGTCCCTCACAATGAGATTCTTCCTTTGACTATATGGGACTGTTAACATGCTTGCTTAGAAATTGTGCACAGAACTCTCATGTTTTTGCTATCCTAGCTTAGTTCCATAATTTTGATCTTCCCTTCATTTTCTTATAACTCAGCAGTCTGAAAAGTCCTTGCTTTAACTTACCAGAATTTTCTAAAATGGTAAATAATGATGGCCTTTGAAAGTGTGACTTTATTTGTCATTTATTAAAGTAGGTGGTCATGTCTTCTTCCTCTTTCTGTCTTTAATCCTCCTCTTCCTCCTACTTTCCCTTCCCCTTTCCCTCTTTTTTCTCTTTCTGCTACTCCCTACCTCCTCCCCTCTTCTTTCTCTCTCCTCCATTTTCCTCCTTTTCTTCTTCTTCTTCTTCTTCTTCTTCTTCTTCTTCTTCTTCTTCTTCTTCTTCTTCTTCTTCTTCTTCTTCTCCTCCTCCTCCTCCTCCTCCTCCTCCTCCTCCTCCTCCTCCTCCTCTTTTTCCTCCTCCAATGGACAGGGCTTCATGTATACTAAGTTGACCTTGGACTTGTTCTGTGGCCAAGGATGATCCTGAACTGTGGATCCTTTTGCCTTTATCTTCAAAGTGCTGGGACTGTAGGAGTGTCATCCTGTCTACTTTACATAGTGCTGGGGATCAAAATCAGACATTGTGCATGTGCAAGCCCCCACTAATAAGCAAATCACACCTAAGCTATTTGAGCTTATTGATAGTTCAAATGTTTCTAACACCATTAATTGACAAAGAAAGTCCATCAGCCTCGTTATAAAAAATAACACTCCAAAATTTAATTACTTATTATTTTCTATATAGGCAAACATGATTTTAATTGATTTTAAAGCAAAGTATGCAGGGCTAACTGGAGACATGAAAAGCTGTGCTCCGCTCACTTGTGGGATAGAAACTTAGGAAACTTAATAATTCTATTCACTTGTCAAATGAAAAGCCCCCAGAATGTCTACTCACACCAGCTCATCCTCAGCAACTTCCTTCTGTGTTTGAAGATCTTTACTTCTAAGTTCTTTCAGCATCAGGTCAATCTCCTTCTGAAGCTCTTGCACATTTCTCTCCGCTGTCCTGTCTTGACTTACTAAGGTTTCATTTAGTTTTACAGCTTTTTCATTTACGGCTGCGGGGGCAGGGTAAGGGAAATTTTGTAAATTAAGTAACAAGAATGTCACATGCAAAACTGGCATTCAACATGCTCTTCTCATCATCCCCAGGGTGTTCCTGCTGAGAACCAGAGGCTGGTACCAGGGCAGGCAGCAACTAAGAGGGAAAAGTGACATAGTTTTCCAGGCTAAACTCCTCTTGAGAACATAGTAATTAAGGTATTATGTGTAATGGGGGGCATATAAACAACGAACAGACTCAAATTCTTTTCAGTTAAGAGGTAGAAGTAGGAAATGTATGGTTCAACACCATGTCACTGAACCCTTAAGATCCTTTGCCTTGTTGACCAGTCATATCTACCAGCTTTAGAATCCTGAGAATGGATATGCTCTCAGCTTTGAGCTCACTGAACATGGACCTGCCCATGCATTTCTACAGCCTTGTAATCTTCAAGTTTTAAAGGAGGAAAAGTTCATCAGTGTAGGGAAATAGATTAGGCTGGAAAGATGCCTTCAGCAGTAAAGCCCTTCCAAGGAGTCTGTGTTTACAATGCAGTAAACAGCGTTCGAGCTGTGCTCTTTGGAATATTAGGATTCTCCAGGTGCTTCGAGTATTCTACAAATGATGTCTGCTCTGCCAAGAAACTACATGATAGGTTGGTGTTCTGCACAAGATTTCATCTGGAAAAAGAATTCTCTGTCAAATAAAAGTTTAAAAACTTGGTGAATTGAAACAGTTACATTGCACTATCATTCATTTTAGCCTTGCACTCTCTGAAGAATGTTCTATGGGACATTAATTTGGTGAGCTGAAGGGAGATATTTTCTCAAGCTCTTTGTTGAATATATATTTCTACAATACTACCCATGAAAATCCTCAGAGTGAAGAGTCTGGCCTACCCAAGAGCTATTTTCTAACGTTTAAAAGTATATCTGAAGACCTTTTTAAAATATAATAAATCTTGAACTTTCCTTATTGGAGAGATTTTTCAGATTTGCACTGAGCAGAGCTCCTATGTCAGGTGCACACGGCAGCCAGGGTAGGCTTTGAGTAGATGGTTCTGAAATGCCATATTCCATCCAAAGGCAGCAGGAGCATCTTGGAGCTTTTTAAAATAAATGCAGATTCTCAGGCCCCACCACAGATCAGCTGAGACAAAACTACTGGGAGTCAGGGACCTACATCCTGGTGTTCGACCAAGTCTTCCAGAAGCTTCTGACGCTTGCTGGGTATAAAGTAGACTGATGAGCACAAGAAACTGAGTCTGTCTCGCCTGCTCTTTCCAAATCACCCCCTTTCCTCATAAACATGCTCACTTAGAAAGTTGCTGTAGCCAACACTTGTTTTTGAATATCACAGCTAAAGACAGAGAGTTTATTTTCCTTCCCAAAATCATGATGCAAAACGTAATTCCTACATGATGGTAGGTAAAGATAGGGCCTCTGTGACCTTATGGTATCTTTTATATCTGTTCTCAAAGATAAATCTCTATGGAGAAGAGTTTGGTAGGAAAAGAATGAGCAGAGGAAAAATGAGGAAACCCAGACCTCAGATGAATCCTCTGGAATGCATATGTCACATCTCGCCAATTGAGGTGACATATGAAGAACTAAGGAAATTAATGGGGTACACAAAAATCATAAGATGTGTAAGAAAATGATGCTGCATTAAGATAGAGAACATCATTTTTCTATAAAAGGGCCAAGGGTCAGAGGTGAGTGGTAGAATATTGCCCCAGCATACACTTAATTCCAAGCACTGAGAAGAAAGTTAAACAGACAAGGTTTGATCCTTCTACTGCTTATATAGGTGGGACGAGATGATAAACTAAAGATTAATGGGTTATTAAATCCTTATTCCAAAGTATATAGTGTCCCTTTCAATATCTTTCCTAAAGGGTTGAAAATAATTATAAAATATACTGCTTGAATTGACTTTACTTATTCCATTCTTATTTCTGACGAGGGTTTTGTGTTAATTGAAACTTTTTAAAGACAAGATTTAAAAAATCAACATAAAGGGAAATAAGAGGAAAGGAAAAATGAAAATGGGGAAAATATTTCTAGATAGAAAGGCATGCCATACTGTTTGTTCCGATAATATCATAAATCAGCTTGAAATCATGGCAGCTGCTGATACATAGCAGAGAATAAACGGGGCCTTCTTAAGAGAAGTGGGCAGACCCATTTAACAACAACGACAACAACAACAAAACCGGTTCCTTGGAGGAAGCAGATATGCTCTCCATATTAAATCTGAAAAACCCTTTTATGAGTTAAGTTTATCAGAAACAGAATTTGTTCATCCGTCCTGAGAAACAGCCAGGGACAATGACTAGTGTTAATTAAGTCCTGTGATAAGTCAGGACTAAATAGTAATGGTGTTGATCTCTGTCCCTCATTAATTCTAACCCAGGAGATAAAATGTAATTCACTCATGATCTGATCAAGAGTCAGGGCATAGTAGATATAAAATTACAGTTGATATAAAAATATACTGCGGTTGAATAGAAGTTGATTATCTACGAAGAGGCCATGACTCATGACAAAAGACACTACACGAGATGAACAAGCCATCTATCTAAATGGCAGACAGAACCACTCTCTTTCTACAACTTAGTGCCACTAACAAAATAGGAAAGTGCTCCTGATTACCCCCATCACCGAGGCTTAGATGAAGGGACAAGGAGGGTGGTTGTGTAGTGTCATGTACTTAATGTTTAGGCAATTCCTCTTCCTCCTTGTCTCCCTTCCTCTTTACCCTCTTCCCTCTCATCTCCCTTTCCCCTTGCTCCTCTTCCCCAAATCATTAAGCCTTTTATAGCACATCTTGTAGAACATCTCAGCTAGAATTTACCATATTTCTGGTATGGTGTATGCAAATTTGAACTTTTATGTAATTGTAAAAACTCTATTAATTCTACCAAATAGTGTCTGCTGGCAGAAATGAACCATGTTCCTAATTCCTCATCTACAACTATGCCACATAACACCATGCATGAGTTAGAAAATGATGTGCTAGCACCACAGATGTATTCAGATCCCCTAACCGAAGTGTAAAGTAGAGAATGAGCAATCTCTCTGCTGATTGGCAATGTTTCTCCATCAGGTCTACAGACCCACAGCTCTGGTTGAGTATTATCTTTACATTACCCCTAATGGTGACTTAGTACCAGTGTACAAACTGTAAAATGATACCCAGAAACACAAACAAAAAAATCCCATGTTGATCAAATGACCAGATATATGTCTATCTCTCTATGGGAAGAGGTGAAGGACTCATTGCAATGAAAAAGAGGAAGTTGTGCTGAAGCTGATGTCCACTAAGCTGATGTCCATTAGCAGTTACGTTTATGAACAAGTTGATTATGTATATGTGTGTGTATATAATTTTATTTTATTTGTGTGTCCATGTACCGTGAGTGTTTGTGTGTATACCTCATGCATGCAGATGCCTTTACAGGAAGCTTTTTTCAGCTGCCTGATGTCAGTGCTGGGAAACAAATCTGAGTCTTCTATAAGAAGAGCAAGTACTCTTATTCACTGACCCACAGATCCAAGCTAGTTGAACTGATTTTAAAATTTGTCTCCAGGTGGCTGTTGGGTGTTGAGGCTTCAGACAGAAGATGAGAAAAGTTACTTCCAGAGATCCACATGGAGGAAAGTGGCTCTCTGTCATACATTCGTTGTTTGGGGGCATTTTCAAATAGCATCCGTGGAAAATAACGCCAGGGAGCACACAACAGTTTTATGGACCAGAGGGATGCAGCACTGTGAGTTAACTGAGATGCTTTCCTAGAAGTAACTTGTTATGTTAAAAAATAACAACCTCATCTAAAAACACTGCTGGTCCACACAGTGGGGAGTGAGTCCTGGAGGCGATTGACCACCAGTTAGAATCTACTGTGAAGTGTAGCTCATATCCTTTCTAATTTTCCATACTACCCAGAGAAATAGCAAAACCCCACAGCATTGTAGAACAATAAAAATGTTTACCTTTATGCATCTTTAAAGATATTTAGGAAAAAAAAGCCACTTTTTGAACCTCCTGAACATGCATGCATATTTAACATTTATTTCAAGAGACTGGAGAGCTGAGGGCTTCTTTGTCTGGGTTTTTGCCCAAAGAAGTGACTTCCACTTCAGTTCTCAGGCACATTGGGAGATGCCAAGAGCTAATTCCTAGGGAGGTATGGACTAGATGCCAGGGAGCCTCTGGTGAACTGGGGTAGCCAAATCCCAAGCACCAGATGCTCTCTGACAACTCGTACCAAGTACTTGAACCATTTTGAGAAATGAAAGAACAGTGTTCATGTTCCAAATAGAATGGTGAAAGTAATTCTTAAAAAGAAAAGATGAACACACTTCCAATAGCTCTGATCAGAAAAATAGCAAAGCATACGTTTCCAATGAATTATTTGAACATCCTATAATTCGTTCCCATTCTACTCCCATAATCATCGTTTCATCAACTGTCATTGCTCACTTAATTCTATAAGCTGTAGATTTCCGTTAATCATGACCCTGAATATCTCAACCAAAATGCTTTTTACACCTACGACTTGAATTTCAAAATGACACCTCCTTACAGGGGCTATTCAAGTCTCTTGCAATCCCTTCTTTTAATTTTTCTGTAAGAGAAAAAAATAAAGGTTAAAATATGATTTTCTAATACCTTCAGCATCCTGGACAAGCCCTTTAATGAATTCTTCCAAGGATTCTGCTCTGGTGTTGGTCCTCTCAGCATCTTGTCCCGTTTGCTCACCATCTGCTGTCACTTTGGTCGCCTAATGATTCAAATTTAGGAAAAGCATAATTAATAGAGATGATGAAGTTAGAGCTCGAGAAGCTCCCTCTGGCTACATTTTCTTTCAAATTTTACTTTGAGCCAAATGCAATTGATGAATTATTGATCAGATGTACTGGCAATGACACCCTGTATTCAAGTATACAATTAAACTTTATGACTGTTTCCATTAAATGGAAATCAGAGAGTCATATTTGGTCCTATTAAAGTCCCTTTTATAGGTGGTGACACAGAAGTGTTAAAACATAATTATTTTGAAGTATATCTTCAAGGTTCCAATACCAAAGTCTTTAATGGAATTCTCAGCCTCCACATGTTGCAGTTTTGTCTGGATTTTATTTTCTGAAACATGTGGTATGCAGCAATGACCTCTTGAGGGAGGAACAAGCCATCTGTCTCAATAAGCTTGATCCTATGGATTCAGTTTAGATCGATATGTAATTAAGAAACACAGGAGGCATGGAGTACTTAGCTCCTCAGTAGTAAATGCTATGTTTTAGAACATTCCAAAGATGCTAGTAAAACATTAAGGCAGAATTAATACTTGCTTTTCCATATGACATCACTAGAAGTAATCACAGAATCACACACCATGGTCAACAAAAGGAAACAGAAGGCCCCAAACGGCCTTCCCATCCAATGCATAGCCTATAATGTACTCATTTGTGTTCACATTGGAAATTCCTAGGATGCAACGGGATGGATTTGTGTTCAGTGCAGACATAACATGGCCAGATACAAACAGAATGGATGATATTAAATATTACTTTAAAAAATACAAGTTTTCAATCACAATAGCACGGGTTTAAGCTATGCTAAAAATAGCATGGGTTTAAGCTATGCTATTTTGAACAAAAGAGAAGTCCTATTACGTCAAGAAACAAAGCATTATCCATTAGCAGTTATGTTTATGAACAAGTTGATTATGTATATGTGTGTGTATATAATTTTATTTTATTTGTGTGTCCATGTACCATGAGTGTTTGTGTGTATACCTCATGTATCTTTTGTTCAAAAGATGCTGGTAATTTAGTTACTGACATTGAATCAAAGAATGAAAAGGTGCCTTTGTGTGATATTCCATGATGTTCAGATTTGCATAGTTTTAACACTCTACAGCAGTGGTTCTCAACCTGTGGGTCATGACCACTTTTGGGAGGGTAGGCTAAACAATCCTTTCAGGGTTCAAACAATTTTTTTCACAGGGGTCACCTAAGATCATCCTGCATGTCACACATTTACATTAGAATTCATAACAGTAGCAAAGTTACAGTTATAAAGTAGCAACAATAATAATGTTATGGTTGGGGGTCACCACAACATGAGGTGTATTAAGGGTCACAGCTTCTGGAAGGTTGAGAGCTACTGCACAGTCTTGTGTCAGAATGTTTTAATTCTAGGAATGACCAGAGAATTAATGTTTTTTATATATACAAGTGGATTTTAAATAACAAATATTCATTTAGCCAGCACAAAACATGACAGGAGACGCCACAGAAATTGATCTGCATTTTATCTCTAACCTACTCCCTAGACCCCATTGCGGGAGGGGCCAGTAATAGGTTGAGTTCATGGTGGAACCTGAATTCCAACTGTTGTTACCCAGGGTTTAAATTTGCAAGTGTCAACATCACAAGGATGAAAAGGGTAGAACCCACTGGAACTATTTAAAACTCCTGTTTGCAGTTTTAAATCATTTGCAGTTTGTAGTTTTAGTCGTTTGCAGGCAGCAATGACTCCGAGGATACTAATAAACACACTTGACGCTCTGACTTATTCTTCTGAAATACTAATAATAGGATTATTTTTACTTTAGATTATTGACAATTCCTTTTAGAAGTAAACTATGCATGTGATTTCTAAGTATCTTAATTACCTGCTTCCATAGTAATTGTTACAAGTGTGTCCCAGTAATTCCTTTCAAATCAGTGTTCTCTAGTTATTTTTAGTCATGACTTAGATGGGTCAAATAATTTTACACACACACTTCTTCAATGTTACTTCTCATTGCTAACTAAGCTAAACTATTCAAGATATTGACAACCTGAAATATCTTGGAAGTTTCTGTAGTATAAACTGTGTTCTGATTCTGCTTTCCACAACCCCTCCTATGTTAACATGTCACTGGGCACCATAATGGAATTGGTCTACAATATGGTCATCTTCCAATATCTTATGAATAAATGTATCCACCAGCACCAGCATATCTTACAGTACAAAAATATATACTTTTTGACATAAAGTTTAGTTTTTTGCCTTAACAATATCTTTTCTAGATTACCAATATAGTTGCACCATCAGGTTCACTAATCTTTAAGAATTTAATACATCTAATCCTTTAAAACGTTTATCAGTGTGCTCTCTCTTTATATTTAGATGGCCGAGAACATATCCACTGTGCTTCTCTCTCAAGTTATTGCATCTATGGAGTATTGTGTAAGCAACTTCATTAGCAAACACTTTGGGTTCATATCACGCTAGCACTCCAGTGTCATCTTGGGATAAGAAACATGTTTATAAAAGTAATGCCTAACGAAACTCTCTGGCTCCCCTTCAGCATGCCGCTCAAGCCAAGCATTCCCCTTCTTCGGAGTCTCTTGTTTCTTATTGTCTCTGCCCAGAATGAACTCTGCTAATCACTTTCAGAGACTTTGCCTTCATACATCCTGCCACTTTCCAGTTTTCTTTCTCTTAAGCACAGCTGTTGACAGGGTTCTTACCTAGGTCTCTACATCCACTGCAGACAAGTGCTTCCTCCACAGCATAGCATGCTTTAGAACCACATTAGTAGAGTGAATAAATAACTGATTTACCCACTTCTTGACTTCCCCTCTCCTTTTAAAATGTAAACACCACAAGAGCAAGTTGTGGCCTGCTGTATTCATCTTTTTGTATCTCTCTCACTATCAAAATAGTCCCTGCATCCAGTTAAATAGGCCTCTAACCAATTTCCTCACAAAACTCATCAGAGTTGTTAGATAGTTTGCTATATCTATCTGTCTAATTTCCACCGTCGGGTGCTAGGGATTCTGTCTCACATTTTTTATTCCTGAGCAAACCAGTCATAGTCTGTGGTAAACTGCAGGGCGTCTAACATGTTGGATGACTGGCTGGTATAAAAATAATCAAACCAGCCACCCTTCTGAAGTGCTAAAGCTTGCTGGAGTGATCCAGTGCCATTCAGACTGACCATATGCCTGGTGCTATGCTTGCCAGGGAATGTGGACAGCGGAACAGGTTTCTGGGCATTTTTCATTGCTCACATGAAGCTGCTACTTATGAACTGCAGCTGAGGACTTGGGAGGAGAGCCAGGCTAGAGGCCCTCCATTTGCAGGGCACCACAGTCTGTCTCATAACTCTTGATAACTCCAAGTTCTGATGATACATCTGAGTCCAGGATGGTGGAGATGGGGTGAAGGTTCCGGACAGATGGAGTCCTCAGATCCTGTTCAAGGCTTACTTAGGATGAGTCTCTTTGGCACATATAGTAACTTCCTCTACCTGGCACCAAGACACTGGCTTGGGTGGATTAACATGTTAAAGGACAGATTATGTATTCAACCTCTGCCAGACTCTGCATTCAGTGCAGATTCACAAGGGCTTATAAGACTTTCCATCTTAGCAAACTTCCTTCCCCGGGAGACACCCAATTTCTACAGGATGCAAGTGGAAATATGGGAGACTTAAATGCTCTACTTGAAATTACAGGTATGGAGCTGAGGGGGAAAAACCACACAGATTTATTGACTTTTTTCTTTTGTTTTTCTTTTTTTGGTCTGTGCCAAATGCTGTTGTATATCTAGCTAATATCCAGGTATCTGAGGAAAATACACTGAAAGACAGAACATCTGAAGTGGGAAGAGAAACATTTGACACTTAGAAACATTTGACAAATCAATACATTTCACAGTCCACATCAGAACATCTCTTAGGTATAGATATTTCAAACAATGTTATCTCATTATACTGTAGCTAGTCATCATCTGGTCAAAAGGGCCCCAGAAGAAACCCACCAAGGAAGTCTTCTACAAATGCTCTGTTGCCTAAGGCAGTGGACATTGGTCAAGGAGTCACTTGGGGTCATCTCTGCCTTTCAGTGCTAGGACTGTGTCTTGCCTGTGTTTATTCTTAAGATTACCAGGCACCATCTTTCCTACTAGATGCCATCATTTCTGACAAATTGCAGGGTATACACAAAGATCATGTTCACCCAGGCTGTTGGTACTACTACTGATGAGAGCTAAATATCAGCTGCTAGGAGCTACCTCCAGGATTCAGTCTGGAATCCTGGAATCCTGTTCTTTTGTTTTAGAAAATTGCCATTCCTATCTCTGATATACCGTTCTTCTTCATTACAGTCAACACTTTCACTACCCAAACATCTTTTATTATCTTTGATGCTCTTACTTCTACATCCCCTGCTTGTATACTGTATTCTTTCCAGTCTTCCTATATAAAAATGCTTTACTCACCAAAGCATCTCTTTACCTTTGATTATCTTTTAAAAATATTATGCTCACTCAACTAGATTATATTTCCCCTGGGTTTTAGTTATTTTGTCAATTTATTTCAGAGTATTTAGATCCAGACAGCATGCTTGACCACCATGCCAACATTAATTTGCTTTTTAATAATGTAGCTTTTACCCCCCTCTGGTAGCTCAAGCAGGTCTCACCATGTCTCTTCAAATCTGCACATAATTTTCTTGGTTGGCTATTACTAGTGTCTTAGATTGCAGGCTTCTCTATGTTAAAATAAGAACCTAATGGAGCAAATCTAAATACCGAATAGACAGCATTGCTTAAATACCATCTGCTTTTGAATCTGCAGACTCACATGGGTTCTTGCTATAATCAAATTTCAGATTTAATCATTTACATGGTATGTATAAGGGCCATCTTTTAGACACTACCTGTGCTGTGTATCTAAGTGATAGTGGCTCACTCCCCAGACAAACTGTTGGACCAACAACACACAGGGACTGGAAGCTGTCACCTGGCCCTATGGAATGACAAGGGAGACATTTCTAAAGGAATGCCTTTCTAAATATTTCCTGTGTCAATTTACCAAAGCAACATGATCGGTGACAGATCCCGTACCCTCTTAAAATCACAGGAGAAAGAAAAAGTAAAGGGCAATCAATGCCAGCAACTTGAACTTGAACTTTTGAAAACTGAAATAAAGCATCACAAACATATGACATTATTGGCACTTAAAAATTGAAAAAATAGTTTTTGTTACTTTGCAAGTGCTTCATTGTTATTAAGCCTGATTTTCAATAGACAGTAAAAGACAATGTAAACAAAGCTAAATTTTGATATTCATGCTGCTTATAGCACGGTCTTCTTATAGAATATAAAGCATGTGGGAAGCAGCTTTCAAAGAACATATCTATCTTAATGTAAGTGCTGCCTCGTTTTAATATAGTTTTAAAGAAATTCAAAGTCAGTGTTGATTTTGGATTTGTCTACATTTCTTGTAGTTATTCTGACACTAATCTTTTTAGCCAGAATAGTAAGGAAATAGTTTTCTCTTTTAAAAATGAGTACCAACTATATAAGCACTTCCAGGCAAAAAGGCAGGTGTTACATGCAGAGTGAGTGCACATGCGTCTTACACAATATATGACTACCTGTCAGAGAAATGGAAGCTTTAGCTCCAAGGCAACTTGGGAGCCTAGTGAATCTCAACATTACCTGATGTCAGAATCATCTGACACATTCATGAAAATCCCAGCATCATGATTCCTGTGGGCCTGAGCCCTGAACCAGGGAAATTCCACTATGAAACCCTACTTCAGGACAGGAGGTACTGGAGAACAGGAAGTTGTGGCTACTTGCATGAGTCAGGCTCAGGAGTCAATCACAGGACTCCTTGCTTATCCACTGTCTGTGTAGCCTACTATCAGATACTCGAGTTCTTTACCTCTCTGCTTATGGTTTAATGTTTCTACAAAGGTTTGGACTTTTCAGAACCTTGACAACCTGCAGACTGCTGTTAGCTACAGTAGCTAAGGATCTGTGATTCCTGCATGAAGCAAGGTGCTGCAGAAGTGGTCCTAGAAGGGTAAAGTTACCAAAAGGTAAGACAAGAAGAAAGCAGCAGCATCAACAACAATAGCAATAACAGCAAGAAACCCAGACATCCTTGGGTGATGGTGATGAATTCTGGGCTAAAATGTCAAATATACACTCATGGGGAACAAACAAAGAACAAAACCAAACTGATACAAGAGACTACATTAGGATGAGAAACTCCTGCACCTTTAAGAAAATAAGAAAATAAGCCATAGACTAGAAAACAATTACCCAATACAAAACAATCATAAGAACCTTTAAAATTTAACAAAGGGGCAGGTTGGGGAGATGACTAAGTGGGTGAAGTGCCTGTTTCACAGTCTTGAAAGCGCTGAGTTTGGGTCCCCAGCACCCAGGTCAAAAGCTGAGCACAGTATTCTGCCTCTATAATGACAAAAATCTCCAAATCTAACAATACGGATATCCACTAGGGACATGGAATGACAGAAACTCCTACTCAGTGCTGAGAGTCAAAGTGTTATACCTGGTTCAGAAGACACGGGAACTTTCATATGATACTAAACATACATTCCAGGAGTTAGGCTGCTTGGTACTTTCTCACAAGAGGATCATGTCCACACAAAAATCTGAACAGAGATATTTACAATGAATTTCTTCATAATGCTAAAACTTGGGAGCAAGACACCCTTCATTAAGTACATGGATAAATCAACTGTGGTGTGTGAAGGGAGTATTCAGAGCCAAAAATAATGAGCTATTAAGCCAGGGAAAGATGGAGAGAAGCCTTAGGTGTGAATAATCCGGGGGTAAAATGTCAGTCTGAAAATGCTGCATTTTGTGTTTCCAATTACATGACATACTGGCTAAGATGCCTAACAGAGAGACTGAAGGTAGAGAAACTATTCTGTAGTACAAGGCCATGTTGGATATGGGCGTTCCATGCTTGTGTGCAATGGCAAGAGTGAACAGAAAAACAGGTGACAGATCTTGGAGAATAATAACATAGCACTGTAGGTTACTGACAACAGCCAATGCCCCATTCTAGTTGGGCAGGTGAACATCAGAGTAGTTATGAGTGTGGATGGCTGAAGGTGTATGGAGACGCTCTGCACTTTCCATTCAAGTTTGCTTTGAGTCTTTAACTGTTCTTTTGGCTTCTAAAAATATACAAATTTAGCTTGCTGAAAAGAAAAGAAAGGATGTGGGCTGAGACACAAAAGAGATAGGACGTTTGTAGTGAAATAGTCCTGTGTTTCTAGACTGAGATCATCAGGCTACACAGACAGGTTCAAGGAGGGCAGGAACTGTGTCAGCTTCACTTGCAGGTTTATCTGCAAGTCAGCCAAAGAGCTTGCAATGGTGATACCCAGCAATCAACTGTTGGGTAAGTGACATGCTGTCTGTTTCATGGCCTTCTCTCCTGACCAGATTAAACTTGTAGCAGTTTTAGGCATTTGTCATGTATGCTTTTGTTCATTTATTTCATGCTTTACTATGTATTTGCATGTAGTTACATCATCCAGCATACACCTAAACGCTTACACACACACACATGTACCCCTTCCATACACACACACACATGTCCACACACATACATGACTAAAAGCTTCAGCAGGGTTGGTGGAGGCTCATTAATAATAATTTTCATCTGCCAAACCGTAACTTGGGCTTTAGATGGAGTGGTCAAACAGAAGGAAATGAGTTGAACAGAATCAAATTTAGCAAGACTTCTTTAAACTCTCTTATTCATGCAACAAGTCAAAAATTACTAATTAAATTAAACCAGTGTGAGTTTTACTAACTTAAGCCAGAGGCTTTGTTCTATCTTAACGTTTTGCATGGGTGAGCTGAGTCTTTGAGAAGGGATTTCCAGTGTGCTTTGGAAACTCAGGACTGTTGTTCATCAATATGTACTTAAAAGCCATTTAATTTTCCCGTGGAACTTTCCCTGATGCAGTAGCAGATTCTGTGGAAAGTACAGAACCAGTGCCAATCTGGAGCTGGGTCCTGCTCAGGACTCCCAGACATTTAGCAAGTTGTAAAGGCATTGTTAATTTATTCCCTGTTAGCCTTTCTTTAAATAGACTAGGTACTCTCCAAGGATTTTCTAACTCCAACATTCTTTGTCATTTAAATCGCCTGGATCCTAGGTTGCAGGCCAGTCTCCATGTTCATGCATTTTTCTATCCACAAGGTGGCAGACTTTATGCTGTTTTCCTCTGCCTCCAGTGGTAAAAAGGACCCTCTTGCAGTTTTGACAATTTCCCCTTACCAATTGCTGGGAAAAAATCTGCTAGAAGCAGCATGGATTTTTACATCCTGACTCTAAATGGTGTCTTAAATGCTCCAGATTTTGACAGTAAAGATTTCATTTTCTAAGTAGGAGTACTACTTGAGACTGCATTTCTGTAACAATGTAGAAACTCTACGAGGATTAAAGACACAACAAGGATTTTCATTTGTTTTTCTTTTTCTTTACACAACCAAGGACAGAGTTTTGATACGTAGGATTGATTAAAATAAAAAACAACTTTTACAATGGAGTCTACTAGATAAGGTCCTCAAAATATATAGTCAACCTTAACCTTTTTCCCTGATCTACATCAAGTATTTCAACCCTGTTTTATCGATTTATTGTTTATGCATTTGGAGAAGACCATAGGGAAATAGAAATTCCTTTAGAGAAGAATTAGCCAACTGTTATTCCTGGAATTCATGAGAAAAGTTGTGAATTAGAAAGAAGATTTCAGAACATGAGTGTTGTTTGCTTTAACTTGAAGGCAATCAATTCTCTAAGATGTACATGCTTTAGGGACATTCACAGCTTTTCCAACTCACTCTGGTCAGAAGAGCATTCATTTCCATCACGAGTGTGTTCACGTTGCCCTCTGCCAACTGAATGAGCTTCTCTGGTGCCCGCTGCGGTGAGAGCAGGTGCTGAAAAAGATTTCGGACCATATACATCTTAGTAAACAGTTTGCCAGTCAACCTAAGGTTGAACAGAGCATGTTTGTTTTCTGTATCCACTAAACACTTAGCACTTTTACCCTAAATAGAACAAAAACTACTGTAAATGGGCAGTGAACTCACCAACTGCCACGCCAGAGATGTAGGTAAATATTAAGACTTGCTGTACTTTATTGAGAAATTAGTATGCTCTAATGTTGTTTGTTTGTTTGTTTGTTTGTTTATCCTTCCCCCCATTAATGTCCTATAAGAACTCTGTGAGATAAAAGTTACTCCATTTTCTGGATGAGCAAATGTTGACTGCAGAAGAGTTTTTAACAAAGGCTCATCAGCTGGTACTGAGTTGAGGGTAAAAGGATCTTTGCATTTATCAAGGCTCCCATTCCAATCAGCATAGCTGCAGCTTACAAGCAAGAAAGAGAGCAGCCGCTGCCACACAGACCTTGCTTGCCAGGATGGTCTTGTTGTCAAGATTGGTAGGAGCTGGCTTTATACACACAGCTGTGCCAGATTCCGCCACAATCTATGAGAGACTGTTTTTAGACAGAGTCGCTGTGATCGTGATAAATTTATTGAAAATTAGGCCATTCTGCAAGTTTGTCTAAAGGTAGACATCTCCACATCCCTGTACATATCAAAAAAATCCTACCCCTCATTTCATGACTTAATAATAGTGGTCACTGTTCCTCATTAATCATAACTTTAGTACCCTGATTTTCTTTTCTAGGTAAGATTCACTAGAATTTACAGTTAGAGCTTTACTCCCACTTTCTAATGGCTCAACTGACTACCAGTGCCTGCATCCAGGAACCTGGTCCATCATGGAGGCCAAGTACAAGTCTAGAGATCATCTGCCATTCTTTATGCACTCTCATGGAGATGTTGCTGGATTTCCCCACATGGCTTAGTGTCAATGATGGCAATGAGCTCATAGGTTCTGCTTCGCCTATCATGGGTATTCTTTTGGTGACCTTTGACAAGAACTTGAGAAACAGAACACTAATTATCAAGAAAAGATCTTAAGTTTTCAAATAATAGATAAATTATGGAAAAAGGATATAGATAAAAAATGAAGGAAAGACTGGAATTTTAGAACTCTCAAGGTTATTTTCATAAACTCTAAGACCTAAGGTGGCTTTGACAGATGCCTTTGCTACTAATGATCCTTTCAGAGAATGCCACCAGGAATCTTGTCATCCACTGACTACATGTTATTTTAAAAAATGTTTATGTCCAACTGAAATATTTGATTTTCTAATTTATTTCCTAGCCTGTATTCTCTCTATGTGTATGGAGAAATCACTGGCCAGCCTCCTTTCCATGAAGTATTTATGTCTGAATGTGAGATGTGAGGTATGTAGGTCTGTAGCCTAGCTGACAAGGTTGTCCTTTCTATTGCCCTGCCCTCTAGAGTTTAAGCCTTATCTCTCCCAAGCAGGCCTGACTTCTAATGTCTGCCAACAGGTCCAGTGCCTTTCTGTGCCTCATGCAGGTGGCTCTCCTAGGCAAGAATCAGCGAGAAGAGCCTGGCCTGGGGCCAGGGAGGCCTCAATACTGGATGACTAGATTTTCTCACATGAATTATTTTGTCTCTTTAAGGTTGGAAAAGATGTGCAGTCTCAAAGGCCCTAAAGTCATACTACCTGTCTTCAAATCTCACCTCAACACTTATTAGCCATGTAAAACCAAACTTCACTATGCCTCAGTTTCCCTACTTAAAAATATTTAATACAGTACTTTTGTTTTAGTCTTTTCAGACAATTGCAACCAAAATCTCCACAGACTAGGTGGCTTGAACAAAGTGGTCAGTTCTTGAAACTGAGCAGCCTAAGGTGCCAACTAATGGGGTTGCTGTTACCAGCAACCTGTACATGGTTATCATCTCCCTGTGCTCTGTGGTTCAGAGAAAGATCCTCTTCCCATTCTTACAAGGATCATATTGAATCATGAGGGCTTCATCCTCGGTCCACAATTTAATGATGATCCCCTCCCAAAGATTCTGTTTTAAAATACCATCATGACGGGAAAAAGGGCTTGTGTGGTTCATAAACTGATGTGTTGAGATGCTAGTCTATAAGGTTTTAGCAAATGTGCTTTCAGGAAGTGAGTAGGTGATGAGGGAGCCCCTTTCTGCTTGGGATTGTACCCTTTGAAATATACCTAGAGAGCTCACTATTCCTTTCTGGTATATCTGGCCACAGCAAGCAGTCATACAGATACAAGGAATGAGCCCTTACCAGAAAAGAATTTGCTTTCAAGTTGGGCTTTCCAGCCAGCAGAACTGTTAAACTAGCATTTCCATTGTTTGTAAGCTAGCCAGTTATGGCATTTTGTTAAGGCAATAGAATAGCCTAAGACACAGTTTCTATATAGACGCTTAAGAGGGCATACATAGTTCATCAAAAATCTGCTTCTGCCTCTTGGGTTTTGTTGTTATATATTATAATACATTTACAATCTTTTATTTTCCCCAGAGGACAGTGGTCAAAGATACTTTAATGTAGAAGCACATTCATCACACAGTCTTCAGATTACAAAACAGAAGGAAAAACAGGCATTCCGTTTCATAAAAAGAATTTATATACATTCGTGTTACATGATTACATGTAGAAAATATAAACCAAATCAACAATATTACCTTATTCATATGTATTCATACATACAAGGACCCTTAATATTTTTCATTGTGCATTATATAAATTTTTCACGAAACATTTACAATCTTAATTCTATAGCTTTTCAACAAATGTTAGTTATTTTTACTGCCATCATTAAGGCAATGGTGACTATTAAAAAATATTAAAGAAGCTATTCCCTAGAAAAGCATAACCATCATCACCAGTGATGATTTCCCCCTTCCTCACCAGCACCGCACATGTCTCATTCTACTAAAAGTGCCTCTGCAATCCAGGTCCTAGCAGACCTGTGCTTTCACCAGTTTTTCTTTTTTTTTTCTTTTTTTTTATTTCAAAGTTTTAGAAGGTATGGGATAACCATGTATTTTTGTTATTGGCTTAATTGTTAATGGTTTAATTATTATTCAACTATTGCTTTTATTTTACTTTTTGCTTAGTTCTTTTCTTTTCCTTTTTTTCCCTCTTCTTCCTCCTCCCCTCTCTCCTTCTCCCTCCTCTCTTGTTTTTCTTTTTTCTTTTTTCTTTTTAGACAGGGTCTTTCTGTGTGGCCGTTACTACCAGGGAACTTGCTCTGTGGACCAGGCTGGTCTTGAACTCATAGAGATTCACCTGACATTGCCTTCCAAGTACTGGGATTAACGGTGTACACTACTATCCATGCACTCCACCCCTGGCTATTTAACTATGTTTTTTTTTTTTTTCTTAAACATTAGAGAATCTGTGTAAGCTTCCTGAATATATGGGAAAACCAGACCAGTTAGGACATGCTTGGGGAACTTAGTGCAACTTAGGACCCTATGTGGATCTTATGGCTTCTCAAGTACTTGAAAATTGGGTGACAACATCTGAGTAACTACTTCTCACCCCATGTAAACCACGTTAATTTCTAAGTGTTACTTATTTGCCTTTTATAGATTGAAAGTTTTAGTTTTAGGATAGTGTAGAATGTCTTGAATTGGTACCTTCAGAATGACTTTCAAAGTTGCATAACATTTTAATCAGCTTGTTTTTTCAGGAATATTAAAGATTAGTAAAAGCTTTCCTGAATCCCAGGGTATAGAACTGGGAGATGGGTGCCAGGCCTTGATCTTAGGACCTGCCTTTGCATGGATCAAAGGTCAATTTGAGTGTATAAGTTGTGCATGCTTGTCACTTCAGAACCCTTTGAAGGGGGCTGTTCAGTCCCACTGCAGGCATGTGGAACTGAGTAAGCTACCTGCCACCTGCAGAGGTAAGAAGCCATAGGGATGAAGTCAATATCATAGTCTCCTTGCAAGAAGCAATTTACTTTCAGCCAAAATCATATTACTTTAGATTAATGCTTTTAATTTGAATTTTATTGGTTTTGCAGACTTTGGTAAGGATTAATTTGTTTGGATTTTATGGAGCTATAAGTATAAGGGGTACATACCTGATTTTATGTTTGCACATATTTAAGTCACATAATAAAACTGATTTACGGCAAATGGGGGGAGGGATAGAAGAGTATTTGTCTTTAATGGCACTCTGCACAGTACAGTTCTCCAGTTTGAAACACCAGTTTAGGTATTACTTTCCTGCATTTGCTTTCCTGGTTTGGAGAAGTAAAAGAAACATGGACTAATGATGGCCAAGACCATTTGGGATGCCTTGTTCATCTCAGCCCCCGGCCCTGCTGCTATCAGTGCTCCCACCTACCTTGAGTTCCTGAGTTGTATTTTCAAGACCATACAGAATTTTATATGGAGCAGGCAGTGGGCCTGTGAGGTTGATGTTCATGGCCATCTGCTCTAGACGAGCCAGGTCACCAAGAAGAAGGCCTGTACACTCATCTCCACAAACTGTGAAAGGGGAAGAACAAAGAACATTTGCTCATGCTGAACACTCCAGCCAGATGTTCAAAGATTCCAGCTATATGACAATTTATGGTCCAAGCATAATTCTGTGAACGATGATGAGATGCAGCATCTCAGATAATTAACGTTATCACACTGACAACAGCTTAAAAAGAATGGAACCAACCAAAGAGCAAGTTATAGCTGCTACCCAGAACCTGAAAGACAGAGGGACCAAGGAAGAGCAAATTGAGTTTGTACGGAGTAGGGGGAAGCATACTGCAGATGTAGTAAGGGAAAGGCAAGACACAGTAAATCCATGAAAACATTGCACTGGGATGTTCTATGTACCCAAGTATGCTGTGCATCCTCCAAGAAACTGCATAGCATCTGTAGTATTTTCTCCTGCAAAGGTTCCATGTACTATGAAAAAAGGTATGTAAGTACTATCGTGATAAATAATAAAAAGATTCTGTATGTGTTTGAGTGTGTGTGTATGTGTATACAGGTGCAGGTGTACATGTACATTCTGTGTGCTTGTGGAGGCCAGATGTCAATGTTAGGTACTCTCGCTGGACCAGGGGTTATGATTTGGGCTAAGATGGCTAGTTAGCAGATATCAGAGATGCTCATGTATCTACCTCCCCTAAGCTGGGATTAAAGGAGTGCGCCACCACTGCCCGGCCTTTTTCCTTGTTTTGATGTTTATCATTTTGTCCAGCATCTCCTCCTTTCCCAAGTATTCTCTCTCTCTCTCTCTCTCTCTCTCTCTCTCTCTCTCTCTCCCTCCCTCCCTCCCTCCCTCCCTTCCTTCCTTCTCTCTTTCTCTCTCCCATTGAGTTGCAGCTCCATGAATCTCTACTCTACTAATTAACTTTATTCAGTCTCATAAATAAGAAGCTCTCAAAGGTAGAGCAAGCTATGATCTTTACATAATTGACTCTGCTAGTATCATTCATATTATCTTTGGTGATCAGGAAGAGAAACTATTGAAACTTCATAGAAGTGGTGAGGGTGGTGGTAGAGTTGGTAAAAAGAGAAATGGACTTTTGTTACTATGTTACCAAATTAAACTTAAAAGTAGCATCACAATTTCTACAGATAATCTATATTCATTCTTTGGAAAATGTAAAAGTGTTCATACTTAGTTTTGCAGGTCTTTTTAAGACAAGGTCTTATATAGCCCAGGTTAGCCATGAATGCCCTATGCAACTGAGGATGACCTTAACATTCTGATCTGAATTCTACCTTCTGAGTGTTGAAATTCCAGGCATGAGTTGTTATGCCTTGTGTATGTAGTCCAGGAACCAGGACATGTGAATGCTATGTAAATACTCTGGTAACTAAGCTACATCTCTATCCCCACATTTTGCACAGTTTAGTTTGACATGGTAGGTAAGGCATGTATCTTTATACCAAGAAGCACAGAATGCCACAATTATGCTGTATACATAACATAACACATAACAGACACAAACTCTGTCTTCCAGCCTGTTGATGGATCAAAACCACATCCATGTTAGAAGAGAGAAAAATGCATAGCATAGTAAAAACTGAGTACAGGAGCAGGATTGGCTCATGCCCCAGACTGGCAAGAATTCAATTAGTTCTCTAAACAGCACTCCCCTGAGTACTTAATGGAGAGGAAACCATTAACAGAAGCTTGTAAACAAAGGGAAAGAAGTACAGAGGGGGATTTTCTTTTTGATAGGACAAGCAGTTAGAGGTAAGCTGCCATATCCCTTCACAGGGATCTAACAGCCCCAGCAGGGCTTTTAATAAATCAGCTCTTTGTGGGTGGCCAGTAGCATGTCATCTGAGTTACTCTGCAAGTTTCTGACATTTTACAAGTGAGTAAACAAATCTCAGGAGGCAGGGGCAGAAGTGTAGAGCTAGAACCATGTCTCTTACTGTTCCTATAGAAGGAAGGAGAATTTTTGCATCACAGAAACAAAGTGAGAAGAAGAAAGAGCAGAGGCTTCTTCACACCCTTGGGCAGTACGAGCTTCAGGAGACCTGTCAGCATTCAGCTATTGTAGAAAACATATCGCAAGAGATGATGAAGTGCTGTCTGGTATAAAGATTTAAAGATCCCCAGTGTGGTTCTCAGACTTCATTTGGCTTCTGGACCGCAGGAAGGGCCTTTAGAACTTCAGACACAAGGAGGCATTTTGGGTTTCTGATTCTGGAGGTGATGGGATGCCATGCTTTCTGATACTTGTACTGAGAATGTACTTCCCTGACAAATGCAAAAGAGACACTGATACTGCTGATTTGGGCACAACACTGTGGTAACAGGTGGACCAGGAGTCTTGTCATCACCTGGGAGCTTAATAGATAAGAAGAGTCTTGAGTATATCTATCCCAGATCCTACAAGTCACAGGCTGCATTTGAGAAAGAAAGTCCATGTAACCCACATAGGAAAGACTGGACAGTCTGCTGGAGACCAGTGGTTATCATCTTGGGATGCACAGCAGAATCACAGGGATTCAGAGTGTGCTCTGACATGGACCTTCCCCTTTCTATCTCCTAAGATTTGGGTTCTATATGTCCATAAAAAATTACACCATCAGTATTTCTAAAAGATTCCAGTTGATTCTTGAAGCCAGGCTTTGAAAGAGTGTGCCATATGAAATGGTGAGAATGCACAATTCCCAAAGGAGGAAGTTATTTTTACTTGATATCTTCTCTGTCTGGGAATTTCATCCTCACCCACCTGGTTTGTAAGCCTTCATATCAAATGTGTGATTTTCTGAGAAGGGAGACCTGACTACTGAAGTTACTGTTAAGTGAGCTAATAAGTCACAACTCACTCTTGTATTCTTCATGTATTAACAATTTAACCCTTGTGTGCATACTGGCTATTATATCTTATTGTTTGTATATTTATAAGTTGTTTCTCCTTGACTTCAAAACAGACTTTAAACATCTTTTGTTGAGGTTTCATGTTTTGCTTGTATTGCCATGCTAAATACTGGCAGCCCAAGGCCTGGTTGCCCCCAGGGATGAGAGACTGAATGTACCCAAGTGACTTGATATACCCACACCCCAAGTTATCCCTGATTGATGAATAAAGAAGCCTACAGCCAATAACATGGCAGCAGAGAGTTAGGCAGGATTTTTGGATTCCTAGACCTAGGGTCTGAGGTGACCATAAGGGAGAAAGAAGATGGAGAGAAGAAAGACACCAGGGGTTAGATGAGTCATGAGAGTATGTCCATGAGGGTGGGCCAATTGGAGTTAAGTGTAGCCAAGATAAAACCTAGTAAGTAATAACTTGGGGTTATCAATAGGAAAATAGATTGTTTTTTAAAAAGATTTATTTATTTTATGTATGTGAGTACACTGTGGCTGTCTCCAGACACACCAGAAGAGGGCATTGGATCCCATTATAGATGGTTGTGAGCTACCATGTAGTTGCTGGAAATTGAACTCAACACTTTCTGAAGAGCAGTTAGTGCTTTTAACTACTGAGCCATCTCTCCAGCCCAGGAAAATAGATTCTAATAGCTTAGAGGGTAGATAGATATCTGCCCAGCTCTAGTGCCAATTAAGGCTTATTTTAATATAAAAGTTTTGTGTAGTTTGTCTGGAAACTGAGTGATCAAGGGTGAGATACATAAAGCAGAGATGAGGTTAAGCATTTATGATAACAACCTTTGCCATAGTGTCTAGGACATTGTACACAGTAAAAATTCAAGGAATGTTTGCACATTATTGTTTTTGTCAAAGAAGGATAAGAAAATATTTTGGACAAGAATAACAGGGATCAATATGGCATAATTATGCACATTCATGAAAAGGCAAGAAAAGCAGGGAGGTAGGAGTTTGGGATCTGAGAGAGAAAGGTGTTGGTCACATAGGAAATGTTTGAATGTGAGAATGGTATGTTTGATGGCAGACCAAAAGCCACATAGATGCATAAAGAATACAAACAAGGTAAGAACAACAGTTGGAGGAAAATATAATAGCCTGGTGACTACAGAGGCTATCTAAAATCAAGATGGATGGTTGCTCTTATTATACTCCTGGCAACATACCTAGAGATCTTTATGCCCCACCACTGAAATATTTTTTTAATCTGTGTTTATTGCTTCTCAACTAAGAATAGCTAAGAGACAGAATCAGCTTAGATGTCAATAAACTGATGAATGAATAATGAAAATGTGGAAAAATCACACAACAGAACTGGATTCAGCCACAAAGAAAAATGACACAATGGAATTTGAAGGTAAGTCAGTAGAAGTAGAAAAACAGTATAATAAATGAGATGGCCTAGACAAGGAAAAACAAACACTGTGTTTCTCCTTCATCTGTGGATCCAAGCCTCAATTCTACTTCCTGAACAGACCACAAATCTTGAGAGCGGGGAGATAATATAGTATAGGTAACATGAAGTAGTGAGGGGATGCTGGGAATAGAAAGGTTAAAAGGGAATATGACAAGTGAGTGAGAGGAAAGATAACCAAAGTGAACTAGGAAAAGGCCAATGAAAGTCTACTATCCGATAACCAAACCAAAAAAGCATAGTTCGTTTAAAAACTGTTAGAAAGGAGATTTGTTCACACTGGGAAAATAGTCGGTCTAGAAGTTGCACAGAATCACAATGCCAGGTATGGGATATCTCCTTGTGAGTATTTGGTTAGAGAGACTTTAGACTCCAGAGAACATCAAAGGATAGAGTTCTTCAAAAAAAAAATGTAGACTCTTGTCATTCTTCTTGGTCACCCACCAGCACTAGATGATAATGGTCTAGTGCTAAAGACATGATGCAGAGTCGCTGCATGAGAAAACTGTAACTGAGCTGATAACTTCCTCCCTGCTGGCTTAGCTTCTATAGTGCTGTAAGGTGCTATGCAGGCAGTCGCAGAAGACAAGGCATTGGCAGTGTTATGTTGTTTTGAATGCACAATCAGCAGGAGGGAGTCCATATCTGGTTCTAAAACCCACTCAAAAGCCCATGGTAGGAGAGGCCATAGCCCCTAAGGGGGAAACAAAAATGTGCTGTTTAACTAAACTGACATAGCATTGAACTGTCTTCTAAATGTATATGTTTATACCCATAGACAATTATCATTCTCCGCCATAATCAGAGAAGCCTCTGTTTCCAGTGAACTATAGCTATAAAAGAGTCTTGGCTGTAAAGATGCTGAGAAGTAAGAATTGAGTGTTCAGATCTAAATAAGACAACATATGGCATTCACTTCACTGGTTAGAGAACATGGAGAAGAGGAGCTTAGGGAATGCAAGAGCCAGAAGACAAGGAAAAGGGCTACAGAATACCACCTTTGGGTCCCACACAGCCATTGTAATCACAGACTCTCAAAACATGTGGTTGTCTGCACTGGATCAGCTGCAACTGCCCATCAACAGGCATGATGGAGGAGGGACTCAAAGGGTCCGGCCCCACATTGTTGAATTATTTCCTACAGATACATTCAGGAAAGGAGAAATGATTATTTTCAGGTGTATACCCATTGGTGATCCCACCAGTCCCCAAAGGATAGTCCCAACTCAGTGGTCATACAGATGTCCCTGATTTACTTAAATGGCTTAAACACAAAACAAAACCATAAATCTAAAATCTGCAAGGGACAGTAAAGAAGGAGGGAGCTTGTAGGATGGGAGGGAGGGAAGAGAGAGCTTAGGGAGAAAATGCTCAAGATGTATTATATAAGATATAAAGGATGAAACTATCAAATAACTTAATTAATCAAAATAAAATGAACTCTTAAAGATAGCTGTCCCAGTGAGTACATGGATGTATTGTTATTTACTGATTACCCAGAAAAAGGTACTGTCATGGAGATGGTGCAGGAGAAAGCAGCAGGTAAGGCTGACTAGGAAGAAGCACAGGTCGTGGACCAAGATGTGTGCTTCTCAGTGGAATGAACAGAGCAACAACTTCTTCGCATTTACTACCATTGAGAGGTAAGTCTTTCTTTCTCTCAGTTTTGCTCTGGCTTTGCAATATATTCTAATCCACAGAATGTGACAAGGGACTGAGTTTTAGGTCTAGGTCTGAGCCTTAAGGATTCGAAGATTTTACTTTTGAATTCTTAGAACTCTGTTGCCTAGAGTATAATCTCAGGTTTGCCTCATTAAGAAACAGGGAGCATGGGAGAGTGAAAGGCTTATGCTCCTTGCCACCAGATGGAACCCCACCATGTAATTCAGAAATAAGCAATATCTCCCACTGTTTGGGAGTTATAGCTTGGAACTTGGGTTTTTACTAAGGACTTTAAAGTCTCAATTTAGAAGTTAGAAACAGGCATTTGTAACAATTCTTAATATTCTTAAGTCTTAAGGGATTGGATACATAGTTCAGTGGCAAAACACTTCTTCCCACTCCATAATTGGTCTTGTGTTCTATACACAGCACATGTATCCACACATGCACCTGTATATATATATATATATATATATATATATACACACACACACACACACATACACATGTAAACACATACATGTACACACACATGTATTTATATACGTATCTTTAAAAAAAAAACCCATAATGATTCTTTTCCCATTGAGCTAAGTTCCATTTCATTCCAGTCAAGTTGAATTTATAGAAGCTGATTCTGGGATATAAGTAGTAATTTGATGGCTTTTTAATCTCAGAAGATATTTAGCACATTGTCTCACTATACTTTCTAGGGTTGTTTATTCATCAGGGATCCTTTGATTGTCCTTTTTATAATTTATTTATTTTGGTGTACTTTATTTATTTCCAAGAGTGAATTGGACTAGATTGTTTGTTATAATATTGCCGAAGGATCCTTACTGGGTGATTCCTGAAAGTTCTAAGAAAAGGATCCAGCTTTTCTTTCTCCCACTTGTTTCATATAAGAACAACCTGAAGACTAGAATGTAGAAGTAGGTCTGGTGTTCTGGGATATACCACAGAACATATTGTTGAAGTATTCTGGAGTATACCACAGACACGTTGCTGAGGTAGTCTGGGATATACCACAGACACATTGCTGAGGTATTCTGGGATATACC
>JADRCH010000256.1:2766532-2884351 GCA_019843965.1 Rhynchomys soricoides
TCTGGGATATACCACAGACACATTGCTGAGGTATTCTGGGATATACCACAGAAACATTGCTGAGCCAAGCATCTCAACAAAGACTGAGCCTCCTTTCTTTATTCTACACCTAACTCCTTCAAATCGGTTTTGATTCCTCTTCAGTTATTGAAATGAAGCTCGCTTAATTGCCTCTCCAAGAACTCACTGGTACAGTTTTATGTCTCTGGGTCTAAGGGTTTATTATTCATTCCTACGTTATGGTCACTGTATTTGCTTTTTAAGGAACAGAGTAAAGCAAATTTTCATTAAGTGAAAGGTAAGTTTTATAGCAAGTGCCAGGTATTACACTCACATCTGTCTGAATGACTCAAAAAGACTTGTGAATGGAACAGCCAGGGGGACTTTTCAAAGCTTCTACCCAACTCAGTCATGGAGTTTTAAGGTAGTAGGGTTACCATTTATGTAATGGCTTGCCCTTTTATTCTGACATTTTACCCATGCCACAAGCTACTTTTATTTGACCCCAAAGTGTATGGAGTGTGTGGAAACAGGCATGCAAATGAAAAACAAATTGAATTCAGTACAATAGGAAGATCTGAAGAGCATAGAGAGAAGTGGGGTATTCTCATTCTATAAAGCATAGCTCTCCAACAAGACTGCTGGGTAAATTAATACCTATCTCATAATCAAGACACCCTCCAAACCTCTCTAAGGCGATCTCCTAATTCAATAATACAGATCAGCATATAAAGCTTGAGCTTGCCGAAAATGCATGAGAATAAAAGCAAATATTTCAAGACTATGATTAGATTCTACATGACTAAATGTTTCCCAGTCTTTGCCTATAAAAGTGTCAGGATAAATTTGTGTCTAATATTAACAAATGCAGTACTAAATCCAGATCGTTATAGCTGGGCACATTGAAGGGGCAAATCGTGCAGCCGATATTATACATCTTTCTGTTAGCAATTAGTTCAGAATATTGCATTTCTACCGGAATCCCCCATGCATAGTAATTACTGGCTTACTATCACAAACAATTCACAAACCACATTTAAAACAAAGAAGCTGCAACAGAAATGAGCACACTGAAAAGGCCAAACTCTTTAACTAATTTTAGATAGAGATACATAAATTGTCTACTCAGACCAACTAGGGATAAGTGAATATAAATTCACATTTTGAACAAAAGATAAAATTTATGCCATAATATGTATATGTTAAATTAATTAGGAAAACTGAAAGACATTGATATACCTTTGGATCTGATTTGTGTGTGTGTGCTTCCCTTAGTCACTTCAAAAAGGAACCTTCATGAAGGACAGGTATTTCACATTTGCAACCATTGTGTTCTAGAGGAAAAGGCAGGAGAATTGCGAGTTCAGAGTCAACCTGGGATAGATGGAGAATGAGAAGCCAACCTGAGGTGAAATCCCTGTCTTAAGAAACAAGGAAACTTTTTATTACCTGATTTTGGGCTTGGTAAAAACAGATTCGGTAAAATACGTCATCATTTATAAGTCAGAGTCTGTAATATGACTTGATTTCAGACATATCCAAAAGGTTTATTCACCTATTACTTCTTTTGTTAAGAGGAAAAAGTATTTGGAAATTGTTAGAATAGCGTGGGAAGGACCATTAAGATAAAGTGGTACCTCTTAGCCTCCATCTCTAGGCAGAGACATGTTTTGTCTCCTTGTTAAGAGTTAATCCAGTTGGTCAGGTCAAATGACCTAGCTAAGGGACGGCAGGTTCACCTTATGCCATATTAAAGAGGCAGAAAAATTGTCCCTAAAGAGATGGTCTACTTTATTCTCCCAGAATTCCTGCCATCTTGGACAGTCCCTATGAGTCACCATGATACTCTGCTGGGTCCGACTGCCTTTCTGAATCCTGACTTAGACAGCACTAACTCTTCTTGTTCCTTCTCACCTGTCTTTTCCCCCCAATGCCCAGCAGAGCCTCACTCTGCTTTTCCTGGTACTATAGGCTTTACTCTTTCTCCAAAGCCCACCTCCCTGCCATGTGGTTGCCTATTTACCTTGTGGTTAGCATCCATGCTATCTTGAGCTCAAGTTGCACTGCTTTGATTCTTTCTCTTTTATATTTCCCTCCTCTGGGATGCTGCTGAAATTCACAGCTTGTCTACCCTAAAGTTTTCTTCTTCTCCTCTCCTTCTCTTCTTCCTCTGCATCTTTAGCTTTTTTCTGTCTTTCTTTCTCTCTTTTCTTTTTTGTTAATAAAACCATTGCAGTCCTTCTGTAAAACTTTGTTCTTACATCCTTTTAGTGAGAGTAAGAATTCTAAGAAGGGACCCTGATTTCTCTGGTAACATCAGATAACAACAAAAACAATCTCCCATATTTCTGGTAATGTGAATTTAGGTAGCGATTCAGAAGTCTGTACCTATAGAAGTTGTGAAATACAAATGTGTATACCATTTAAACAAAATCAAATTATGAAAGGTAGGAAAAGCAAGATTTGGAAAGAACTCAGACAGTACAGTACTAGCCACATGTACATGAGGACCTGAGTTTGATCCTCAGGACATACTTAATAACCTAAGTATGATGGTGAGTCAGAGATAGGTGGATGCACTGGGCGTAGTGGCCAGCCAATCCAGAGTAGTCATTGAGTCCTGGATCACGGAGAGAACCTGTCTCAAAACAAGGGGCACAGAACTTGAGGGAAAATAATATCTAAAGTTGTTCTCTGTCTTCTACATATATGTACACACAGTTGCATACATACCAGCAAACTATAGAACACACACACACAGACACACACACACACAGACACACACACACACAGACACACACACACACACACACAGAGGGGGGGGAGTAAAATTCATTGGAGAAAAATAAATCAGAACAGACAAGCCTATTGCAGTTCAAGGATGATATAGTTTTTCAAAAACAAAACAGACTTGTAAAAGCATATAAAGACCAGAGGAATATAGCTTTTGTCTAGTTAACAGTTACACCATAGTGGGCAAGTACTATGTCAGCACTAGCTCATAGGATGCTCACAGTGTTTTGATGAGGATTGAAACAGTCACAGCCAGTGGTTAGGAATGTGGAAAGAGCAAGTACAGAAATGTAAAGGAAAGAGAAATGTAGAGAGAACCTAAGAGTGGTCGTCAGTGACATGGAGTATAGAGAATTAGAGATAATTATGAAAAGTGGGATTCAGCCTAAGCCAAGGAAGTATTTCACGCAAAACTGTTGAGATGTTCGAAATACCTTGCTTTTAAAAATAGCCAAAGGGTTAAAAAGAGAGATCAAGTTCTGTCCTGGCTTGCTTTCTATTCAGAAGCTAAGCATAATGATCAAAAGCTACTTGGGGAGAAATGGGTTAATAGCATCTCATAGTTTATAATCCATCCTGATAGGAAGTCAGGACAGGAACTTGAAGGCAGAAAGGGAAGCAGAAGCCATGGAAGAATGCTGTTTACTGACTGACTTACTCTTCATAGCTTGCTCAGTTTGTTTTCTTAAATATCCCAGATCCACCTAGGCAAAAATGACACCATACATGGTGGGCTGGGCCCTCCTATACCAGTCTCTAATAAATAATAAAAACAAACAAACAATACAAAACAAACTAAAGCAACAACCAAAAATCTTTCCCAAGTCTTCCCTATAGGCCAGTTTGATGGAGGCATTTTCTTATTTGTAAATCCCTCTTCACAAATGACCCAAGCTTGTGTCAAGTTGACAAGAAAACTAACTAGCACAGATCATTTTCATAAAGATATTTCCAATATGTAGCATTTCCATTCTAGAGATTATGAAACAATGTCTACAAAAACTATTTCATTTTAACCAATATGTTAGTTTACTCTTCTTTGGGGCAAGGGGGTCAATAAATCTTTTGTGCTCATTCAGAGTGAAAAATTGAAGTAGAGCTTAGTTTACTCTTAAATGAAAGCTTGTTTAAAATAAAAGCAATAGTGACCAGCAGTCTCTATAAGTCAACTGTCTAGTGCTTTAATTTACTAAGTCAGAGGGTTGTCAGTGTGGCATGAAGAGAACTTAGAGTCATTCAGAATTAGCTTCACAAATGCTGTTTTATGCAACAGTAGTACGAAATGATGCAGAGTAGACTATTCACAAGAAAAATAATTGTGTACTACTAATAAAAGAGGTAAGAAGAGGAAGGCTCAGAAGCCACCTTAGTCCACCACTCTGCGCTTGAATTTGAACATCACAGTATGGCTTCAAAATTCTACTAAGCTATTGCAAACATACTGACATTTGCAAAGCTGTCTCCTTGAAAACTAAGTGGTGGTAGAGATAGTATGACATTTAGGGGTGAGAATGCAGGGTGATCACATTTAACATCATAGATTAATAAATGACTGTGGGAGAACTTTTTAAATCTTCTTGGGGCAGCAAGTATTGTGTATTTATACAATGACAACACTCCACTATGTGTTCCTACTCATGTATACAGGAAAGAGTAAGTGTCATTACTAATCTTCTTTGATTAGAATGGATCACCAGTATTCTAGAGATGGAAAGGCAAGGGCCTGTGTCTTATGATGGTGAGATGCTTACTGGCAACTAGCTATTAAGGATAAGAATGATTGCTACCAAACTCAATGATTTGATTTTGATTCCCACAACTTACACAATATAAGGAGAGAATAAGCTTCCTCCTCTGACCTCCACATGGGTTCCATAGCACATACAGCACCCTCACCAATAAAGAATTAAATATGAAACAAGATATAAAGAAGAATAACCCTCATTGTGTCTCCTCAGAACTGCAGAATCAAGAACATTCATTATTGCTACTGCAAAACTGATAGGAGAAGCTCCTTCTTATCTGCTCCATTTTAAGTAAATTGTGATATAAATACCGTAACAGATAGATCACAAATACGTCTTATGCAGTGGCCAGAACCATAAGCACGAATTTGATATTTATATGAAATGGTATTTTGGGTTCATTCTATGGAGTAACATCTTGTCAAAGCTGCTAATTTTACTCGTAGTTCCCCAGGACTGTTCTATATTTTACTCTGCCATTCATGGTCTATTTTAAACATTGTATGAGTTATTCTGTTAAATATACATTTTAAGAAGATAGGACATGAACAAATTAACATTTGGGCTTCAGGATTTTTATTTGCATTGAATACATAATGGCTTTCTTGTTTGTTCTCAAATTTCAGGGTAGCTGTATATTCTCATTTTATGAAATGACATGTCAGGACAAGAACGGACGATGGATTTGTGTAACTCAATTTACCAAATAGAAACTCTGTTCTGAGAATTACAATAAAATATTCAGAAGCACAAAAACACCTAAGGGGTAAATATTGTCCAGTTGTCCTAAGTAATTCCTTTTGTTTTAAACTGTGAAATTTGGACTGGAATGTAGTTCAGTAGTAGACTGCCTGGATAGCATGTGAAAACAAACAAACAAATAACCACCAAACCAACCAAACAAAAACCCCTCTGGGTTTGATGCTTAGAAGAAATAAAAAGAAAGAAATGTTATGAAATTAAACTAAGCACTGACCTAATGTATCTTTTTTACTGCAAGGAAGCACAGGCTCTTTAGACAATAACTGAGGAATAAGTATCGATATTAATTAGATATATAATCTTTAAAATTTAAATATGGCCAGGCAATGGTGGCGCACGTCTCTAATCCCAGCACTTGGGAGGCAGAGACAGGTGGATTTCTGAGTTCGAGGCCAGCCTGGTCTACAGAGTGAGTACCAGGACAGCCAGGACAACACAGAGAAACCCTGTCTCGAAAAACCAAAAAAAAAAAAATTTAAAGATGACCCTAAAAGAAAAACAGGTGACCTTGAGTTGATAAGATGGAAGATGGCTCAGCAGGCAAAGGGACTTGCTCCCAAACCTGACAACGTGAGTTTGATCATCTGGATCCACAGGGTGAAAAGACAGAAAGCAATTTCTGTAAGTTGTTCTCTGACCTTTGGATGCATACCTTCATGTACCCAGACATGTATACAGGTACACACATATACATGCATACTCTCACACACACTCACGCATACACATACTAAATAAATAGAAAAATTCAAATACCATGAAATAATTTTTAAAAACAAACAATGTAAATTCCATCTAACATGCTAGTTAAAATAGTGGGTTTCTCTGATTATATTTCTTCTTGCCCTAGCATGTTTCACATTACAAAATCTTATGTGTCTTCTACACTATGTTCTGTGGGTCTCATGTGAATCCTCTGGATTGTGATCACCAGGGAGCTGAGGTAATGCCAGAATCAGCTCTCAGTTATATGTACAGATATGCTGCAAGAAAGACAAGGGGTTGAACACTGAACCTAGAAAATGGGAAGCTCCTCTGCAAGGTGAGCCTCTACATGTTGCTATGATGACAAACCTGTTTGTCGTGAAAGAAGTGCTTTAGGAAATGCCTGACATCTGAACTTGGAATCTGAAGGTGATGAGTACTGAGTGATGCCTTTTACTGACTCAGTGGAGTGAGTTAATCACTGTGATGGGGATAAAGTCAGTCTACTGAGAGACTCTGGGGTCTCCATATTTCCTAGTGAAAAGATTATTGTATAGATTATTATCATTATCATTGAAATATAGTATATACAATGATAGCATTCTGTAGAAAATTCTCCAATCTCCTCACCGTTGATTTATTTTTCAGACAGGATCTCATGAAGCTCAGGTTGTCCTCAAACTTGTGAAGTAGCCAAGGACGACCTTGAACTACTGATTGTCTTGTCTCTTACTTCCATTCCCCAAGTTTTGGGCTGCAAGCATTCACTACCACACTAGGCTGAGGAATGTCCCTTTTAAATACAATAAGTCTTAGCTTGCCTTATTGCCAATGGTGCTCATAAACAACTAACAGACATTTACAGAAATGTAGCTATGAGAGGCATCTCAGGATTTCATTTGTTCTATGTTGTCTAAACTCTATATCATAAATCTGTATCTTGTATTAAACAAATAGTGAGTCTGTGGATCTTAGGCCTATTGTTATATGCAAATGTCCTATGTAACACATTACCATGTTCAATGACTACACATGATGAAAAAATAGTTTAGAAATGAAAATAAAACTAAGGGTAGAAACAAAACATTTAAATATATGATACGAATCAATTTCAATTGTGTTTCTTAAAGAATTAATAAAAGAGAACCAATTGAATTCTCATATAACTCATACAAAGAAATCAGTATCAGAGCAGTATCTAGTTTCTACCAAGCCGAGACATACTCTTCTTGCAGTCAACAATGCACTCACTGAGAGTAGAATGGACATTTATTTTTCTTACTCTTTCTCATATTCTGTCTCCACACTGAGGTCCTTCCCCTAACTCACACCCCTGGGGCAGTGTAAAAGCCCACTGTGATCCCATGTGATGAGCAGGCCCCAAAGATAAGATGCACTAGGTCAGTCTGTTCTTTGGTCCCTTGATCTAATTTAGCTTGGGGATAGAGTAGTCTCTCACAAAGAGAATTGAGTATGAGCCAGAGTTATGTCCTCACTGATTCTTGTTTTCTTAAGATACTTTAAAAGCAGGGATAGGAAGTAGGAATTGGGAGTTGTGGGCTGAGAGAGGGGAGCAGCTGAAGAAAACCACAGCATGTTTCTACTGAACTGCGGAAACTGTCAAAGGCGAGAAAGGAAGAAAAGTCCAGAGTTGCTCTGTGTAATGTTCTTAGGGTCAACATAAAGAAGGGTGGAAGATAGGCAAAGAAGCAAGAGGGAACCATTAAGCCTGGAGGAAGACTATAGAAGTAATGTCTACTTATACAAGATAGCTATAAATAATGCAGGATAGAGGTATAGATAGCAAAGATACAGTTTAACATTTTATTATGAGATCAGAGTCACTATAACATTCCAGAAGGAAATGAAAATCTCCGGGATACAGTAATGAGAACGAACCCCATGTTCAACAGGTGCAAATGCATTGCTTGGCAGGAATGATGCAAACAGGCAGTAAACAGCTAAGTGACTCACCATGGGCTCAGTGCTTTTTAAATGAATATCAGATAGAACATGTGGATATTAGAGATGTATGGCAGGGATGAGTTACGTTTTCTTATGACACATTTATTCAATATGTAAATAAAGAATTAATAACCAGAAAAAGAACATGAAGCTAATTTGGCTGGGAAAAAAAAAATCACAGTTCTTTTTTAAAACAAATGTTTAGAAAAGTCATCCTTTTATTTTATCTTTTGCTGCTCTTAATGTGTTACTGTTTAACTTTTACATACCTCATTAAACATGTTACTTTTTCCAGGTTGACATCTGCATAATTAATAAATTGATTATTCATAGATCAACGATTATTGAGATGTGCTTATAAGTTACTTAGCTAGTTATATATCCATATCAATAATGAAGCAGTACTGTGGGATATTTGGCAGGCCATTAAAATCCATTTATTTATTTAGTTTGTGTGTGTATGTATGCTGTAGTACATGTATGTAGGACAGAGGACAACTTGTGGAAGCCACTCCTCTCCTTCCATGTGCTCCACAGGGACTGAATTGATAACTGTGAGGGTTGGTGGCTAGGGCTTTTGCTTGTGGAGTTCTACTGCTGGCCTGAGTCTGCTTTTAAAATTATCTTTAAAATAATTACACGTGTGTGTGTGTGTGTGTGTGTGTGTGTGTGTGTGTAATAACAAGGCTATAAACTAATGTCTTGGTATCTTATGCTCATAGCCTTTTCTCATACCACCCTGCACACTTAGGTTTACTTATTATTCCCCATCCTGGTGCAAAGGTCACAGGGGAGGCTCTGTGCAGGTGGCGTGAGTGCTCAAACACTGAGTTGTGTCCATAGACCTTCTTATTTACTTCAAGCATCAATTTTCACAGAGAGTTGAAATTCAAAGCAAACCCCACTTCAGAGTTTTAAAATATTTTTTTTTCTAGATATGGAGTAGGTTTCTGTGTAGGTATGTGAACATGAAGGCAGGTGCCTATGGCAGTCAGAAGAGCCCTTTGGATCCCATGGAGCTAGAATTAGACAGTTCTGCCCTTCCTCACATGGGTGATTGGCTTTGAACTTGGATTCTCTGAAAGAGTAACAAGTACTCAGTCTCTGAGCCATCTCTTCAGTCCCTAGCCCACTTAAAACAAACAAACAAACAAACATATTTTCCCAAACGTCCCAGTCTTAATGTTTTGACCTAGTTTTAATCCAATCTTTAGCTTTTGAAGCAACCTTTCATAAAGCTGGAACACAACCTGAGTTCTTAAAATACAACTCAGATTTAAACACAATAAGACCTTAAAATAGGGAAGACTAGCATGCACTAATACATTGAAATAAGTAAATATTACAATAAAAGGTGATGAAATAAATTTCTTTAAAGAAAGCTTAGCAATGGCTCAATATTCTCCTTTTAACTTTATAAATAGCTTATTCTAGATTTGAATTGATGTAAGTAATATTCAGTGTTATATATTTAAACTACTGAATCCAATGTAATTTCAATACTGAATCCAGAATCAGGAGACATGAGAGACAGACAGATCGTGAGGGCAGAGATGGGGGGAGAAAAAGACAGAAACAGAGAGAGAGAGAGATTCATCTTCCACTGTTTACTCAGTAAGTAAAAATACTTAAAAACTTAAATGTTCTGTAACCACATCCAGTGTAGTTCAAGAAGAAATTGCAAAGCATTATGTAAAAGCTGGGGAAAGAAACCAGTTGTAATTCAAGGCTTAAAATGCCTATCCTGCCAATTACAAACTCAGGAGGATTCTAAAAATTTAATACATTCAGATCTTTAATCTGTCACAAAGGCAATGCCAACTTTAGGCAAATGGCAAATCCTGAGATGGGCAAAAATAAGACTTGCCTAGAGGAGCTTTGCCGTAGATCTTCAATGAATTGACTAAAGCATACTAAGATTTTTTTCCACAGCTCTTTGCTTAGTGGGAGGGAAACAAAAACAGCATGCCAGCAGCAGAAGGTGGGTAGATAGCTTCAGAAAGGATGCAGAAGAGCACCAGCTACGGCAAACAAGGAAATGTGGAGCTTGTAGGAACTGAGATAGACATGGAAGCCAGGCCCACAGTACTAGCAGCTAAGTTAGTATACGTACAGACACACTCCGTGCCCTCGCGTGCATGCCAGTGCTCGCAGCCATCACACTTCCTTCCTGTGGCTCCAGGGCGGCACGTGCAGAGTCCCGTGACCGGGTCACAGGGAACCGGCAGGGAACCATAAGGGTCACACTCACATTCTTGGCAGGAGCCTCCAGGGCTGCTTGGGCTGCCAGTGTAGCCTGGGGCACACCTAGATTTGAAAAGGACAAAATGGAGATTAATGAAAGTTTTAACTTTAAGTTTGTTGGTGTGTGTGTGTGTGTGTGTATGTGTGCGCGCGTGTGTACATACTCGTGCGAGTGTTCGGGCGCATGTATTACTAGGGATTGAGCCTCCAGTCTACCATATGAAAACATACAGTCTGAATGTCTGTTCATTTTTGTTTGCTTTTGTATTCAGTTGCCCAAGCTTGTCTTAAACTGAGTTTATAGCAGTTTGAACATGCCATCCTCCTGCCTCAGCCTCCTGAGTAGCTGACAATTGGCTTGGCTTGGTTTCTGTCATTCCAATCTAACAAGTGATTGATAAAAGTATTATTTAAATAAAATCACTGGAATTGTTTCTTAACATGTGCACATGAAATGAGTGTATTCTAAGCAGCTTCAGATTGATTAAACCTCCCAAGGGTTTTATTACAAGACTAATGAAGATAAAGTATGAGGAGGGGCTTCTACATTACAGGACAATCAAGAAACCTAAGCAGTTTTAGACCCTGACTGCATCTGGGCAGGCCATAAGGTGATTTCAATGATTTACGGAACACTCATAAATGGCACACATTTATCTGGAAGGTTCTGATAAAAATTTAACCAAGACCTTTGGTTTAATTTAGCTGAATGGAAGCAATATTTTAGGGAAATATAACCTGATCACTTGTATGTTAGAGATGATAAATTCAAAGCTATAACAACATTTGAGAATTGCAAAAACAATTGAAACCATTCATGTTTGCTAGTATATGACCCTGCTCATCCATAAGCTTCATGAACTGCCAACTCCTACTGATTCTACATTAATTCATATTAAAATGATAGATTTCTGTGATCACTCTGCTATCAGCCAGTAACTGTGATCTTACTATACATTCTTCTAGTCTTTTCTACACAGCTGCTTTGGTAGATAGTGGTAATATCAATTTATAAAGTTATCTGCACTGTAAAATATTTGTGTTATAAATTGCTACAGATGATCCCATTGGTACCCAGGGCTGCTTTCAGTCATGATGCTCCTGGTGTTTACAAGGGCATTAAATGAATACTTATTTCAACATACTCCCAAAGAACATGACAGATATAATGAAGACCTACCCTTATCATTTGTAATATACGTCCAAATGATGTATGCATCTTCCAAATAACTGAAAACGTTTTTGGACGTTTATAATATAAACTGTCGGATCTCTGCTAATTTCCAGTGATATGGGCAGTATGAGCACACCCTTCTGTACATGTATGAAAGTGCTGGGTATAATGTGTAGTCATCATATATAGATCTTTAAAAATGTATCTTATGAGCATATATTTTCTTGGGATTCATAAGAACTACACTTGGCTTCACCAGTCATTTCTATGGCCATTATTTATATTACCATTGCTGGTTGTAGAAAAGATTCATAAATAGTTGAAAGGGAATAAAAACAAATACTTTTTAAAATAAACAAATACTAGTTTAAAAATAGGACTAATGGTTTCAGGAATCTCTAATGAGGTAGACAAGCAGGCTATGGGAAAGAGAACTTTGAGTTAAGTGTGATTTCAGGTGGTTTGCAATCTTAGCTTTCTTACACAGAAAATTTTAGAATATAAAGAAAGTCTAAAAAAATAGTTGTGCTTTGAGGCAGAGGATATAGGCTTTTGAAATCCATTCTCTCTCATTAGCTATTGACTATGAGCCACCAGGGAAAGAGGGGGTAAATTCTCAGGCTAATTATACCTTCTTCTGTGAGGGAACCTAGGAGGGACATCAATGGGGTCCCTTACACATCTGATGATCAGGAAAACTGTGGTAAGTAGGAAGGAAAACGGGACTCAGATAGGATGCTGGAACTAAACTAAGTCTATGGATTGTTATGAAACTATTAAATTGCTATCAATTATACTAAGATCACAAAACATGTATATCACACTAATAGTTAGAATTAGTTACCCTGCAGTGTCTTAGATACTAGAGCTTAGCTACTTAGATATCATTTGAACATCTAGCTTCCTGGTCTCGTGTAAATGTGCATCTGGAAGATGTGAATTTGCTTCCTGAGAAACAGTCAGTCTGGGGCTGTGTTCCCTAACTGAGCATTTGCATGAAACCTAGATTCAGCTTAATGATGCTTTCCCAGATTTTATATTTTCTGATTTCTTTGAAGAATATTGATTGCCTATTAAAAAGGGGGCTCAAAGACAAACACTTTATTTTCTGGATAGGACTAATTACCCTCATTACTGTGTAATTCTAGAATACACAAAGACCCAATGGTACACAGCCAAAGTGCTAAGAAAAGTAGAATGTTTTAAGTTATTGCTGGATACAATTGGCCAGTGAACTAATTGAGAACAATGTGGCCAGTGTCTCAATTTCCATAGCTGCCAAAAAGCTTTGGAAAAACCCTGGCATTTTTTTTTCTTATAAAATTACATGACTCTGTTTGTATTGAGACATAAATTAAATAATCATGAAATTATTTGGGATCAAAATGAAGTTAGAACAAATTTTTAAAGGACCAAAAGCTATGAAAATATTTGAGAAGCATTAATTACTTAAATATAAATGATAAAATCACAAAAGCAATTAATAGAATCATGACCCTTTGTGATCCCCATGTGTGGTTGACCATACCTTTCACAGTACTGTCCTTCATACCCCCTCGGGCAGGCTGTGCAACGGTAATCTTCCAAACCTTCCAATATACAAGAGGGGCTGAAACTGAACCAGAAAATAACACGGAAAACGTTAATTGCTTATTTGATAAAATTAATTATTTCTACCCATTACCAAGGTCACTGGGACATTTTGTTGGGGGTATGTGATAAATACATTTATAAATACTGATAAAGATCTTATTTATGGTAAGACAAATACTACCAATGATAAATGACAAAAGTGATTAGTTTTGACGAATTAATAAGGTATCACACTAAAATATCAGCATTTTAAATTTTAAATAATTTTATGAAAAGTACATAAATATTACATTTCAACAAAATTAATCACAATTTTTATTTTTTTACATTTTAAAGAATAGTGCTTTATTGAATAAGTCTTATTACAAATTTTATTAACTCAATAATCTTGATGGGAATGTGTGTGCATGGGTCTTTTTGTGGGTCAGGTATTGCTGAATATCCTCCAGGTTAAAAACCAAACAATAAAAGAGGATTCAAAAATCATATTTGTTTGTTTGTTTTCTGAAATCTTAGTCCAACTTCCTGCCGGAAGTTCAATATATGGAGTGTGAGTGGATGTTTCACTCAGAACACAACAGGGCCTTTCCTAGTCTACCCAACTTCAACACTTGGATAAAGCACACAAAGCACACAAAGTATCCTTTAGTGTGTGGCAAGAAGACAAAGCTCTCTAAACCAAAATGAACAAAATGTGCTCGCTACTTTATGGGCCTTTAAATAATTGCCCTGTAATCAACTTTCCTATCACATGTGCCTATCACAGCCACACCACAGCTCAAACTAGCCTTGCATTCCCAGCAGACAGGACATCGCTGAGCATTAGGAGGAGAAAAAGTCCACCCTGTAAAGCGGTGATGCTTCAGATAACCGATTTCATTGTCCAGTTTCTTTCAAATCATTCCATACAAAGAAGCAATAGAAAGTATTGTTTTTCAGGCCAAGACCCAAATAATAACACACGTTAATACCGTACTCTTTGGTTTGGGCATCATTAGGGCTGTATCTTATAACTGCTACTCATGCATCAAATCCATGGTTTGTGAATAGATGCCAAATTTTAACTTTTGCAAAGTGTGTGAATAAATGAATCTACTATTCATGGCCTCATTTATCTGACCAACTGATTTTTCTGTCTTCCCTAGATCTTGGACCCCCAAACTGGTAATTGACACATCTATCAAGTGTTCAGTTTCTTAACTTCAAATTTGATGCCAAAACATGTGTGTGGGTTCATGCCCATTCACATCACATTGATTAAAGTTCATACATAGACCATGGGAAACAGACTCTAGACATTTTAAATACAATCTACACTGGCCTATAGAACGAAACTGCAATCAATTTCTATAAAATAATAAAACTCCTCAGTAAATAAAATATCTTTAAAATATTGTGTAGGAATGCAGCAGTTCCAGACGAGTTGGTACAAACTGTTGATTTTTCCTTCCAGCATTAAAGGGGCTTTGGAAGGAGCATGGCATCTACCCTACAGGTAGTGTTCAATGTTCCACCTCACAGTCCCTCTGCACTCCCGACTTGTATCTTGTTTGCAGGAGCACTTGGAAATCCATGTTCAGCTCGCTTAGGGACCACATGTTTCTACTTCCCTGTGAAGACTAGTTTTAAACACATCACCACACAGTTTGTAAAACTCTCCGTTCCCTGAGAGACCCTCTCTGGATCACAGAGCTGACTGGTCTCCTGGAAACCACTTCCTTCTGTACTTGATCCCTGCTCTCAGGCTGCTTTTTTCCTGGATCTGTGCTCTGTTCTTCATCTGTTAACATGATTTTGAGCTCAGGTTTCTTCTCTAAGTCACTGCCTTCATCCTAGCGGCTTTAAATACTGCATCACTTCTAACATCTAAAGCTTGTTTTCAACTCCTCTGGAGAAAAGGTGCTGATTTTCCTCAGCTTAGTCAAAGGCTATGCTTCTGTGTCCTTTGCTGAATGCACAGAGGCAATGTTGTCCCTTCTTTTTCAGTCCATCAAACTGTTGTTTGATGTCTAAATGTCACGGGAGTCACTCTCAGTGGCTCATCACATCATCCTATGTCATGTTACCTCTGACCTCCATGGAAATGGTACCTCTTCCAAATCACTCTACTTCAGCTGCATTAACCCGGTCTCTGCCAGCTGTGGGCCAGGCAGAGGCCTTGAGGAAGAGGCAGTGCACTGTTTTCTCTCAGCTGGACTAATCCTGCAGCTATTCCATAGGCCCATTCTACCAGTTCATTTATATCTCTGCACCAGCCACATCTGTTTGTGGAGATCATATTCCTCCCCCCTACCCCCCACACTATAGCTACAGGCTTTTCCTGGAAGCACTGTCTCAACCTATTACATTACATGCCTCTATTCACTGTCTTATGAAAAATACAAGCTCTGGGGGAGCAAGAAATGAGACTATTCTGCCAGCTTATGTATTCCCAGTATGAGAAGGTATTCTCAGATGGCATTGAGTTGGGCTGACACTAAATATGAGTCATCAAAGGAACAATAAAATACTACTTCTGTCTTCATGGAATGTACAATTATGTGGGACCTGTGAACAAATATTGGGCAGGACTTGTGTTTTCTTTCTTATTCAGGATATTGAGATGGAGTACTTACTACTGAGTAAAGGCTTGGTATCTGAAAGAGCATCTGATTGAAATCAAGACTTGCTGTAAATGCATTAGTGGCATGAAAAGGGATGAAGGCAGGCTGTGCCAGGGAAACGACTCTCATGGATGTGGTCCCTAAACTGGTTTCTTAAAACTGGACTGGATTTTATATGAATTATCTCAGGCTTTATTGAGAAGAAAGATTTCTAAGTTAGTTGGCAAATGAGCTCGTGACTCTAAACTCAGCCTCACATGGAAAAGTGCTGTGAGCCATGGCTTGCAAAGACCGAGCAATGTGGGTTCCTGGTGCTACCATCAAAAGGTCTGCCCTTTCCTTGGGTGCACACAGTAGAACATGCAGGGTATGTAAGTGGTGCTGCTGGGTCACACAGCTGAAGGTTGGTGGTAGTTGACATGAGATAAGGAAGCTGAGGCTTTCACCACTCCCGCCTGTAGCTCAGAATCTACTTTTACAAACTGGGAGAGAAGTGCCTCTCTTTGCCTTGACTCGTTTTTCTACTTTGCCTCTAAATCCTCCTTACGATCCATGGATCTTTTTTGTTAATTAGGTTTATATGTTCCAAGCTACAGCTGATGAGATTAGTGGGCCATGCTAGTCTTTTTGATTAGCATTTCTCTAAAATGGACGATAAGAAAATTGAATACATGGTAGGATACACGCACATATATTTGAGTGTCTACATGCTGGCTTTTGAGCACTGGGTTATGGTATTTTGAAAGAACTAGTTATAGTTGTGGTTGATAAAGTCCAAGTCCCATTGAGGCTATAACTATGATGTTTTAAGTCTTTCAATCTCCTTAGAATAAAATTTATACTCAAATAAAACAAATCAAATTATGAAATTAAAAAAAGTGAATAAGGTGTCTTACAGATTCTGCTAACCAACCAAGCTAGCATTGTATATTTTCGGCTTCCTAAAACTGGCAGGTTCTCTTAAGACTCTTTATTTAAAGCCAACTTACACTATTGCCAACCTTCTGCAGTGACCCTTCCAGTTACAAGCTGCTATGTTTGCTCAGTCTCAATTGAAAGAGCAATGCTGGATGCTGCTAACAATTGCTCCTCCTTTGGTATGTGACAATGCTGCCTGAGGTTTGGTATCTCTGGCTTCTCTTGCATTTGCTCTTCAGTTTCTAGTGATGGAGACTTCTCAACTAAAGTCCCGTTTTGCTTTCATTCGATGTTCTCCCCTTGGGGAATGTCTGCCTGGGAAATCCAATCTGACTTTAATTCATTTATTACCATATTTCCTCCTTCATCTGCTCCTGCAATTTTCAGATTTCCATTCTGTGCAGGTATTTGCATATTTCCATTCAGACAGACCTTTCACATCAATTTGAACCCATTTAAACAGTAAATTACCTGTCCTCAGCCGCAGCTCTCTCCTGATTCCCTGTGTGAGTTCATGGTGCCACCATTTTATGGGGGGATGGGGGGGGTGAGGTGGCTAAACTCATCAGCCTTCAACTCCTGCCTGTGTCACCCTCACACCTAGTTGTGTACAGCGGAGCTTAACTATCTCCCACTTATCCCAGTGCTGCCCTCTAGTGGCTGTTACCTAGAGTCTCGCTGTCATTATCTCTTGCCTGGGTTAGTGCAACTGACTTTTAATTGGTCTCATTTCTTTTCCTCTTTGCATGTTTCATTTCTTTCCATTCAGGTCTCTCATGACAGGCTTCCTAAAATGTGCTTCTGACCATAGTAACTGTTTTGGAAAGAAAGTAAGCCTGTGTGTTTTAAATTAACATAGAAAGTTAAATAGTAATTTCATGGACTGGCACTCAAATATTTCTCCAATAGTCTCCATGTTCCTTGTCAACCTGTCACTTTCATCCGTAACTGTGAAGTCGGGCATACACCCTACACTTCAAACCCTTTTGCTTCCTAGCTCTTAAGCATGCTTGTGATTCATTTTATAAGCATTTGTGCATATAATTTCTTACCACCCAAATCTGTAAAAATCCCTAATCTACTCTTGGTAGTATATTATATAGAATAGTGCTTCTTTCAACATGATCTTGACTATTCTACAATTAAGAGTGATATTTGTGGGCTGGAGAGATGGCTCAACAGTTAAGCACCGTCTTCTCTTCCAGAGGTTCTGAATTCAATTCCCAGCAACCACATGGTGGCTCACAACCACAGTGCAGGTGTACATACAACTAGAACACTCATATGTGTAAAATAATAAATAAATCATCTTTAAAAAAGAATGGTATCCATGATGTTGAATTCTGTGATCATTTCTTTTAATGCCAAACCTTTATAAGAAGCATCTCTAAGAAATGGCAGCACTTCTCTTTTGCACTGTGTAGCTGTGGGTATTATAGTATACCCAAAGGAGATTATTACTGATTTTGTTTAAATTGAAATGGTTCACATTTCAATAAACAATACAATGAGTGGCATTCTTTTGTTTGAGCATGGACATCGGAGGGAGAGCTGGGAAAGGGAAATGGAAAAATAATATTCTATTTCATATAACTATTATTTTGTACTTGAGCAATAAAATCATGTATTTTATCTTCATCAATAACCACCATACCTAACAATCTATGTTTGACACTCTGAAAAGAATTATAATTTTGAAAAAGAAATGGAGGTGATTTGGACACAAGTGTTTTCATACATACAAAGTTAGCAATGAGGAAACAGAATGAGTATGCACCTATGGAAGTGCATTTCATCTGCATGGCTTTGTGGCTCTTTTATTCCTAAGGTGTCCAGAATTCTAATGATAGGCAAACTGTCATACCTTTTTTTCAAAAGCAAATTCCTAGAGGGAAGTGACTTTACCATGTGAAGATTGAAGTATGCAAATCACTCGACAGAAAATGCAGACAGTCTTAGCAAAAAGGTAAATGAAAACATCGAGGAGTTTGCAAGAATAGGTATAAACCAAGGCAGAAGGCAGACAGCATGGAAATGAAATATTTCACTCCTTCTTTCCCTATGACTATGTTTCCATGGTACCATGCTCAAACCATGTGAAATAAAGGGGGGTTTGTGCTCTTAGCCAGTACTGACTTAAAAAGCAATTAATAAGTTACCCTGATTTCATCATGCTATTTTTCAATTGCATCTTGATAATAATTTTCCAATATTGAATCCAACATATAAGATGAGAGGAAACAGCCACAAATGTGGTTTGGTATACACTCAGACAATCCTTCACAACTGAATCATAGATAAAGCATAAAGCTCACACAAGACATATGCACTCATAAAACCACATGCATCTGCACATACGTCATTTGTCTTAGCAACAAACCCAATGTCAATCTTGATAGTTATATTTATATCAATAAGTATTATTTACTTAAAAGAGAGTTTTAGAAGAGAAATGAATCATGGAGTATATACACACTGACTTTACTTGTGTGTGTATCTCATTTAAAAAATATCTGTGGCTTGAGATTTTTTTGTCTATTCAGAAATATTGGAAAATCATAGCGTTCATGCACCAGGCAGATGGGATAACTCATGGAAAAATGCAGTTATGAGCATCAATCTTACTTGTTGCTAGGTGAAATCAGAGGACAAGCACATGGTTGACAGTCATTTGGCAGTCCCTTGACAATTCCATAGTAGCCAAGGGCACAGCGTTCACAAAAGTCACCAGCAGTGTGATGCTGACAGTTCTGTAAAAGAAAACAGAAAAAAGAAAAGAAAACAGAGTTGCTGTCAATGTAAAAGGAGTTATAATGTGTCATATAGTTATACAACTGTATTATACAGTTCCTCAGCAATAATGTGTGTGTGCGCGCACACACACAGAGTCACACACGCACGTACGTGACAGATTACAATGACCTATTCTTGAGGCAAATATTTCTTAGTGATACATTTTTATTTAAGAAGCTGATGCATTTGTAGTAGCTACATTATCAACAAGAGCTCCTGTGTGCATTGTCTTTTACTCAAAATTAGCATATAGAGATGCAAGAATATCTCAAACTTAAGTTCTATGAGGACCTTGGGGAAATTGTATAAAACCAGGGCCCCAGTGAATGTCCTTTGGAGGATGCCAAAGTCAGACTAAAGCAGAAATCATGGATACGTTGAGAGATGACACACACAAAAATGGTCAGCCTTCTTATATGATGAACATCATTTATCTATTTTTTGGGAAATGTGGATGTTTCTTGACCATTATAGAGAAGCCAATCTGACATTGTAAACTTTGCCCAATGTTTCCTTTTCATGCTTGTTTAGCAAAAGGTCTTTCACTAATGTGTTTGAAGGTATTTTCCTGAAGAAATGAGATGCACTGCAGAGGAAGATACAGTTTCGGTATAAAAACCCTTATCAAGTAGAATCATGCTTCACAAAAAGCAATCAGTATGGATGTAAAAGGAAGTGCCCTGAGGCACCCAAGTGTGTAGAAGGATAAAATAGTATCCTACCTTGATGAATTTATATCCACTTTAAGAACTTGAAAACAATTAGGAATCACAACAAAAATGCAACCACAAATATTGTTTAGCAAAAATATGATACAGTATTGAGAGTGAAAGGGGAAAAGGGGATACAGGGACTTTAGAGTGAGAGTAGAGGTTGGTTTTGTAAGACAGGATTTCCAGAAGTCAGAGCAATGACTTACTCCTTAATATGCTAAAAGAAATACTGAAATAATGCAGTAACAAGATATATATAAATACATGCTCCCTCTCCAGCTTTATCTCCATCCAGTGCTGCCTATGGACACGTAGCTAACCTCCAGAGAACATCTGAATGTCCTTACATAGATGTGGTCCTCTCTTACCCTTGGGACTTTTCATTCATAAATCCCGTGTTCAGTCAATGTCATTTTATCTTCTTACTTGCATAGCACGTCTGAGCTCATATCAAATGTCTTCTTCTCTCTACCACATTCCCCGGTGTCCTAAACGTGGCTTAACAGTTCCTCCTATCTAGCTCAACACGGTAGATGAAACACCATCAGCATGCAATTATTCTAAATGACTAAAATGAGCTTATGTTCTAGGCCACACGGATGAGATGGATCAAGATTTTTAATATGGAAAAGGACAGGTACCATATCTCATAAATGCAGAAGAGTGGTTAGCAGGACAAAATGATCGATGCATTACGATGCTGATTTAAGTGCTATGACTGTTCTTTACTTGACTCTTGGGCGGAATCTACATATCTTACGGTCAAAGCCATCTCGGAGACAATAATTCCAAAATAGGACAATTGAATATAGATTTTTGTCTCAAATTATCTAACAAGGTATTGAAGAAATGCACTCCCGGGAAAGGCATTAAGATCACATTTTCTAATTACAAAAATAATAATGCCCCAAAGACAAATTGCTCAAAAATAGTCTTCAGCATTTTGGCCTTTGCAACAAACTGATATATATATATATATATATACACATACATACATATATATATATATTAGATATAACACTAACAACTGAAATCACTTGCTTAAATATAATGACCACTGCTAAAAATACAAAGACCCCAAACTGTTGTTTTAATTTTTTTCAATCTGAAATTTTACATTATTTGTTTACAAAAAAAAAGCATATTTTAACCTTTTCTGAATTATTTAATTTTCACAGATATACTAACATTCTATACTTGGCTAACTGAATAAAATATCCATATTTCCATAAAATATGGAAATATAAAGTTCCATAACAAAGCATATAAATTGTAAGGCTATTTTGGAAACTCTGCCATACAGTCTTTTCATATGACTAGGCAATATGTTTTGAAACAGGGTGCAATTGTATTTTCTCTTACATAGAAAATTTTATATAGGGACATTTATATACTGTAGATGTTTAATAAGTTTAAACAGATACACAGTAGTTATACATTAGTCTTTTTTCAATAGTACATTAGAATATGTGAAATTTGCATGCTTGCCTTGCACCCCAGATTACGGGTGGTCCATACGTCTTCTATACTACCCAATGAATACAACCTAATTTTGTAGCATTTCACACTTAAGGTGAGAAGTAACTGAACATAATCTTACATCGCAGGGACGTTTTCTAAGTTTTCTTTCAGGTATCACAAATGCACAGTTCTTGTAAGGCAGGTCTCTCTGTCTTACGTGACCATAAGCAAGAAAATCTTCTCTGGGTCACGCGAACATTTCATTTGCTTCATTCTTGACTTAAGGCAGCAATCTGAGTTCTCAGCTCTGCCTTCTAAAGTTTGGCAGATGAAGTCCAACTCTCATTTCCCAGAGAGGTGTTAGAATATCAAACATTACTTCCCAGATCTATTGTTACAAGCTAAGCTGTTAACAATACTGGTTACTCAGAGTTTCTTTTTAAGCAAAGGGGGATTACAAGTGTGCTGCTAAGATTTTTCAAACACATTAAGACTCCTTCCATCCCTTATTTCTGCAGCTTGTAGACACATCAGTGTTCTGCATGGGTACCTAGTGAGTCTGCAATCCAATGATCATATCTACATCACATGAATTAAAGTGATGTGTCGCTATTATTCTCATCTTTATATCACAGCACCTAACATAAGGCAGACCTATTGGAACTACTTGCAATGAAAGCTACAAGAATAAATGGACAGGTGACCTAAATTACTTTTTTTCTGTTAATTTCATATTGGTAATTGTGGGTCACTAGGTCACCTGTAAGCATGTTTCAATTTTGTTGTTGTTGTTGTTTTTTATCATTCTAAAGGTTAGGAACCATTTTGGCTTTATATAATTTAATATTACCAAGAAACACTTTGAACTTATACTGCAGAGGGTATATCATACAGTTGGTTAGTAACGTCTCTGGAGTTTACTGTGGTCCATCTTTTGCAGCCATTTATACATCCCATTAATCTCTTAGCTGTGATCATGCCAATTCTATTTCTAGCTTTGTTTGTGGAGGTATCATAAAACAAGAATCAGTTTTTATTTAAGCATTTGAACATCAAATCCCATCCTCACTGTTTTTGACTTAAGCAAATTATTAATTTTGTCATATCACTTAATCTATTATAAAATGAGAAATGATACTGTCTATCTCATAAATGTATTATAAGAATAATTGGGAAAAATCTATGTATAGTGGCCTATATTTTTATCAATATATTACTGTATATTTCTAGTCCTGATATATACACATAGTTGGGCACAAATGGCTAACATTTTTTAAAAAGAATTTAAGATATAATTCATCATCCTGTCTAGGATTGTGATAATACACTGCAGAACAAGAATCTAAAATCTCACACACTGTATGTGAAGGAAGCCTGTCAACTGGCTGGATGTTCACTTCCCTCAAAGAACCTTTTTTCATCTCCAGAGAGAAATCTTTATTTTTCTCCAGTTTATGAAAACTAGTCAACTAAACAACAGTGAAGTATCAAAATCAACTTCTTTCCTGATATCCTCCTATCCCCTTTTAAAAATAAAACCTGGACAGACCTATAACTGCTTTTTACCCTTGTATAAATTTTACATTTTCATAATTTCTTGAGTATTTTCATATGGACCTCTTAATCACCTCTGTAGATTCTGCCCACTCTCTAGAAGAAAATTCACCCATGCTTCAAAAATCCAACATTTAATCAAGTAAGCATGCATTCCCTCCATCTCAGTCTCTAAGCAGCATTTTGTAGTAAAATTAAATCACAATTTTCAAACTTTTTGGCCAAAGATTTTAAAGGCTACCTAAAATTTTTAAGAATTAATACTCAAAGCTATTACAAAATATGAATAATCCATATTTTGCAAGGTTGCTAGATATATTAAGGAAAGTTTACAATATTTTTAAAATACTATAAACTCCAATTAATGTCTATTTCCTAAAGAGAAAACTTATTATTGAATTACAGATATTGATGTAGGATCAGACAATAGTAAAGGCGACTTGTTTTTTTCATTTCCTTCTAAAATTATAATTCTAACACAATAAAATATTATTTTTACAAACTACACCTTAAAAATGTAAGTTAGCTAAAGCTTCAACATTGTGGAAAATAGGACATATAAAACTGACAGGGGCACAATGATCATTATGTGATAACATCTACTGTGTATCCCTCTACCCACCTTGTCATTTATCCATATGACTCTCTATATATGCCTTTCTATTCACTTGTAGTTAGCACACTACCTCCCCTTCTTGGAGTGTAACATCTCATAAGTTTTAATCTTTCATTCATAGAAAACCAAGTCCTATCAGGGTCAATGACAGCCACTGAGATATTTGTAGAAAGAAATAGTGCAGAAGGTTTAGAACTTATCCAAACTGAGGATGAGGCAACTAATACTCTTGAAAATGCCATATGGAATTACGAAGAACATAGCCACCCAGTAGTGTTTGATGGGAGAATTATTTAACCATATAGTTCCTTTTAGCTGTATGTATTTTTCTTTCTATTGTTTATAAAGGAAAGTAAAAGTAAATATAGTAAAAAGAATAAACGAACTCCCATCTCTAAATACCATCTCAAGGGGTTTAGTTTGGCATTTGTTGAATGTCTATGTCATTGTAGTCTTTTGTTGAAGTCCTAACTTCTAATAGGATGATCTTGTGACGTAATCCTTTGAAATGTGATAGATGGTTAGGGTTGAACCTTCCTGGTTGGAACTTGTGCTCTTACAAAAGTTCACTGCAGGGAGCTACCATTAGAGTTCCTCCTACCATGTGAAGACACTGACAAATAGCGTTCTTTGTGACCTGGAGACGTCCACACCAGACACAAAAGTTTCTGATGCCTTGATGAACAGTCCAGAGTTTAGAACTATAAAAAAATTATTTTTGTTGTTTATAAGCCAATGAGCTTGTCGTATGGTGTTTTCTTGTAGTTAAGTCCAATAAAACAAGACAGAAAATTTTGTATGATGCTAGACACAATAATGATTATTTGGGTAGTGATTGTTTATTAATGAACAGCCTGTTAGTTTTAAGACAACAAATGAAGGATCATGTAGTAGTTATCATTGCCACTTAAAGTGCTCTTTCATTTTATTTTTAAACATTTTATTTGGTTTTATTTTATGTGAGTGTTTTGCTTGCATGTACATACATGTATCATGTGACAATCATGGAGTATCAGGTGTATGTGGACTCTTGGAGTACTTAAGAGTGTGTTAGATCCTCTGCAACTGGAATTACAGGAAGCTGTTAGCTGCCATTTGAGTGCAGCAGCCTGAACTTGGATTCTCTGGAAAAGCAGCAAATTTTCTTAACCACTGAGCCCCATTTAACTGCTTTTATGAAGTCAGTCATCTGCTGAATCATGTTTTAAGTTGTTCATTGAATATTTTATTGAGTCTGTATAAAAATTCTCTAAGAGGTACAACTATTATTGTTATCAATTGATAAATGTAGAACCTCAGACACCACAAAAGTTAAAGAAATTGACTAGACTCATACAGTCAATTGAGAGTTGAAGTCAAGATTTGAGTCAAGATAATGGAGCAAAAGCTTGCCACGCAACCAAAACTAAGGACATTGCAAAGTGTAACAGATACAACTTTAAGCTGGTATGGTGGTCTGAACATGCATGCCCAGGGAGTGGTACTATTAGGAAGTATGGTTTTGTTGGAATAGGAGTGGCCTTATTGGAGGAAGGGTGTCATTGTGGTCTTTGAGATCCTAGCTTCTTGGAAGATAGTCTTCTCCTGGCTGCAGTTGGATCAAGGTGCAGAACTCTCAGCTCCTTCTCCAGCACCATGTACCAGGTCAGCCTGGACCCTGCCATGCTTCCTGCTGTGATGATAATGAACTAAACCTCTCAAATTGTAAGTCAACCCTGATTAAATGTTTGCTTTTATAGAGGTGCTTTAGTCATGGTGTCTCTTCACAGTGATGGAAACTCTAACTAAGACAGCTGGAGTCCAGCAGAAAAGAAATCAGTGTGCTTCTGCCTCCTTGATTGCACCACGAGGTTATAATAATAGTTGTTTCCCATTTGCCTCAGAAGCCCACTTCTAAGATAAATAAAGTTGTCTAACTTCAAAAGTTCCTCTAAGGACAATCCAAAAATTCAAGGCATAACACTTTATATATAACTATATGTGTTTGATGGAAGTATTTATTTGTTTCTTACTTCATCTCAGGATTCTTAGAAAATAGACTCTCACTAAGGATTCTTAAGGCAGAAAACTATTCATAAGAACCAACTGAATGACAACAACAACAAAACACCAAGAACAGGACAGAACTTTTGTCTAATAAAAGTGAAATGAAACTCTCACTTATGAGTGTGTTTCAATCAATCATTTGAAGCAAATGTAAAACTTTAAAAATACATAAGAATAGTGAATTTAACTCATGAATTGAGTCCTTCCCTCAAATTATCTGTTGAAATTTACAGATGAGCAGAAAATAAGACTATGACATCAAAAGCAAATAATAATTATTTTGAGGATTCAAGGGAAGTTAATATGATAAATTTCCTCTCCATATTCATCTTTAGTTGGAAGCACTATGCACAAAGACCTCTAGAATCTGCCTTTACTCTCATTTCACCCTCTACAAGCAAGTATGTGCTGGATTTTAATAGCCTCACCTGATTGAAAAAAAATTCTGAGAATATAGGAATAAAAAATATTTCTTAATATGACAAGAAAAAATTTTCTTTCTTAAAAACTACTTTTTCTTTTATAATAATTTATAGTTTATCTTATGTGCATTGGTGTTTTCACTGTAGATTTGTCTGTGTGAGGGTGCCTGATCTCCTGGAGCTGGAGTTATAGGCAATTGTGAGCTGCCAAGTGGCTGCTAGGAACTGAATCTGAACCCTCTGCAAGATCATTTAAGCTCTTAAGCTTTGAGCCATCGCTCAGCCCAGGAATGATGTTTTTTAAATAAACTACTGATACCAAGCTTATTATAGAAGAAGGAGACTCTAACATTAAAATCACAAATTAGAAAGCTTGTTGATTATTTATCTACTTAACATTTTCTGTTATTCCTCATCAGTAACATTTATAAAATAATTATCACAGATACAGTATATGGCAAGAAGTTAACTATGTATTTTAAAATAATAATTTATAACTATAAAATAAATATAAACAACTGAACATTGATAGGTTGTAAATAAAAATGGTTGGATATCAAACACCTGCTAATACAGATACTGCAATGTTAACTAATGAAATTAAAATGAATAATATATCTAATTTTAATGGACAAAATATATAACCTATCTTTTATAATAGTTTAATCATAAAATACACAATGTTTGAAGAGAGAAGACAATAACATTCCCAGCTAAAGGAAACAAAACTGATCTGTATAAATAGAACAATTCTTTAAGAGCAGTTTATATCAATTTCAATCAAAATCCTAGTTATATATCTTATAAAATGGATGAAAATAGTGAATAAAAATGTCACTGGAATGAATATATGGAATATAGTTCAGAAAATTAGAAGAAGGGTGATAAAAATCGGTATTTATTACATAACACATTCTAAAAAGAAGGGAAGCAAATCATTATAGTAAAAACAAGAAGGCAAAAAGAACAGACGATATGAGCCTTAAGCAGATTTTAATACGGAAAAGGATAATTATGCATATTTAGAAATCATGAGTTATGAAAAAGAGGTGATATTAATCAATAAAATGTGTTTTTTTCAATAATATCTTTGAAGGAAAAAACATAACTTTCATATACCACAAAATCTTTTAGAATTATTAGAGAAGAATTAAAATTAAGTGGTAGGAATCATGTAAATACTGTAGGATTACAGTCTAGGCTCTGATAGTCATGTGCGTGTGTAAGATCTCTATGAGAACATGTTTATGTAGAGAAGCAGAAGGCATTGATTGAATCCTGGTAATGCAATGTATTGATATCAGGGTAATGAGAAAGGAAGAGGGATGAAGAGAGGAGCTGGGGGGTGGGGTGTTTTTTGAAACCTTTGCAGTAGCATGGCTAGAGAATCAACCAAACACAGACTTCCAAAAAGAATGCAGAGATTCATGGTGGCAAACTCTGTTGATATGTCAAGAATGATAAATTCTGGAGCTGAGTGATTCATGGACTCTACCACAGCCCTAGAAGTAAAACTGGAGTCCACATAGACTGAGAGAAACTGCGAATGGCATATGGAAAACTCTTTGCTGATGGAAGGAGGGGTCGTTAGAAGGAGACAGAGCCAAAGACTTTTGTTCTGTTTTGAATGTCGGTACAGATGGAATGGGAGACTAAAAGAATGCTACACTTGAATGGCAGAAAGTGTGTGTGAGGATCAAACACACACAGTGAAGCCTTGGTCTGTCCTTCCCAGACCTACTTTATCATTTACCATTCTCTAGACTCTGAACTAGGGCCTCATGCATGCTACACAAGTGCTCCACTATAAGTTATGTCTCAAGCCTAATAGTCTTGTCTTTTCCAGAAAGATTCATTTTTCCAATGTAAGGGAAAACACAGTAAGAGGTAACAGAGACAAAAAGTGATTGAGGGTTGCTGATGTCATGTGAGCTATGGTTCTCTTTCTTCTACTTGATGCTGGTTTCATAGGGAGCAACACCAAGGGCTGAGGAGATGTCTCAATCAGAAAAATGCTAACCACACAAGCATGAGGATCTGCATTTGAGTCCCAGGACACATATAAGAGGCTAGACAGGGTGTTATGTCTTTGTAATCACAGCACTGTGGAGACAGGACACTCAGGCCTGACAACATAGGTTACTTGGAAAGTGCCATGGCACAGAGAGACTTTGTCTCAAAAAACAAAGAGAAAGAGAAATAGAAAGAGGAGGAGAAAGGGAAAGAAAGCCAAGGTAGATGGAAGATGAAGAATGATATGAAAGCTCATGAAGTCAGCTGCTTTTAAAAATGAGGGACATAATATAAGTCTCAATGAAATTAAGATGTTGAAATGCTAAGGGCTGAACAGGAGAGAAACAGACAAAGGCCCAAACCAGAGGATAATCAAAATGGAGAAGTAAAGGCAGAAGAAACTGAGAAGGCAACGAACAGAGAGTTGGTTTTTATGAACATTAAAATCAAGAAGGATTGCATTAGTAGTTTTATTAGATAATGGAAAAGACACAACAGAAAACCATTAGGGAGTAAGGGCTCTGCTCAGAGGGTGAGTGGTTAACTAAACAAGCAGACAGCAGAGACAGACATGGGGATGATCTACAGCTGTCTGGTGCTACAGAGGAGAACGTGGGGAGGGTTGAGAATGGCAGTGAGGGACAGGGATGTCCACCCTCTCTTCAGGGTCAGGAACATGAAGAACAGCAAAAAACAATGACTACTACTTAGGAGGGCCTCAGGACTGGCAGCCTGTGAGGGGACAGCCAGGTTTCCATGTGCAACCTGAAGAGAAGGCTAGGGGAATCGGAGAATTCTACATGGGATTTTGTTGATGTTTCACCATGAGTTCTACAGAGTTCAATGGAAAGATTCAGAAGACTAGAGGAAGAAGATGAGAGTAATGGATGTCCAGACCTATAAAGTGATTCAATTCTAGGGCATCAGCAATGACAGAGGATCCTGAACTACCAAGGGTGAGAGACTGGAGAGTCCAGATAGTTCAAAAGCAAATGGTGGTTCAGGTTTCTGCCTGTCACCAGGAAGATGCAACACTAAGAGTTGCCTTAACTCTATGAGAAATAGGTAAGTTACAGTATATACAATCAATGTATTTAAAGATGTTTGTAATAGGCACATGTAAAAGGCACAGTGTAAAACTCTAATAGTATTGCATGCTCTGTTTTTAAACACAGACAAACCCAGTGGGAAATATTTAAAATACTAATATTTTATCTTAGGTTGTACTGGGGGAAACTTTTCTGTAACAACTTTCCTTTTATTTTTTCTTGTCTTGTCTTTTGATCTTCCTTTCTTCACCACCACCCTTTATTATTTTCATTTTAATTTGGAAATCAAAGTTAAGACCTCATAGACCACAAGCTCGCTACCACCTTAACCCTTTAAACATTTTGTGATAATTTCCAGATTCCATAAAAACCCACTTTTGCTTATAATTAGAAAATAACACATCACATAATTTTTGACCAGTGTATTCTCCTGTGCTCTAAGCTGCTATCTGCTATTCATTCTCTCTCTCTCTCTCTCTCTCTCTCTCTCTCTGAGAAGAACTGAGTTTTTCTTTCCCCCATCATAATTTTTCATTACATCTTAAAATGAAGAACATGCCGACTGTCCTTCCCCCTTGCATTTTTCATTTCAAGCACACAGTTATGCTCCTTGCAGATGAATCTGCCTGTACATGGAGGACTGCATATTTGGAAAGAGTAATGAGTGCACAGGTCTTGTCCATGAAGCTGAAGATGCTTACCTGGCATACTGCGGTCTCAGGATCACACTGGCTACTGTGTCTATTACACTGACAGGGAACACAGGTTCCTAAGGTTGGTCCAGGAGTGCGGCCACCTGGTTCAGAACGCAGTTGGTAAAATCCTGGTGCACATGTCTAGAAGAAGAAGAAGAAGGCAATTAGGGCATGCATGTTAGCATGCTTGCTTCTGTACTGAAGTTCTCCAGTGGTTTTAAGATGACCTTGGTCTATGCCCACTATGTGTGTATGTGAATTTGGGAAGTCCCATTTATAAGCCGAAATGCCAATTTTGCTATATTTCTGCTAGGTCTTTCTTCTGTTCTCCGGCAAAGGAGCCTCATGTAATCAGAGTTCAGCAGAGGAAAGCTTTCATTTGCATCTACTGCTTTTTGCCTGAAAAAGCCTGAAAGTGTCTTTTTCTTGAATGGTTTATTTTTAACTAACATTGTCATATGGACTAACGAGATGCTAGTCCAATGTCCTTGACAGCTGAAAATATGCTTTTCTGTGCTTGATGGATAACTAACAAATGTCCAAAAAATCTCAGTAAAGCGAAATAAAAAACCATATAGGTGTATCAATATGATTTAAAGCTTATAAAAAGAAAAAATCAAAATAATGAAATCTCTGTGTCTTAAACTACTAGGAATTCATAAAATTTATCTTTTCACGAGCTGTAGTTTTTCATTTTGCAATGAAAACAAAGCCAACAGAAAATTGCTGGCAAACCTGACATATGCAAAAGCAAGAGTTTCATCTTCATGAAAGTTTTGTTGTATGCTTGTATCAAGAACAGCACTGGGTTTCTGTGAAGAGGCCCTCAGCATGAGGTGGGCTGACTTGTATCCCAGGCTCAATGCTGTCTCTCATCAGACAGTGTTTGATTTCTGACTAAGACATAGGAGGCAGTTCCTGGATGCCACTGAGGTTTGTAAAGTGGCTGTTTAAACACCTTGGCTAAGTAGGATCTTCTTTCTTCCCTTAAAATGCCTTCATGTTGAAGAGAGAATGACAGCTGGCTAAGTAGGTAAACATGCTTTACCAAGAACTTCCTAATGTGTGTACATGCTTTTGATCTGGCCTAATCAGCTCAGAATAAAATATACAAAAGTGCCCCAGAAAGAGAGAGAGAGAGAAAATCAATGCTCAGTGCTCTCCTTGAGTTTATCTTGATTTGTTTAATGTGTATCTCAATTAAGCACTTAATTAAGAGTCTCTTGGCTTTTATCAACCTATAAGAAATTCTAATGAGATTTAATTCCTTTCTGAATTTGATCAAACTACAGAAACGCTGAATCCATTGGTAAAAACAACAACAACAAAACAAACAAACAGATAAAACCTTTTCATCTTTTCAGTCTCATGGTACATTCAAATATATATTGTACCTTAGGGTAATATGTAATCGAGTTATTGGCAATTGAGGTTAACTTTCCTGATCGTTACAGAAAAACTGTAGAAATTATACCTGAAGAAGTCATTTTAAATATAACTGAAGGAACAATCCCAGATGTATTTAGAAGAGGGAGGTGGCACACAGGGGCTGAGGTGGTGGTTTACAGGGACTGTAGGTGTTTACAGAGGTGGGGGAGGTGACACACACATGGGCTGTAGAGGTGGCACCCAGGGGTTAGAGAGGCTACACACAGGGGCTGGCAAGGCGGTCCACAGAGGCTGTGGATCTGGCTTAATGGGCAAAGCACTAGCAGCTTAAGGAAGAGGACAGGGGTTTGGACCAGCAGAACACACGTAAAACACAGTGGGTGTGGGGGCCACTTGTAAGCCCAGCCAAAGCTGTGAGCCTTGAGTCTGTGAGAGACTCTGCTTCAGTTTGTAAGATGGAGTACGATCAAGAAGAACCCATTCATTCCAAATCTCTGCACACATATGTGCTCACACATATAAGAACATGCACACTGAAACACACTCACACAGACACACACACACACACACACACACACATACACACACACACACACACACACAATCTTCCTACCCCAAAAGCTATACATTGTGTAGACTGCTACAAATTGTTACCGTATTGACTAGAATAGATTTGCATTAGCATTTTTTATTTACATAGGTCTCACACTTAATTATTTTGCTAAATATTATGATTTTATTTGCATGGGGTGTGTGTGTCTCTGTGTTTGTATATTGTGTATATGTGTGAAAACCACATAAATTGGGAGGGACTTCTAAGATTTTTTTTTGTATCTCAAAGAAACCAACCAACCAACCAAACCTTAGAAGAACAAAGTAAATAAGAAATCATCGAGCAAGGCGAGCTCAGTGTCTTGGGCTAAAATGTAGCGAGAACTCCAAGATTTGTATTGTGGTCGATCAGTTGTTCCATGCTGAATCCTGTGAAGAGAGTTTTAGGCTCTTCCTTTTGTTTTTCAGTTATTTGGGGAATTGTCATCTAAACTTTCTTCTTCTTCTTCTTCTCCTTCTTCTTCTTCTTCTTCTTCTTCTTCTTCTTCTTCTTCTTCTTCTTCTTCTTCTTCTTCTTCTTCTTCTTCTTCTTCTCCTCCTCCTCCTCCTCCTCCTCCTCCTCCTCCTCCTCCTCCTCCTCCTCCTCCCCCTCCTCCTCCTCTTCCCCTCCTCCTCCCCCTCCTGCTCCTTCTTCTTCCTCCTCTTCCTTCTCTTCCTCCTTCTCCTCCTCCTCTCTTCTTCTTCTTCTTTTACATCCTTCCAATGATTAGTTTGTTTGTTTGTTTGTTTGTTTATTTATTTATTTTTGGATATTTACTTTGTTTACATTCTAAATGTTTTCCCCTTTGGAAACCCCCTATCCCTCCTCCCTTGCCTCTATGAGGGTATCCACCCACCCACCCACCCACTCCTGTCTTCCCTCCCTAGCATTCCCCTACACTGGGGCATCTAACTCTCTTAACAGTTTAATTTTGTGTTTTGTTAGACAGTATTTCTAAACAAAGCAAAAGTGACTGTTTTCAATGTAAGAATTAGAGTGTTATCAGAATGTTTAAAACAATATATCACATTTATCTCTTTTTAATCCTCTCCTTTCCTGGATCCCCCTGTATTTATTATTTCCACTAAAAATCAACTGGAGGTGTTTTTTTAAAATATCAAGTTTTTCTGCCCTCAAAATTCAACAACACAAAACAGCATAAACAGAACAGAAAAGGAACTGCTTTTACATGTTCTCAAAAAAGTTTTTTTGGAACCTGATGAAGAATTTAAGAAAAGAAAGACTTCTTCAAACTTCATTTTGTTAGATTTTTTTCCTGCCCATAGTTCCAACTTTTCCAAAATTCTCTTCTCATGTCCTGAAATTAGACACAACTAAATTTTCTTCTGTTCTCTTTTCATTTTTCCTTTCATAATATGGCATCTCTCGAAAACTTTAGAATCAAATGTGTACAAAAGACATGGGCAGTAGAGCCAATAGAATTAAAGAAGAGTAGTGGGTCAGCATCTCTCAGATGCTCCACACAATCCTCTACTTGGAGACAATGGAAGCTGACAGGTGCAGGTATCAGTGAACACATTCTGCCTGGGATCTCTTTGTGGGCTTTGCACCCAGGCCAACTTTACTTTAGCTATTCTTATGAAACTTACTACATAGCACTGCATGCTTGCTTTGAGTGCTACAAGCCTCAGTTTCCTGACCTGAAACACATGGATCTTTTATATCATAATATTTGAATGTAAAGTAACACTTTTAGAAACAAATATATCTCAGTTTAAATCATAGCCTTTCTATTGCATAGCTGTGTAATGGTGCACAAGTTCTTGTACCTGCCTGGACCTCAGTTTCTCCAGTGGGAACATGGAGATTATGAATAATACTCTGTGGTTTAAATCTGATAGTATAAGTATGCCATAAATATGTTTGAGATTGTACAGGATACAGTATGCATACAACAAATTTTGTTCTTGGATAGGAGTGTTGTGAGAATTAATCCACATATTTAATGCTTTCTACAAATTATTGTAAGTGCCCTGTCCCAGGTACAACTTAGATGTAGTTGCTGAGAATAAAATAAAAATAAATGCAGCAAGGATTTTTCTAAAGTTCTCAGGAAAGAAAATGACAACACACACCATCTATTTATAACATGTCACAAAACAATGCTTCAGTCAACTACATACCAGGTACATAGTAATGGCCTAATAGATTTCTCTGACTAGGAACATAACAGTCATCTTACTGTGTGCACATGCATGCCATGATGTTTGCATAGGGTGCAGTTCCCTAGTGACATAGTTCTCATGTTCCCACAGTTAAGAAGGACATACTACATGAAAGTAGCCACCTGTTCTCGCACATGCCATGCCACCAAAGTGATAAAGGATCCCCCAAGGGAAGTATGCATGTGAAAGAGGCCCACTCTTACCACATTATGAATTTTGAGTTATCTGACTGTCTAGTAAGTATACTTTGGGGACTTAAAATTCAGACTGCTTTAACTGCTAAGTTTTGATTGACCCAATAGATACCAATTCAACTCTGATCCAAGGAAATATGACCTGGGAAGAAGGACTAAGAGACTAGAACACTCAAAATATTGTTATTAAACCTTTCTTCTGTGATATCATTACAGAGTGCCATATACACAATACTGAAGAGTTATAAATAATGGTGTCTGTGTGTAACTGAAACTGATCATAAGTTTAGGTAATAATTGTACCCTAAGCTACTGTGGAAAACTGGCTAAGTGGTGGTGGGGGTTCTGTAAACAAGTAGGATGCAAAGAGAGTGCCTTTCATTTGACTTCTAAAAGAAATCTAGTTTCAACTTCAAATTATTGTGATCATAAATCACAACAACTAGTTATTTCAAGGACAGGAAACTGTGAGCAGAGCAATAGTGTCTCTCTAACCCAAGTGTTAGGCAAAAGTGTAGTATCCTTGTAACTGGTACATTTAATTGGTAATACTAAATTCTGTCTTCCTGCAATCTCATTTTGTCTAAAAATATAAAGTGATTAGCTTACCAAATATAAATATCTATAGGATTCTTTACACTTGGTGAAGATGTTGTCGTCATAACCCAAAGCATATGTTACTGGAACAGGGTGGATTATTTCAAAACTGTCCTTAGCTCTTGCTTTCATGATTTGATTTTATGCTTGGGTAATTATACTTTAGAATCAAAATGAATTATAAATAAGACATATAATAGATTAGAGGCAGCGGGATATGGAGAACATGTCAGGTGTCTTTTTATGAGAGATAAGTCTTGATCTCCACAGTATCTCCACTAAGTCCTCACTGTGATCAGTGTCTGTGAATAGGAACGTGAGCAGAGCTCACAGCACAGGGACAAAGCTGTGAGCTCCCACACTTATGTGGGGACATCCTAGGTATTTCCCACTTACTTTCATTTGCATTTGTTTAATTTGTGCTAATTCATATTTTCAGATAATGGCAAGTCATGAAAAGTAAATGCTAAAGTGTACTTTATTATTTTTTTAAAAAAAATCCTATAAATCACAAAACACACATATAATATGAAATTTGTAGAGAAATGTAGATTATACTGAAATAATTTTATAATCTTCCAATAATTTTGTTGAGCTATGTAGAGAATTGTATTAAATAAGTGGGGAGAAATGGAGACTTAATATCTTTCTTTTCAAGATGCCTGAAGGTCAAGCTTGACTCTGGATATTTTCCATAGGAAAATAACATTACCAAGTCAGAAATTTCAGAACTTCCATCTTAGAGCTTATGTAACTACATAACGATAACTATGTATATTAATAATGAGGCCCAAGGCAGTGAAAGCAGTTAGCCAAGTTCATACAGTTTTCCAGCAGTGTAGCTGCACAATGAAACAAAATTCCTCTTCTCTAGAAAAAAAAGTCTTTACTTTCCCTGAGTCCTCTCCTCTTCTGTCTCTCATGCTTATGAAATGTTAGTCTGTTTTGTATGTGTGCATTGCCTTATTTCCAGCTGCATACTGTGGATGTTTGAAAGGCATACGTAGGTAAGTGTAATAGTATGCCTAATAAAGAGATGGGTTATTTGATTGTTTATGAGACTCAAGTGTGCATATTACAGTGAATATCTTCTTCTGAGCAGGCAATGGAGCTGCTTCAAGGCATTTCAGTCACCCCATTAAGTTGTTCTTTGAACATTGTGGACCCATACAGTGGTGCCTAAGCTAACAGCACTGAGTTTACAGTGCATTTTTTCCCCCATGAATATTCATTCCTAAGGTGATTCAATAGATAAAAACCTGGGGCTTAGCAATAAGCCAGCAAAAGTGCCTCAAGTGGTGGAGTGAGATAGGAGTCACAACTTTATTTATTCATCTATTTATTTATTTATTCATTCATTTATTTAATTTATATGTATGTGCTTTGGGATATGCATACCACTCTAAATGTGCAGTGATCTGAGGGCAACTTGAGGGAGTTTGTTTTCTCCTTCCACCATGTGGGTCCTGGAAATTTTAGCATGTCAGGTTGTCAGGCTTGGCGTCAAGGGATTTTGCCCACAAGAGTCATCTCACCAGCCCCAATTCAAAATTTTCAAGATGTATTTTAGCTTTGACCTGGAGTCATGCATGTCATTCTCAAGAAAACTTCCAAAATCCCATTTACAAAGTTTGTCAGATTAAACTTATTAAAAATATCAGCACACGAACCTACAATTAGTTCATGAATCAGAGTATCAACTCTAACAAGTGACAGTGACCACAAACCAGTAATATATGTGTAAGATTCACAGCCTATTTAATCATTATAAGAGTTTTAATATGTAAGAGGAGGAGACATCAATGACATTAACCTCATGCAAAGGGCACCAATTAATGTGACCAATGAGACAGAACTTGGGATATAGTAGGCCCTAGAAAACTCTTTAAAGTCTGGAATTTGTAGAATGGCGGGTCATGGAATATCACTAGTTACTCAGTCTGGAGTATTTATCATGTCTGGCTTCTAGAGGTTTAGAAATCTATGTAAAATCTCAGCCCTAGTACTTGATAAAGTTAGTGTTCAAATTCAGCACAGTTCCTTATCTCTTGCAAATTCTCGATATTATAGTATTCATTTTACAAACCAAAATTTGTAGAAATTGATTACACTACCAGAAGGCATTCAGAGGAAGACCCTAGGATTGAAAAAATGGTTTTAAAATTGTGATAACTGAATGATGTCACACTGTAGAAATAATTTTATGTTCTTTGGGAAGACTATGTTGAATGGAACAGCCTGCTATTTAGTGTACACATTTTGTCTTTTCTATATAAAATACACTCTTAAACCAGATAGAATCCTGTGTCATAATTGCTGCAGTTTAAATGCCTTAACTTCTCAGAAATGGTGCCAAGAAGATAGATGGGCTACACAGAGCAGCCTTTTAAGACATGCTCACCCTCAGCTATAACATATCTTTACAAATCTTTTAATCAAGTATTTCCCTACAGTTAAGATTCTTTACAAGCTAGCAATGACAATAACATATTGCTAATATGCATGACTGATAAATAGGCGAAGAGTACACATGGAAACCAAGGGCAGACCAAGTTTGAGTAGGACTCCCATTTGGCTCTGGAAGAGAGCTGAGCTCAAGCAAGTTAGTAGAGGCTTGCTTACCTCACAAGACAAGCCAGAATAGCCAGGAGGGCAGTCACATCTTTCTATCAAGTGTGCTGGTGGGCTCGCTGCAGATACATGTCCTGGTTCAGCTACTTCCATGGAGATTTCAGAAATGCTACAAAGAATGCAAGCAGAGTTAATGATCACACAAGCAGATACAGCTTCCAAGAACTACTCAAGGCTTAAGGAAACCTCCCTCCCCCCTCATATTTCTGTCCGTCACAGGTAAATTCTTCTGTTTGTTTTCAATGAACCAAAATAATCTGTTTCTCAAGGTATCATAAAGTTATATATTTGTAGAAAGGGTGCCATCACGCTAATAACTATGCTATTTTGAAGCTGCTTAAATTCCAGGCTCTGAGTTGCTTCATTCTATTGCTGCATTTTTATTTCCTCTCAGACTGAGGTTATCTATTAGGAAAATATCCACATAAATCCTAAGGAGTTTACTAAATTGGATGTCTGCTTTCCTGTTGAGAAGTTATTATAAAGATTTTTACCCCCCTAGTTTTCAAAATGTAAGTAGCTTCATGCAGACATGGCCAATCAATTAGACATTTATATTCTTTCAAACAGGCAACCCAAGGTCACTCTCTCTTAGAATGTCTCCTGTCATCACAAGTAAAATTGCTTTTAATTTACTTCTCTCCTCCTCTGGAGCCTCTGGGTATCCTTTCAAGAACTCAGGAAAGCCTCCTAGAAAACAATGCCAGGCATGATCTAACCCTGATCTTTAAATGGATAAAGAGCCTCCCAAATTAATATTTTATTAGCTTCATTAAATAAATCCTTCAAGTGACTTCCTATTGGTGAGAAAGCCCTTATGGTCGAAAGAAATATATTACCAGTGAATCCTCTGATATCTTTTTCATTAATTTGAAATTATGCATTAAAATGTATGCAGTCCATAAACCCAGACTATTTCATGACTGACTAACTGCAACATGAAATGTTCTGCAAATAAACTTTTAAGTGAGACACTGAATAGTTTTGCCTCCATAAAAGGCACCACCAATAGTTTAAGGAGGTTGAATCATAAACTTTATAACAAGTGTAGGTAAGTTTTATTGAATTATGAATGCACATGCTGATTTCACTAGCATTGTGATGAACGCTTGGGAGCCCTCACAAAACCAATTTTGGGCTAAAATGCAGGTTTTGCTTTCCTCTCCTTGGAGCGGTGTCGTGGTAGTAAGTATTGCATAGAGCTGCAAGCAGCCACTGCTCTCTGATAAGAATGCTTTCACTCTTCTGCTCTCTCTGGACTCTGTGATGCAAGAGGAAAACCTGCTTCTTGTTTGACTAGTCTTCTCTCCACTGAAATTTCTGTGGGGATCCAAAGCTTCTACTAGAAGATATAAGCATCATCTTGCCTTAATATCTTGTACATACATGCATATGAGAGAGCAGGGTTTAAAAATCAAGAGACTCTTGAACAGTAGCAACAACAGATACTCTGCTGTGAATAATGTTTCTCGGGTGGTCAGAGGAGCTAACATGGGGATGAAAGGGTAGAGAGGCACAAAGGATAGAAGTGCAAGCGATGGCTTTGCTTGTTTCTGGATATGGCCTCCATTTAAATAAATACTGACTTCTAGAAGTTACTACATATATCTCAGTCTTAAACTCTGTTTCTGATACTGCCATGGTTTATATAATGATAAAGATGTTGGAATGTCTTACTGGGGATATTTTAACTTTTGTTATGTTTTCCCTGTCTTAAAAATTCAAGTGCTGGTGATGTATCTGCCTTACTTGTTTTCCTGGTGAGCTCACAACTGAGTTTGATAGGACTTAGAAAAGTGATGTACAGTGAAAAATGAAGACAACACTGGTCCCAGAAGTAGCACTAACACTATGTCCTGTGAACTATTAAACTCTTAGAGTGGTCAGTAGGAACTTGCAAAGTAGTCCACTTGCATATCTAATATGTAAGTCAGCTTTTGCTTCTATGACTAATGTATTTTGCTATTCTAAAATAATTAGCAGTGCAGGTTACAGTGTTTTTTTATGATACATGTTTTTATTTTTGTGATAAGGAACCCAAAGAAATATAAATGAGAAGGCGAGTTTTGTTCCATGATTAACTCTTTCACTGAAAGTGAAACAACATGAATCTTCTATCAGACAAGAATGAGTTCTATGTGAGATTGTGTGTATGCTTAGCACAGTATGAGTATCTGATACATAGAAATTTTTAGATTCATTAATTTGACTATGAAAGGCTTCCTTTTTTATTCTCTAGTTTGGTCTATTTCATTTGTCATAAGACTATTTCACAAACATTTATGGACTCCGTGTTTTTCCTGAGCATAAAGGGATATAACATGTAAGAGAGACATTGAGTTACTGAGTAAATAACACAATGTTCAGCCTCTGCAGTAAGAAACTTACTTAGCTCTGTGTGAGTTGTTCTTTCATCTCTTTGAATGATTCCTTCTGCTTGTGAAGAAGTCTCCTGGAGACTCTGTTGTTGTCTCTATTCTATGTATTTTATTCTATTTTCTCTAATTACTACCTTTAACATAATCTATAAACATACTTACATCATTTTCCAGTGAGACAAACATCCCTTGATTTTATCACTGGGTCCTCCCATCATCGTGTGACCAGAGTCACAGAAAACAGTGTTCACACTTTCAATATTATGTTCTTTTTGTCTCATTCATTCTTTAAAAATTTGAGACTATTTCCAACCAAAGCCTTCAGTGAATGTTGACATTTAAAATGGTACCAGTGTGGCCCCAAGGGCCATTGTCAATGACCCATGTATTAATTAACCTCTCTCTCTCTCTCTCTCTCTCTCTCTCTCTCCTTTTGAAATCGTCCCAGTTTCACTTTCTTGACACCACACACATTTCTTAAACTCATCCATGTTTGGTTTTGTTCACTATGATTTTCAATCAATGTACATCAGGATATCCAGAGTAAATAAACATACATGTTTCACTGGTAATATAGATGAGCAAGATAAAGGATGGAGGACTGGACTAACTTGACCTTGTCTATTCCCCTATGCTTCAAGGTCACTTTCTCAACAATGTAACAGACTTACAACACTACAGTTACCTATATGTAACCTACAATATGTGCTATCCTGAACTTTCTCCAGGTGCATTTCACTCACCATGACTAATGTAAGTAAGAATATTGTTCTTATGTTACTTATTTTGGGGGTAAATAAATAATGGTCATTTTCTATCAAGTGATTGGAATTCTTCTTTGTTTGTCTTTTGTCACCTCAGTCACAAACCAACCAAGTTGATTACTTTTTTTTTTTCGAGACAGGGTTTCTCTGTATAGCCCTGGCTGTCCTGGAACTCACTCTGTAGACCAGGCTGGCCTCAAACTCAGAAATCCCCCTGCCTCTGCCTCCTGAGTGCAGGGATTAAAGGCATGCACCACCACTGCCCATCCCAAGTTGATTTCTTCTCTGGAGTCTTTTGAGCAGCCCTATAGACTCTAGAATAAGAACTTGAGTATTTTCCTGTATACTTTACCGGCTTTGTCTCACAACATTTCCGTAGGTTGCCTTGATAAGAATATAGTGAATGTCATATAATATGTCTAAGAAGTCTTCACGGGTCACAGTTCTACTGATTCGAGGATCATCACCATAATATTTCCATTCTTTCTGTAAATGAGAACCAAAAACACCATTGTGGCAGAACCAAATGAAAAACCATTAGTTTCTTTGTACCAACCAACAACCAACTTTACCTCTGTCATTTCAATTTCATGCCGTGTCAACTGGCCAATGAGAGGGGCAGCCATGTGCCTGGTAATAATTCTAGCATGAGAAGGAGTTCCACCTCGAATGATAACTTGAGGTTTATATGTGGCAAAGCCTGTCTCATCGCGAGCCTCAAAATAGATGGCATACTTGAGTTTGCCCCCATAGGCCATTAACTGAAAAGAAAAATAGAATAGAGATGACAAGGTAAACTTCTAATGACCTGACTCCTAAACCATGCTTATTTGGTTCACGTGCGAATTCAGGGTTATTTTTACCTTTTTCCCTTCAAATTGTTCTGGGAGTTTCCAGTAAAAAGGTTCCAAATGGAGATCTTGCCTGACTTCATCCATCTTTGCAACAATCTCTGGGTGCTGGAAAGCAATGCCTTTGGTAGTTGTGTGCTGCAGGGCCTCATCCACCAATGGCAGAATGGTCTGCTCATCTCTCAAAGTCACCTGTACAAGGTCAAATTTCACAGGAAGTGGACTATGAGTCTTTGAGGCATTCTTTCAAAGCTAGGTGTGGGGTACATGTCTATCTGACTTCCTGCCTCCACTTTGGTGGGTTGTCCCAGAAAATGAACTGAGACGTGGTTGAAGAGAGCAGTAGTAAGTAAATGCTTTGAAATGAGTGGCATAATGAAACTCATAATCTCTGAAAATTGCAGCATTTTTCACTAACAAAAGTTGAAATCAAATTCTAGGGAAACAAAAGGAAATTAAAGTAAAAATAAACATGGTGTCATCCAAACAGCGTACTGTGGTCCAAGTTTGGGTTGAAGGCATGCAGCAGGTTCTGGTTAGAGTGTTGCATTAGATGCAAATAGTCGCCTGTCAGTGCTTCTTTCTTCAGGATGTAGCTGCTTCCAGCTACCACAGTGCTTCCAGTTTCCACTGGCCATTTCCTTATCTACAGTAACTGAACAATTTTCTAGAAGGAATTTTCAAGAGGCATTTATGCCAACAGCCTAATGGCACATAGAGCCTTTACCATTTCTGAGTGCACACAGGGGATAGGGTTACTTAAATGTTTTGCCATTTGCTACTACCCCTCAGGGCTTGACTAAATGATTCCTGAAGGAATGAGCATCACACCATTACATGGCTCAGCAGCTTCTTACTCACCCATGTACGGATCAGTCCCTTTGCTTCAGAGCATTGACTAGTAACTCCAAAGCAGTAGCAGCTGCTGCAGCCAAGTGCATTCTTGGCATCTAGTCCAAATTTGCCAGGCCGGCACCTATCACAGTGGATGCCTTCCACATTCACCTGAAGAAAGAAGAGGGCCCTTCAGGGTTCATTGTAATTGGTATAGGAGAGATCAACTTAAGAACAGGGAAGAGCAATACATTTCCTTTTCATTAATGGAAACAAAAAAAGAATAAAGAATATGCTACTTAGGTATACCTCAAATGGAATTTTGAGTTCACAGCCCTGTCAGAATCTCCTGGGATTTTAAAAGCTACCTGATTCCTAAGTGCACCTGTTACTGAGGGTACCATATCGGTTTGTGAGGTCTAAGCTGTGCAGTCCCTACAACTCTGTTATGAGCAATAAAATTTCAAAAGCAAACGAAACCAATGATTTCTACCTACAAAAATTCACATTTATATATTTGCTGTAATATTACATAATTGCTATAATATAATTCATATGCAACATGTAGCAAATATATGGCTATAATAGAGTGTGCATGTATAGAGCATGATAATCTGCTTAACTAGGGTCTTTCATATAGAGGCGATTTTCTTTTACTTTTTGGATGTAATTCTCTTTTTGTAATTTTTGCTTCTTTTTTAATTGGATACTTTCTTTATTTACATTTTAAATGTTTTCCCCTTTCTAGGTTTCCCCCTTGGAACCCCCCTATCCAATTCCTCCTCCCCCTGCGTCTATGAGGGGGCTCCCAATGCACATACCCGCTCCCATCTTCCCTTTCTGGCATTCCTCTACACTAGGGCATTGAAATCCTCAGACCTAGGGGCCGTTCCATCCACTGACGTCTAACAAGGCCCTCCTCTGCCACATATGCGTCCAGAGCTCTGGATCCTTCCATGTGCATTCTTTGGTTGGTGGTCCAGTCCTCAGGAACTCCTGGGGGACTGGCCAGTTGACACTATTGCTCCTTCTATGGGAATGCAGTCCTTTCTCCAACTCCTCCATCTGGGACCCATGAGCTCAATACAATGGTTGGCTGTGAGCATCCACCTCTGTATTTGTCAGGCTCTGACAGAGCCTCTCAGGAGACATCAGTATCAAGCTTCTGTCAGCTAGCACTTCCCAGCATCCACAATAGTGTCTAGGTTTGGTGGCTGTATATGGGATGGATGCCCAGAAGGAGAAGTCTCTGGATGGCCTTTCCTTCAGTATCTCCTCCACAACTTGATTCCATATTTCCTCCTGAGAGTATTATGCTCACCCTTCGAAGAAGCACTGAAGCATGCACATTTTGATCTTCCTTCTTCTTGGGCTTCATATGCTCTCTGAATTGAATCTTAGGTATTCAAAGCTTTTGGGCTAATATCCACCTACCAGGGAGTACATACCACATTTGTTCTTTTGTGACTGAGTTAGCTCCCTCAAGATATTTTCAAGTTTCATCCATTTGCCTTCGAATTTCATGAAATCATTATTTTTAATAGCTCAGTATTAGTATTCCATTGTGTAAATGTACCACATTTTCCGTAACCATTTCTCTGTTGAGGGACATCTGGGTTGTTTCCTGCTTTTGGCTATTATAAATATGGCTGCTAAGAACATAGTAGAGCATGTGTCCTAATTACTTGTTGGAGTATCTTCTGGGTATATGCCCAGGAGTGGAATAGCTGGATTCTCAGATAATACTATGTCCAATCTTCTGAGAAACCACCAGACTGATTTCCAGAGTTGTTGTACCAGCTTGCAATCCTGCCAGCAATAGAGAAGTGTTCCTATTTCTGCACACCCTCACCAGCATTTGCTGTCACCTGAGTTTTTGATCTTAGCCATTCTGACTGGAGTGAGGTGGAATCTCAGAGTTGTTTTGATTTGCATTTCCCTGATGACTAAGGATGTTGAACATTTCTTTAGGTGCTTCTCAGCCCTTCCTGTTTTTTCAGTTGAGAGTTCTCTGATTGGCTCTGTTCCCCATTTTTCGATAGGGTTATTTGGTTCTCTGGAGTCTAACTTCTTGAGTTCCTTGTATTTATTGGATATTAGACCTCTATTGGATGTAGGATTGGTAAAGATCTTTCCCCAATCCGTTGGTTGCCATTTGGTCCTATTGACATTGTCCTTTCCCTTACAAATTTTGTCAATTCTTGATTTTAGAGCATAAACCATTGGTGTTCTGTTCAGGAACTTTGACCCTGTACCCATGTGTTAGAGACATTTCCCCAGTTTCTCTTCTATTAGATTCAGTGTATCTGTTTTTATGTGGAGGTTCTTGATCCACTTGAACTTGAGCTTTGTACAGGGAGATAGTAACGGATCAATTTGCATTCTTCTACATGTTGACCTCCAGTTGAGCCAGAACCATTTGTTGAAAATGCTGTCTTGTTTCCACTGGATGGTTTTAGCTCATTTGTCCAAGATCAAGTGACAGTAGGTGTGTGGGTTCATTTCTGGGTCTTCAATTCTATTCCATTGATCTACCTCTCTGTCACTGTACCAATATTATGCAGTTTTTATCACTACTGCTTTGTAGTATAGCTTGAGTTCAGGGATGCTGATTCCCCCAGAAGTTCTTTTATTGTTGAGAATAGTTTTTGCTATCCTACGTTTTTTGTTTTTCCAAATGAATTTGAGAATTGCTCTTTCTAAGTCTATGAAGAATTGAGTTGGAATTTTGATGGGGATTGCATTGAATCTGTACATTGCTTTGGTAAGATGGCCATTTTTACTATATTAATACTGCCAATCCATGAGCATGGGAGATCATTCCATCTACTGAGGTCTTCTTCGATTTTTTTCTTCAGAGACTTGGAGTTCTTGTCATACAGATCTTTCACTTGTTTGGTTAGAGTCACACCAAGATACTTTATATTGTTTGTGACTATTGTGAAGGGTGTCATTTTCCTAATTTCTTTCTCAGCCTGTTCATCCTTCAAGTATAGGAAGGCTGCTGATTTGTTTGAGTTAATTTTATATCCAGCCACTTTGCTGAAGTCGTTTATCAGCTGTAGCAGTTCTCTGATGGAGCTTTTTGGGTCACTTAATTATACTGTCATATCATCTACAAATAGTGATATTTTTATTTCTTCCTTTCCAATTTATATTCCTTTGACCTCCTTTTGTTGTCTAATTACTCTAGTTAGAACTTCCAGTACTATATTTAATAGATAGGGAGAGAGTAGACAGCTTTGTCTAGTCCCTGATTTTGGTGAGATTGCTTCAAATTTCTCTCCATTTAGTTTGATGTTGGCTATCAGTTTGCTGTATATTGCTTTTACTATGTTTAGGTATGGGCCTTGAATTCCTGATCTTTCCAAGACTTTTCTCATGAAGGGATGTTGAATTTTGTCAAATGCTTTTTCAGCATCTAATGAAATTTTCATGTGGGTTTTTTCCTATGAGTTTGTTTACGTAGTGGATTACATTGATTATTTTCCTGGTATTGAACCATCCCTGAATCCCTGGGATGAAGCCTACTTGATTGTGATGAATGATCATTTTGATGTGTTCTTGGATTCAGTTTGTGAGAATTTTATTCAGTATTTTTGCATCGATATTCATAAGGGAATTTGACCTGAAGTTTTCTTTGTTGGGTCTTTGTGAGGTTCTGGAATCAGTGTAACTGTGGCCTCATAGAATGAATTAGGTAGTGTTCCTTCTGTTTCTATTTTGTGGAAGAGTTTGAAGAGTATTGGTATTAGGTTTTCCTTGAAGGTCCAATAGAATTCTCCACTAAACATATCTGGTCCTGGGCTTTGTTTTGGTTGGGAGACTTTTAATGACTGCTTCTATTTCTTTAGGGATTATGGGACTGCTTAGATGGTTTATCTGCTCCTAACTTAACTTTGGTACTGGGTATCTGTCTAGAGAAGGTATATTCTTTTGTTTTTGGATGAAATGTTCTATAGATATCTGTTAAATCCATTTGGTCCATAACTTCTGTTAGTTTTACTGTGTGGGGGATATTGAAGTCTCCCACAATCATTGTGTGAGGTGCAATCTGTGCTTTGAGCTTTAATAAAGTTTCTTTTATGAATGTGGGTTCCCTTGCATTTGGAGCATAGATGCTCAGAATTGAGATTTCATCTTGGTAAGTTTTTCCTTTGATGAGTATGAGGGGTCCTTCCTAATTCTTTATGATAACTTTTAGTTGAATGTCAATTTTATCTGATATTAGAATGGCTATTCCAGCTTGTTTCTTGGGACCATTTGCATGGAAAATTGTTTTCCAACCCTTTACTCTGAGGTAGTGTCTGTTTTTAACACTGAGGTGGGTTTCTTACATGCAGCAAAATGCTTGGTCCTTTTTATGTATCTAGTCTGTTAGTTCATATCTCTTTATTGGGGAATTAAATCCATTGATGTTAAGAGATATTAAGGAATAGTGATTGTTACTTCCTGTTATTTTTGAATTTTTTATGTTTGTCTGGCTATCTTATTTTGGGTTTGTTGAAAAAAGATTACTTTCTTGCTTTTTCTAGTGTGTAGTTTCCCTCTTTGTGTTGGCGTTTTCCATCTGTTATCCATTGTAGGGCTGGAAAGATTTTGATTTGTGGAAAGATATTGTGTAAATTTGGTTTTGTCATGGAATATCTTGGTTTCTCCATTTATGGTAATTGAGAGTTTTACTGGGTTAGTAGTGTGGGCTGGCAGTTGTGTTCTCTTAGGGTCTGTACAAGATCTGCCCAGAATCTTCTAGCTTCATAGGCTCTGGTGAGAAGTCTGGTGTAATTCTGATAGATCTGCCTTTATATGTTATTTGACCTTTTTCCCTTACTGCTTCTTTTTTGTGCATTTGCTCTTTTGACTATTACGTGACAGGAGGAATTTCTTTTCTGGTCCAGTCTATTTGGAGTCCTGTAGGCTTCTCATATGTTCATGGGCATCTCTTTCTTTAGGTTAGGGAAGTTTTCTTCTATAATTTTGTTGAAGATATTTACTTGCCCTTTCAGTTGAGAATCTTCACGCTCTACTATATCTTTTATCCTTAGGTTTGGTCTTCTCATTGTGTCCTGGATTTCCTGGATGTTTGGAGTTACAAACTTTTTGTATTTTGCACTTTTTTGACCATTGTGTCAATGTTTTCTATGGTATCTCTGGCACCTGAGATTCTTTCTTCTATCTATTATATTCTGTTGGTGATGCTTGTATCTCTGACTCTTGATCTCTTTCCTAGGTTTTCTATCTCCTGGGTTGTCTCCCTTTGTGATTTCTTTATTGTCTCTATTTCAATTTTTAGATTGTGAATGATTTTGTTTAATTCCTTCACCTGTTTGATTGTATTTTCTTGTAGTTATTTAAGGTATTTTTGTGTTTCCTTTTTAAGGGCTTCTACCTGTTTACCAGTGTTCTCTTGCATTTCTTTAAGGGAGTTATTTATGTCCTTCTTAAAGTCCTCTATCATCATCATGAGATATGATTTTAAATCAGAGTCTTCCTTTACTGGTGTGTTGGAGTATACAGGGCTTGCTGTGGTGGAAGAACTAAATTTTGATGATGCCAAGTAGCCTTGGTTTCTGTTGCTTATGTTCTTGCCTTGCCTCTAACTATCTGTTTATCTCTAGTGGTAGTTGGTCTTGCTGTCTCTGACTGTGGCTTGTCCCTCCTACAAGTCTCTGTGTCTGTTCTCCTAGAGACAAGATCTTTCTGGGAGGAATTTGGGTATGGAGAGCTGTGGTGCAGGGTCAGCTATGGAGTGCAGATGGAAACCAGAAGGATCCTGTCCTTGGTTCCTGTGTCCTGATGACTCTGAGCAGGTGTCTCTTGGGCTAGGAATTTGAACAGAAGTGGTGGTCTTACCTGTGCTCAGAGGCATGTAGGCACTCCTGGGAGACCAGCTCTCTCCAGAAGGTATTTGGGTATGTTGAGGCTATTTTCTTAAATTCAAGTTCATGTTCACCATGGCTTGTTTACTCCTCAGGTTTCAGCCTACTGTTTTCTCTGGCTTTCATGGCATAGACTTTGTCATGAAGACCTATCTCTGATACTGTTAAACCACATTTATCATGGGATTGATTTTTTTTTTTTCAGGAATATAGAAAGGACAAAAACCATTCCTATTACCCATTTTAGTTGGCTGCTTTTCTACACCATTTAACAGTTTTAATGAGGGCTAAATTTTTCACATAGTTATCCACTGTTTGTAATGTCAGTGTTCACATATGATGAAAATTTACTGAATTTACATAGGAATATAAATGCTTCAGTGTTCAGTGGCTGCTGATTAACCACAGGAGAAACTGTTTGTGATAAGCTTGGTTATCAGCTGTGGCTTTTCTCTGACTGTGCCTTAAAGACCCCACTGCCCACTGTGCAGACATTTCTTTAAGCGAGAAGAACATAGAAGAAAAACAACTTCAGTCACTTTGGAACCTATACCCTGTATACTGTCTGCAAACAAGGTTGCATTTGGGATTAAAGTAGTCCTTGAAAAGTAGCATCTGTATACCAATGAGCATACATCAAGGAAACCTGTGTCTGGCCATGAGAGTTTGTGTTGCTTAATGAGGCAAAAGTAGAAAACCGTGAATGAAAGTAAAACTGAGTGACAGAGTATCCAGTGAATGGGGGCTTTCCTTGGAGCAGCTCAGTCATCCATACCTTACAGGTGCACTGTCCAGTTTGATCGCTACAGGAGCATCTCCTAGTCTCTGAATCACAGGTCGTGGCATCTGTCCCTGGAAGGAAACAGTCACAGAGACTGCAGAGAGGATAGTTCCAGTGACCTTGGCTGCACGCTGAGCATTTCATACCAGAGAATTTTGGATGACAGCTACACTGGCCAGTGTTTACATTGCACTGCGAAGCCAAGGACCCCACTGTGCTGCAGTTACAAACCTGTGGAAGGGAGAAAAACACCACTTCCTGACACAACTGCATAGAAAACATCTTAAAATCTTAATCCTAATATTTCTATTCCACTATGCACATATGAACAACACATGTATTGTATCCTTTATAATGTTGAAATTTAGTCCTTTGTGACATATATTAGTGAACACAGAATTAAAAAGCTTCTTACATGTAGAAAAATGGATGATAATCTAGACATTGCAATGCCATGTGATAAAAAAAAACTGTAGGCTTTGATTTGTTCTTTTGTTTTAATTTAAGCTATTTTAAATTGCATTGTTTATTTTGGGTGTGCACCAATGTGTGTATATGTATGTGTGCATGTGTGCTTGTAAGTTTGTATGCACGTGTTCCTGTAGGTGCATGTGGGAGAGGCCACCCTCAAGTGTCCTTCTTCAAGTTCTATCCATCTTATTTTTTGAGACACTGTCTATTACAGGCGCTTATGAACTCACCAGCCAAGGTCTTTCTGTGGGTTCTAAAGACGAAGGGTAGGCTTTATGCTTATATGGATGGCAAGCACCATACGTACTAATCATCTTCTCAGCTCTAATAACAAACTATTTTCCTGGCTCTTCAGTGGGTAGAGAGTAGTGCTAGCATAATGACTTCATCCGACAAGGTGAGAAAAGAAAGCTGACTACATGCTGATGCTATGGCACATGAGTGCACACACACACACACACACACACACACACACACACACACACACTACAACCTTTCTGGAAATCAGTTTGGTGGACCCTCAGAAAAATGAACATAATACTACCTGAGGACTCAGCTATTCCCCTCCTGGACATATACCCAGAAAATGCTCCAACATGTAGTAAAAACACATGCTCCACTATGTTCATAGCAGCCATAGGCAGAAACTGGAAACAACCTAGATGTCCTTAACAGAGGAATGGATACAGAAAATGTGGTACATTTACACAATGGAATACTACTCAGCTATGAAAAACAATGACTTCATGAAATTCTTAGGCAAATCGATGGAACTTGAAAATATCATTCTGACGAGGTAACTCAGTCACAAAAGAATGGACACAGTATGTACTCACTGATAAGTGGTTATTAGCCCAAAAGTTTGGAATACCCAAATGTCACTTCAAAGCAACCATTGGGCTAAGTGTGAGGTCCCAGATGGAGGAGTTGGAGAAAGGACTGAAGGAGCTGAAGGAGTTGGCATCCCCATGGAGGGAGCAACATTGTCCACTGGCTTGACCTCCTGATGCTCCCAGAGACTGGATCACCAACCAAAGAATACACATGGAGGGACCCATGGTGCTGGCCACATATGTGGCAGAGAAGGGTCTTGTTAGCCATCAGGGGGAGGAGAGACCCTTGGGCCTGAGGGTGTTAGATGCCCCAGAATAGGAGAATGCCAAGGAAGGAAGATGAGATTGGGTGGGTGGGTGGGGAAATACCCCCATTGACACAGGGGGTATCGGGGAGGGAATAGGGAAGTTTCAAAGGGGAGATCTGGAAAGGAGGAAACATTTGAAATGTAAATAAAGTATAAAAAAAGTTATTTTACATTATGGTTATTATTACATTTCAAATATGGATTCTTTCCTTTTTTTTTTTTTTTTTTTTTTAGGGGTGAAGGAGGCTAGCTATCCTTTTCCACTTATTTAATTACACTAGGCCCAATATTAAAATGAGAACAAAAAAGGTATTACATGAATTAAAAAAATCAAACAAAATGAAAACAGACAATCCCTTTCTATATTATAGTCCTTTCTTCTGAATATAGGAGGAGTTATATTTAGTGATTACATTTAATTAAAATTGAAATATAAATAAGCTATTGAGAATTTGAGAATTGATTATGTGCCTGGAACTATATGAACATTTTCACTCCCAACCCTACACACAACAACATTTCATTTTACTTTCACATGGATTCAGTAAAAAGCAGGACTTTATAGTTATGTGATAGCTAATACCTGTATAGTAGCAAAATTTTGTGGCCAGATCTATGCTTTACTTACACCACCACTTATTAGCCATATAACTTGGGGAAGGTTAATTCACTTTCTGATGCATCAGATTTTTCTGTGTTAAAGAAATGACACAATGCCCAACTCATAGAGATGCAGTGAGGATATCATGAATATCCAAGGAAGTAATTTTTGTTATGTTTCACAAATAATGAAAAAGAAGTTGTAAGAGGTTTTCACACTTTCCCAATCGCAGGACAGAGATCTGGATAAGCATGTTTTTCAGGAGGATACAGATTAGCAAGAAAGTAAAGACAGAGCCAGATATACCTTTCCCTAATTTAGAAGTGAGATGTAGAGATATTCAATCCTGCCCAGTAGTAAAGCTAGGGATGGGCATCCAACTCAACAGAGTGCTTTGTTCCTGGAGGGAGGGATGAGGCAAGAAGGAACCTTCTAACGAACATAGTTTCTAACACACAACATAAACCACTGTCTTGCTGTGGTGACTAATCTTGGCTGTCAACTGTATAACATCTTGAATCAAATACAACACAAGTTCTGGGCTCTCCTGTGAGGGATTTTATTAGATTATTTAAAACAAGAAGAACCACCTTAAATCTGGGTTATGCCTTGTGGCAGCCCACCTAAAATGACATGGAAGAAGGAAACTTTGCTTTTTGTCTATTTGCAACTCTGTCTTTCTGGCACCTTCAATTATCCTGTTGCCAAGTCATTTTTTCCCTGTTATTAAAGCCAGATTTGTTGGCATTCTGATGTAGACTGAAGATGAGCAGCTCTGCAAGAATTATCTAAGACTCCAGGATCAGAGTGAAATTGCTGAGTCATCGGCCTCATGGACAGAGCAACTACAGGATTCTCTGTTTTTCCTTGTGATGCAAACATTGTTTGGATTACCTGGATAAAAACCTATAAGCCAACCTAATAAATCCCCTTTTAATATAAATATGTATTCGTATTCATCCTACAAGTTTTGCCTGTTAGAGAATCCTGAATAATATAATGACTTGCACATAATTCACTCTTAAAGAATATAAGATGTAGCATAAATTTTCAAAATTAGGATGATTTAGTTATGTGCAGAAAAAGACTTACTTAAAATAACCAGAAAGAAAGTAATGACATGGTATGGAAACTATAATCATGGAGTAGATTCTAAAAAGTTCCATAGAACATCCCTATTTTTTTATAACAAAAAATATGAAATGTCTTCTAATCAATTTGTTGTATATAATCAAGTAACTAGTTCTTGAAATGTTGCTGGCAGTACAAATAGACCTGAGGATGGATGCAATCTAGAAGTCTATCTGATAAGTTTCTGTGGGAATAACTGAGACAATTAACTGTATGTTTAGAAAGCACTATACCCAATATCAAACTTAAATTAAAATTAGATGCAATGTTTGATTAGCAAAAGAGGATTGATTCTCTGTTCCTTTGTGAGTGAATGATGGCAGGCTTGATATTCTCCTACAAAGGAAGCTCAAATGATGTGCGTGCTCACACCTCTGCACAGAGCAATTCTCCATTGCAAAAAGAACAAGCTCAAATCAACATTGTTTTAAATAATAGTCACTCAAGTAGAATGCATGCTCATAAATAATTTCTAATAGCCACATGGATTTTTATAAATCTTCCTAATAGAAAAATGTGCACTTACTCAGAAATTTAGATTTTTTTAAAACAATAGTTCAACATAATAAAATTCAAATGAGCCTTCAATCAATATAATGTTTATTCACTGACTAGTAAAGAATACCCCCAAATAACTTTTATAGACATGAAGACATATCTCTGCTTGATTTATATTCTGACTATAAGGAATCAGCTTTAATTTCAAGAATTTCATTATAAGTGTTTGTGGAGAGAGTGCATTCCCATGAATTTTTATTTTTTAAAATAATTCCAAGTGACAGAGTAGATACTTGGGTTTGACTTAAAAAAATCACTTAGAAACTTAAGACTGCTGTTTGCACTCAACAAAATCTTTTGTTTTTCAAAATGTACCACTGTAGAATTTCAAACTAAATAATACCACGGGAAGTAAGGAAATGAGTGTCCTGTCCACTGTTTATGATTTCTAGTGACATATTAAAGCCAGATGTCTTCACTAGCTTAAACACTTATCAGTACTTTCTTTTGAGGTCAGGGTTTTCTAGGCCAGTATTCACCTTATGTTAAATTTTTATACATTTTTTGAGAATTTTTGGAAAAATGCATTTTCGTCATATTCACTCTCATTCCTTTGTCTAACTCTTCCCAGACCTACTCCTTACTGTGTGTTCTCTTTTTAGTTATTTTTTTTTATTTAAATAACCCATCTGCTCTTATTTGTGCTGACAATATGCTTCTAGTGTGGGCCAGGCTCGAGGGCATGGACAGCTTATAAGGAGTCACACCTTAATAAATGTCCCCAGAAGACATTGACTGCCCATATCTCCTCCCTTAGAAGTGGGAGCTCATGAACTTTTTCCTTTTATCATGTAAAGATGCTTTATTCCCATTCCATCAAGAATATAGTCTACCTGTCTAGAGGACAATGTCACAGTGGTAGAAAGACCATAGTTTACTGTCTGTCACATTTCCTTGTTCCCAAACTCAATTTGACTGATTGGAAAAATCTTATCACCTTTTAAAATGTCCTTATTTAATGATTCAAATCCAGTAGATAGTTAGATCTTACCTGAACCTGTTACTTTTCACAAGCGCACACACACACACACACACACACACACACACACACATGAACCAACTTACCTACTTATTTTTATTAAGTAATTCTGTGTTTAAGTCATTAAACTATAACAGCAAAATACAAGAAAAAATGTATTTAGAAACTCTATAATAAAGCAACAAACTGTTATTTCTTAGAAAAGAGAAGGAAATGAGGCTGTGAGTATATGCAGCTTCTAGGCTGTACCACTAGAGAGAAAGCTAAGGCCTAGCAAACAGCTGAGCTGAGAGACAAATGGCACTTGTTTTGAAAATCTGAAGAAGCTAAAATTTATAGGAGCAAGCATAATGTGCTCAGAATGGGAGTTCTACACCAAGAACTCTAGAGATACTCAAAAGAACGTGTGAAGCTGGGGTTGATGCAAATGTTCACAGGGAAGAAATGAAACCATGCTGGGAGAAAGTGAAACACTGAAGGCATCTAGGAGGAAATATTTTTATATTTCACAGAAACCTTAAACTGTTCAATAGTTCTGAGTATGACTTGGGAGAAACTCAACAACGCTTTGGCTTATGAGAATGGTTAGAAGGTTGCTCACTCGCCTAAGGTTTTAGGCTTAAGGTTTTGCAGCACCTTCTCCCTGAAAATACATAAGCAAGACTCATAAGAGTCATAATGATCAGTGAATAAACAGTCCTGGGTAAATCCCAACACTCTTTAAAGGAATACAACCAAACCTACAATACACTGTATCTAAATACCCAGGAAATGCTGGGAATGAGAAATATAGCTGGAGGGTTTATAATATGATTCATTTCTTGATTTAAAACTATAGTAATTAAGACACTCAAATATTTAGAAAATTAAATAAGGAAATAGAAAAGTCCAAAAACCATGAACATGAGATTAGCTACTCTAATAAAGAAACCAAGCTAATTCACTCGGAAAAGAGTCTTTTCAACAGATGCTGTTGGAAAAATTAGACATAAAGAAGTAAATTTAATTTCCTCATACTTGATAAAAATTGATAGTAAATGTGGAATGTGGATCTTAATTTAAGAGATAAAATTAAATTTGTTTGCAAAGAAAACACACAAAAAAAGAAATCTATAGGTTTAGGCAAACAAATTGTTCTAAAGAAAGTATAAAAAATAAGATCTAGAAAAGAAATGATACAAATTGCTCATACATATAAAAGTTAGATGAAGAAACTAAGTACAAAGCTAATTATATTCTTGGTTTATGTGTGTGCATGTTGTGTGTGTGTGTGTGTGTGTGTGTGGGTGTGGGTGTTGGTAGGTGTATTAAAGAACATATATTTAGAATACACAAAACTCTTATAATTAATTATAATGGAAAACTTTCTCAGATAAAAAGTGTGTCAAAAATTTGTAACAACTTCTTAAAAGAATGTATATAAATGGCAAATAGGTGATTATATAAACAACCAAATTGCTACCATTGTTTGGCATAAAGTACTGTAAAAGAGAAATATAGAAATACACAACCAACTCGATTAAAATTAGAATAGATTGTCAGTGTTGGCAAAGAAGTGGAGTATTCTTAAGAGAAATTAGTATTTATGGTTTATGAATATACTGCTAACTCCCATACTAATATTCATAGCAAGGCTACTAATGGATGCTCCAAACTGCTTATCAATATAAACAAATTAACAAGCTTCAGTAGAATGTACATTGTATTATTATTAAGCAACTACACAGAACAAGTTTTGGGTGTATACAATATGATGGATAAACTAACTATGAAAGCATAACTAAGGGACAGAAGGCAAGTCAAATTCTCTTTCCTCAAGGTAAGATGAAGCAAAATATAGAATATTATCCTATTTTCATAAAGATGAGGAAATCTGTACACTACATTATTAGAGAACAGTACAGTGGTACCAGGAGGTGTGAAGGCAAGCTGACTTGCAAATGGCACAAGGATTGCAATTGTTGGTAAAGACTCATCACACTTTAACTAGATGAGTTTTAATCTCATTTAATGAGTTTTTCACAAATAAGTTGTAAACAACAAATAACCCAATAAGCCCTGAATACTTCAGCTTCCTGAAGTTGCTCTTTCCCCCATGACTACTATGGGAATATGCGTGTCCTTTCCTAGCCTGTCCAGACTAGAGCTGAGAAGTCATCCTTAAGCCTTCTCCCTGTTACCTCCAAAGAAGAGTACTACAGATACGCTGAAGGCATCTACATTGAAGCCCACACCACAACCTCATTGAAGCCATAGCGTCCTGCCATGATATCTTTCATGAATATTTCTATAGGGTCTCATGGCTGATTCTTCCCTGTTGTTGATGCTAAGCAGGAGTCTGGTTATAATCCTTTCTATTGTCTATCCATAGGGGAAAGTGAGGATAGTTGCAAGCTCAAGGTAGTTTATTGTGCTCTTCAGATTCCTTTTACTCACCTCTTGAAAATTAAAACCAAGTTAATCTGGTATAATTTTAACAGTGTTTTTAGAAATTGATGTTTTAGTCTCTTTTATTTTACAGTTGTATTTTATTTTGTCTAAGAATGAGATAGTGGTTTGGGGTTTTATTATAAATTTATTTGTTCTTTTTCTTCTATTTTTGTAGGTATCATAAATTCAACTAATAAACATCTCTGCCATAGTAAAATAAAAAATAATGACCTATGTCTTTAAGATACACATTGATAATTCTATGTTATTTGGTGAGGTGATATTGGGTAGTAGAAATATACAGTTACAGAGCTCAACTGAATGAAAACTATAAGAAAATGATCAGAAAACAACAACCCACTTACCTTACAGCCAGTGACAATGCTGTGGCCCCACGTGTTGGGAAGACACTCAGAACACTTTTCTCCAATGGTATTGGGAGGGCAAATGCATTGACCAGTTTTTGGGTCACAGTTGTTGCCCAGATGAGAACAGTCACAAGCTTCAAAAGAAAAAGAGGGAAAGCAAAGATGAGTCAAAGAAAGGTAAAATTTGATATAAAATGCCAAATTCATAACACATTGATTTGCTTCTTTCTATTTTTAATAGTATGTTTAAGGATCCCTGTGTACAGGAAGTGCCTACATTTATCCTATAGTATGGTATGTTTCACAAAAGGGCCCCATTAATAAATGTTCCATTTTGTTTTGTAATTTCAAATTCTTAGCACTTTAAGTTTTTCTACAAATTAAACACTGTCACAAAATTCCCTCTCAACTATTTTTTACATAGATACTATAAAATATTATATTCACATTCATAGATTTATTTTGCTTATTGATCTGCAGAAGCTGATTGTTCTTTAACTAGAACAGCTGCCAGGAGCATTCCGGCCTGGAAAGATAGTGGTTGGGGACAGAGTAGTTCTCTGGTGAGACTTTAAAGTCTGAAGAGTTCTGGAAAATCTAGCTCTCTAACTATACTGAAGTGCTGACAATAAGTTCTGAAAAGTCCTAAACACTTTCTTGCTCTTTCTGAGGGTAAAAAGCTGCTGGTTTAGGGCACTGACACCCATACACTGACAGTGGGAAATTGAGTAATGTGGCCTTTGCTCTATCTCAGCAGGAATTGCATGGCTCTGACTTTCAGCTTGTTAGTCTGGAAGTTGCAGGAAGAAAAAGGGACATTCTGAAAAGTAAGGATAGCATTTATTACTAAGTTGTAAAAAGTTTCCTATGAAAGCTATCTAAGTAAAAGGGGAAACAGGAAAGATCCTAAGAGGGGCAAGGGAATAATTCCTTTTCTTCTCCTCTTTGTCGAAGAAATATTCTGTCCAAAAAGTTCTTTTCAGCTCAGTTCCTCTGACTCTTCTCTTTGTCCTCAGCACTTAAATATTTTTCAGAATATATGATCACATGGTAAAAGTTCATCACAAGTTCACACATGAAATCAAATCATAAGTTGAAATAGAAGTATACAACAGAGAATGTTTACATGCATATCCATTAGAAGTAAATATCTAGCTAAACATTTATCACTTGTCACCTCTCCACAGGTTCATTAAGAGTTAAAAACCATAACTAAGTTATTAGTGAAGTTTTGTATAGATAAACTTAGTCATCTTATTTTATCTGTTCTAACATCTATAATAAATTGTTAGTTCCTTTTTTATGATCTTTAGTTAATGTTTAATAACCTCTTGGAATGTGCTCTGAGTAGCAGAATCTCTGGTTACTAACAGAAATTAACTCCTGACACATGGGAGACTGACAGATTTCTCATTGCAGTTTTGATTATCAGTAAAGGACATAATAGCAATCCCACTATAAAAGAGCTTAATAATCACTGATATAATTTTAAGAATTCTTATAGGATTATCATTAAGAATTAAGAAGTCATCTATTTGTCTATATAGAATCACTACTTCCTTATAATGCAGAGATCTGCTCAAAAGAGATGGGCTAATACCTAGTGATTGTTATATATGTTTAATAATAACAGAAAAAGCATATTAATAGCAGGAATATTTACTGAAATGAATTCTCTTAGGCCTTGCCTATTTAGGAAATCTGTCATATATTATAATCCGAAGCAGACCATCTCAGGAAGATCACTTTCCAGTTATTCGCTTGTCCTATGATGGCTTCTGACAAACAACAAGGGGCCTCAGTCTCGCTAAGGGAGTGGATACTTTTGCATTGTGGCTCAGGGAACTTGGGGGTTTTACAGGGCAGAAAGAAGAGTCTGGGGTGGAAGATTCCATCTAAGGTCTGGTTCCCTATAGTCTCAAAGCTATAGATCCTGAAGGAACTGAATACGTTGGCCTTATTGTCAGGAGATCTCTACGTAGAGAAGGTATCAACATGTCAACTTTCTTGTTCCATTTCATGGCTCACATGAGGCTTTTGGGCCTATACCCCAAGGGGATAAAAAGGGAAAGGGAGGCTTCAGGTTGTTTCCTGTTGATAGGACAAAGTCAGATTTTTAGAGTCTGTCCAATGGTCTAAAGGGAATTAGGGCAATTGATTTCATGTGTTTATTTCCAGTTTATTGCTATTTTTCTCTGCCATAAAAATTAATTTTTTCTTTCAGATATAATAACACATCAAATTTCATTAAGACAAATAAACAAACTTAAGACCAGTGCATTTTGCATAGTTGTCAATAACATGGTATAATATATATATATATATATATATATATATATATATATATATTTCCATTATGAAACTTTTTATCATTTTTTTAGAAATAGAAATCTGAAAAATTTATTGTTCACCATATGAGCAAGTACTAGCTAGGTACTATGCATATACTGTTTGATAGTCCAAATGTAATGGGGTAAGAAATAGGGAAATGTGATTGTAATCTCGTTCCTGTATAAACCCACTCTGGGAAATCATCCTCACCCACCCTTTTCAAGTCATTTTCTTTTTTTTTCCACTTATTTGTTTGTTTGTTATTTCATTTCTTGTCCACCTCTCCCTGGAAACCCCTTTTACATGCCTACTCCCCCTGCTTCTAGAAGAGTGTTCCCCCACCCACTCCTGCCTCCCCACCCTCAAATTCCCCTTCATTGGGGCATCCAGCCTTCACAGGACCAAGGACCTCTCCTCCCATTGATGTCCGACAAGTCCATCCTCTGTTACATTTGTGACTGGAGGCATGGGTCCCTCCAGGTGTACTCCTTGGTTGGTGGTTTAGTCCCTGAGAGCTGTGGAGGGTCTGGTTGGCTGATATTGATTTAAAAATAATTCCATTATGAAACTTTTTTTATTTATATTTTTTTTTAAAAATAGAAATCTGGAAAATTTGTTCTTCCTGTGGGGTTGCAAACCCCTTAAGCTCCTTCAGTCCTTTCTCTAACTCCTCCATTGGGGACCCCATGATCAGTTCTATGGTTGGCTGCAAGCATCTGCCTCTATTTGTCAGGCTCTTGCAGAGCCTCTCAGGAGACAGTTATATCAGGCACCTGTCACCATGCACTTCTTGGTATCCACAATAGTGTCTGAGATTGGTGAGTGTATACAGGATGGATCCCTAGTTGGGTCAGTCTCTAGATGGACTTTCCTTTAGTCTCTGCTCTACACTTTGTCTCCAGATTTGCTCCTTTGAGTAATTTGTTCCCCTTTCTAAAAAGGACCGAAACACCCACACTTTGGTCATCCTTCTTCTTGAGCTTAATGTGGTTAGTGAATTGTATCTTAGGTATTTTGAGCTTTTAGGCTACTATCCAATTATCAGTGAGTACATACCATGTGTGTTCTTTTGTGATTTGGTTACCTCACTCAGGATGATATTTTCTAGTTCCACCCATTTGCCTAAGAATTTCATGAATTCATCATTTTTAATAGCTGGGTAGTATTCCATTGTGTAAATATACCACATTTTCTGTATCCATTCCTCTGTTGAAGGACATCTGGGTTCTTTCAAGCTTCTGGCTATTATAAATAAGGCTGCTATACTTAAGGCTGCAAAAGGACTCCGAAACTTAATGCAGCTTTTTAATTAAAGTTAGTTTACCATGTGTGTTCTTTTGTGACTGGATTACTATACTCAGGATGATAATTTCTAGTTCCATCCATTTGCCTGAGAATTTCATGAAGTCTTTGTTTTTAATAGCTGAGTAGTATTCCATTGTATAAATGTACTACATTTTCTGTATTCATTCCTCTGTTGACAGATATCTGGATTGTTTCTTGCTTCTAGCTATTATAAATAAGGCTGATATGAACATACTGGAGCCATGTGTCCTTGTTATATGTTGGGGAATCTTCTAGGTATATGCCCAGGAGTAGTATAACTGGATCCTCAGGTAATACTATGTTCAATTTTCTGAGGAACTGCCAGACTGATTTCCACTGCCAGTGCTTGTACCAACTTGCAATCCCACTAGCAATGGAGGAGTTGTTTCTCCACATCCTTGCCAGCATCTGCAGTCACATGAGTTTTTGAACTTAGCCATTCTGACTGGTATGAGGTAGAATCTCATGGTTGTTTTGATTTCCATTTCCCTGATGACTAAGGATGTTGAATCTTTCTTTAGGTGCTTCTTGTCCATTCAATATTATTCAGTTGAAAATTCTTTGTTTATCTCTGTACCCCATAATTTAATAGGGTTATTTGATTCTGTGGAGTCTAACTTCTTGAGTTCTTTATATATATTGGATATTAGCCCTCTATCAGATGTAGGATTGGTAAAGATATTTTTCCAATCTGTTGGTTGCCGTTTTGTCCTAGTGATGGTGCCCTTTGCCTTACAGAAGCTTCACAATTTTAAGAGGTCCCATTTGTTGATTCTTGATCCTAGATCATAAGCCATTGGTGTTCTGTTCAGGAAAATTTCCCCTGTGCCCATGTGTTCAAGGATTTTCCCCACTTTTTCCTCTATTAGTTACAGTGTATCTGGTTTTATGTGGAGGTCCTTGATCCACTTGGACTTGTGCTTTGTAGAAGGAGATAGGAATAGATCCATGTGACTTTCTTCTACGTGCTGACTGCCAGTTGAACCAACACCATTTGTTGAAAATGCTGTCTTTTTTCTACTGGATGGTTTTAGCTCTTTTGTCAAAGATCAAGTAACCATAGGTGTGTAGGTTCATTTCTGTGTTTTCAGTTCTATTCCATTGATCTATGTGCCTGTCCCTGTACCAGTGCCATGCAGTTTTTATCAGTATTGATCTGTAGTACAGCTTGAGATCAGAGATGGTGATTCCCCCAAAATTTCTTTTATTGTTGAGAATAGTTTTTGCTATTTTGAGTTTTTGGTTATTCCAAATTAATTTAAGAATTGCTCTTTCTAAGTAGGTCTATGAAGAACTGAGTTGGAATTTTGATGGGGATTGCGTTGAATTTGTAGATTGCTTTTGGCAAAATGGCCATTTTTTACTACATTAATCCCACCAATCCATGAGCATGGGAGATCTTTCCATCTTCTGATTTTTTTTTTCTTTCTTTAGAGCCTTGAAGTTCTTGTCATACAGATCTTTCACTTGCTTGGTTAGAGTCACACCAAGATATTTTATATTATTTGTGACTATTGTGAAGAGTATCATTTCCCTAACTTATTTCTCATCCTGTTTATCCTTTGAGTATAGGAAGGCTACTGATTTGTTTGTATTAATTTTATATTCAGCCACTTTGCTGAAGTTGCATTCAGCTTTAGGAATTCTCTGGTTGAGTTTTTGGGTCACTTAATTATAGTATCATATCATCTACAAATAGTGATATTTTGATTTCTTCCTTTCCAATTTGTATCCCTTTGACTTCCTTTTGTTGTCTAATTGCTCTAGGTAGAACTTCAAGTACTAGATTGAATAGATAGGGAAAGAGTGGGCAGCCTTGTTTAGTCCCTGACTTTAGTGGGATTGCTTCAAGTTTCTCTCCATTTAGTTTGATGTTTGCTACTGGTTTGCTGTATATTGCTTTTACTATGTTTAGGCATGGGCTTTGAATTCCTGATCTCTCTAAGGCTTTTAACATGAAGTGATGCTGAAATTTGTCAAATGCTTTTTCAGCATCTAATGAAATTTTCATGTGTTTTCTTTTTCCTTTGAGTTTGTTTATGTGGTGGATAACGTTGATGGATTTTATAAAACTATTAAAGTAGAATTATTTCTAAGTTTTCTTACTACCCAATTTAATTCTTTAATTCACAATTTTTCTTACCATAAATGAATTATTACATTGTGAATTTCCTGCTTACTGTATATTCTCAATTAAGGTAAGAATTAAGGTTGAGAAGATCTTCAATGCCTACCATGAGAAGTGATGCATGCTATTTACTGTGTCAACTTGATCCAATAATAAGAATACAGCTAAACACAGTACTTAACAAAATAAATTATTTCAAGACAAGAAATAAGAATACTTGAATTCAATTTGAAAATCAGTGTTGTGGGATAGCTTTCAACTGGTTAGATGATGGCTAAATCATTTTAATTTAGTCCATTTAGGTATTTGATTAATTTAAAATTTCAAGTGTCATAGTTATTACTCAAAGTGTTTTGTATGAGCTGTGAGTGTTTAGCACAATGCTTGACATAGAATAAGTCCTAATAAGCCAGTGATTATTGCTATTGTTTTTCTAATGATAAGCTGATAGATTTATTTATATATGACATTCATTGACTAGAAAAATAGTGTTATGTTTAAATTTATGTGCTAAGAAACATGTTGGTACAGTTGAATCATTATTTGAAAATAGAAATTCTCTATGTAAAATTTTAGTGTAATCATAGAAATATCAGTGCAATGAATTAATTTTCTCTGCCAAAGCATAATGTGTTCTACAGTTAAAACTGTTAAAAAATATAATAACAAGAAATATGATACTTATAGTCAGTATCTCTCATCATTATTCTAAAGCCATTATTAACTCAGTGAATTCCTATGAATCCTCTTGATACAGATACTTTTTATATCCTAAGGTAAAAGCTGAATTTTGCAGTGAGAAAGCATAATCAAACTTCATATTCCAGGTCATAAAATTAGTTCCTAATTGGGCCACGAGATACATATCCTATATAGAATATTTGGCATGAGTAATACTCTTATTTTTAAAGGGTCCCATGGATTTGGAATCATCATGGCTCTCTGGGCATGTCTACTACAGAGTTTCTAGTGATGCTTAACTATGGGAGTAAAACTAACCTTGAGTCATCCCATGGCCTGAGTTCCCAGATCAAATATAACAGGAAAGAGAGACATCAAGTTGGATATTAACATTTATTTCTTGTCTGAACAATGTGTCCAGCTGCCTTATGCTCCTGTCAACATGTCCACCCCACCAGGATAGAATAAATCATCAAGCTATGAGCCAAAATAAAACCTTCCTTAAGTTAACATTCAAACATTTAGCATTTAGATTGAGCCTTGAAAAACCCAATTTATACATGATTGTAATCTTACCCAGTCTGATTTTCACTTCCCTCTATTCTGTCTCTCTGGCTTACAATACAATTAAGTATGCATTTGGCATGTTATTACCACTTGATAAATTTAAATATTATTTTTATTAATAACTTTTGTCAGTAAATCTCTTTAAATATATAATAGGCCCTGTTCTGAATAATTCTTTTTTGCCAATTTGACACAAATTAAGCCTGTTTGGGGAGAGAGATCCTCAACTGAGAAAATGCACCCAATTAGACTGCCCTGTGGGCAAGCCAGTGGAGAATTTTGTTAATTGATGATTGATGTGGGTGAGCACAAGTCAACATGGATATTTACACTTCTAGTCCAGTGGTCCTCAGTTATATAAGAAAGTAGGATGTTCTTGGCATGAGGAGCAACCCATCAAGCAATACTGCTTTATGGACTTTGTATCTGCTTCTGCCTTCTGGTTCCTGCCCTGACTTCTCTTAGTGATCAAGTGTGACCTAAAGACTGTAAGTTGAAATAGACCCTTTCTTCTACAAGTTGCTTATGGTCATGGTGTTGTACCACAGCAATGGAATTCCTAACTTAAATAGCTCAACATTAACTCATATCATGTTAAAATGTTAAAAAGAATTGAGCTTAAAGATCAGAATATTTTTAAGTGGTTCTTGATACTTCTTAGGGCTTGCAGATATTAGCTGAGAGATCACACACAGTTCTTAGAAGATCTTTACTAAATCACAATTGACTTAAAATGACTTTCTGAAAAAAGCTACATGTCTAAAATTCAGGAGATAATTTGAAAGACAGTGGTTCTTTAAATCCTTTGAAGGCTTATTTTGATTCCAACATAAATTTGCAATAATCATCAACAAAAGTATCTTAAAATCTCATACTGGGGCTGTGAATACAGTATTAGGTAACAGTTGTCAGTCAATGAACTTAGCAAACAGAGGTGCAACTCATTTTTGTGGTTGTTGGAATAGCATCAGTTCTAAATTAGTGATATATAAATTAAAGCTAATTTCAGTCTACTATACCTAATGTGCTAATTGGTGAGTGTGTGTGAGTGTGTGAGTGTGTGTGAGTGTGTGAGTGTGTGTGTGTGTGTGTGTGTGTGTGTGTGTTCAGTTCATGATTTGTGTGAAACCTCTGGCTCACTGTAGGCAAACACTCTTTCAGGCCATCATGTTAGGAACTCTAATCTGCATTTCCCCATGAATTAAATACCAAGATCCAACTTGTTTCTCTCCTAGAATGTCAAGGTCTCTGAGACAGCTTTGATACAAGTGTGGGTTTTGTATTTGAAAATCAAACAAGCAAACAAAACCAAAACCAAACTTCTTGGGTCCATTTTGTGGCAGGAGAAGTTGAGAGGTCTTGGTTGGAAAGGGAGGATAAGCTAAGATGACTCTGGCATAAAACACCCTGAACATTTGAATTTCAAGCTACAGCAGTCATGGGAATAGAGGGCACAGACAATAGGGCACATCTGAATCGGGATCTGCTGATGGCGTTCAGTACTTGCAAGCATAGTTACATGCAGTGTTTCCAACTGCACTGTGTACTGTTCATTATTAAAAATTAAAGTATTTGTTACTTTAAATATTCTGCATTTGATAGTTGTTTTCCCCATGCATTTCCCTTAATGGGTCAAATCATTACAAGGTCCAGGACTATAAAATCCAAGAATCAATGTACAGGACATTAGTCTCATTCACAGACCTGTGCAGCCTCCTTCTTGGAAGCTGAAGTAGCCATGAGCACAGTGGTCACATTTCTTCCCTGCTACTCCAGGCTGGCACCAGCACTGCCCACTTTCTTCACAGTCAAAGGATTTAGATCCAAAAGAATTGCAGTTGCAGGGCAGACAGCCCCTTCCCAGTTGCAGGCCAAAGGTTTCAGGCTGGCATGGAAGAGAACAGAAATCTAGTGAATCTCAGCAAGCTAGCTAATACCCAAAATCTAAATGGGGCAGTAGTGAAGAACCTAGGTGCCACCAAGCTCTGTGGTGGCATTGACAACTGTCTATTATGCAATAGATTTCTTGATCTTGACCAAGTGAAAAGCATAGTTACTTAGAAATGTTATCAAAATTGTATCAAAACAGGCAGTTTCAGCAGCCTTTATGGTCTTCCTTGGTTCCAACAGCAATGTGAAATGGATTGTGTGTCAAATTTCTAGTTTTAACTTAAAATTTTACTCATTTTACTATCAATACACTATATTGATTACTTCTCAATTTTGCAAAGTTGTTAAAATTTTTCTCAATATTCAGTATTCTAGTCAGTTTGTCAGGGACGATCAATTCATTATATTAGCAAGGTAAAGCCATGTCTTTTATCCATGTTTGAAGCTGTAGATCTCATTTTGACCAGTATCACATCTCCTTCCCACCATGGGTTGTATTACTAGCTTTGAAGACATTCTTGAAATATACGTATATCAGGCCCAGGGTAAATATGATTAAAAAGACTGGTGGATTCAGGAGTTATCACTAGTACTACGAAAATGAAGAGCATATATCCTACTTAAAGTACACTACTTTTCTTTTATAAATGTAAAGTATGTCACATTATTATGGTATTTTAATCTGTAAAATTATTCTCAGTAATTACTTCTTTGTCAAAATAATTTGTATTTTGGAAAATTAGACTTCATAATTACTTCTTGGTAAAAATTAATCTTGCCATTTATTCGGAATCACCCAAGGAGAAATGAATAAGCTTTGTTAGATTTTTAATATTATTGTCAGCAGTGTGAGAAATTTGAAAAATTAAAATTACATCAAGAATTAGACTTAATATGACTAGCTAAGAATAGTTGTATTGTTTAAAATGTACAATGAGTTGATTGAATATGATAATCATGTTAATTTTTACTGCTGACTTTATTTTAAGTTCTAGTTATTATTAATTCCAATTTATCATATTAAAGTAAATTTACATAGCAGCAACAATAATGAATATTTTTTAGATTAAATTTACCTATAAAATGTAAAAGTAAAACATTTTATTCATAAAAAATCATTTCAATGTAAAATCCTAACCTTAGAGAAATGATCAGATATCAGAACAATGGGTATATAACAAGCATGCTCATTACATATTGTTTACCATAGCATGTAATTGTGGTGACACTCAAATCTTCATTGTTAGAGAGGCACAAAATAAATTATATTATAATTCATTAATGTTATAAAATGAGAGGCAATTAAATAAAATCCATTTTGAAGCAGTTTTAATGATAAGACTATATTTATGATACAATGCCAAGTAAAAATTCTTAAAAGCAGCATACACATTATCTAGGCTGTAATTTCAATTACACAATGTGCAATCACACTCACACACCCACACCCATACCCACAAACATACACGCACACACACATACACACACACCCACACACACAGACACATGCAGAGACACACATACAGATGCACACAGAGAAACAGATACACTCATACATGCACACACATCCCCCAACATCCCAGAGACACATACACAAACAGGCATGTGTGAGCACTTGAGTACAGATGGTGGAAATTCCAATAGAGGATGTTGGAATACCTGGCTGTGAGCAGCCTAGTAGGGAAGAAACTTGAAACTGGAAAGTTTTCCTTACTTTGAGTAAGAGTGAGGATGTGTTTCTTGTGTTTGATGTGCACATGAGCAAACTCATTAAGTGGAAATTAGCAAAATCTTAGTTAAGATGAAATGTCAGGCTTATGTTAATAACATTAACATCTTCATTAACTAATTGCATTAGCTCTTAATTCTCTAGAAAAAGTCACTTTTGATAACTTAAGTTCCCTTCAACTAAATTTTATTTGATTTGTCCATAGACATGCTTTTAAAAATATTTTATGTTATGTGTATGAGTGTTTTGTCTGTTTGTATGTGTGTGTACCACATTGGTGCCTGGTGCCTGCAGAGGCCAGAAATTGGTGTTGGATTCTCAGGAACCAGAGTTACAAAAGATTGTGAGTTAGGTACTTGGAATCAAACCTGGGTCATCTGGAAGAGCAGTTAATGCTCTTAACTGCTGAGCTATCTCTCCAATGCCTACAGCCATGCTTACTGAAAACGTACACACTGAATGCAATTTTAAAAGCATACAAACACCAATTTTAAAAAGAGAAGGCTTTTAGTCAGGCATTGTCTATTTTTGGCATTTGCAGTTTGCACACTTAGTGACCAGTTTGCACACTTAGCGATCAAAATTATTAGATAAAAGATCTCCAACACATTTCATCTGCAGACCAGGAACATAGCATGCTCATACAGTCATGCAGTGCCTACCCGCACAGGGGCCTGATAGGCTCCCCGAGGGCACCCACTGGAGCCGCTGGAATGCCATCTCTGAGGAAACCCCAGCACCCGCTGTGCTCTCCGTGACTGCTCCTCCTGATGGTGCACCTGCCTGCTGAGGCTGCACTGTTTTCCTATAAAGCCTGATTTACAGATACATCTTCCTGTCACATCACACTGCGGTGACACAGAGCCCAGGGGACTGCAGTCACAAGGCTCACAGAATTGCTTCACTGGGTCCCACCACGTACTGAGCTTTAAAACCCAACGGAAAGAAAAACAAGGAAACAAAGCAGAATGACCATATGGTATTATTCAAGAGATAGAGGCAGGGATATTTTGATACTTTCTACTAAAGGTCAGCCTGAAGCCTGAAAATCACTTGCTTGTTGTGAATAATGAAATGTATCTACATGACAGGAGCTAAAATCCACAGGCTCAATGCACCTGCCTTAGTCAGGATGAGACCATCACTGTATGAAGATAGTGAGAACAACATTCCATCTGATGGGATATTTCATTTTAGCCAATGGATATATCTAAAACCATATTGAAAATTTTCACTAAATAGAATGTTTACTCATTGAAACTAACTTTTAAATGACAGAACTTGAGGTGTTCAGTAACCTCAAAAGGAGTTGCACATTTTAACCTTCCCCAAAGTAAATTATTTCACTCTGAATAGACTAGAATTAAATCTATGTTATTTGTTGAAGAAATACTTAAATTAGAGCAATCACTATTCAAATTCGGAGGTAGGAACACAGGTCAACTGCAATGTTGAATTTTCTGCTTGAGAAAATGTTTCAGTGAGTACAAATATTTCATTTTCAGAAGTAAATAACTCTGACCCCTTTGTTCAACACGGGTATGAAATCCACCATTGAAAGGAGGCAAGAGTGATCCTTACCTTACACTCGTCACAGTGCCGCCCTTGCACATTGGGTCTGCACTCACATTGTCCAGTTCTAGTGTGACAAATCTCTGAGAAGGAGCCATTGATGTTACAACGGCACGCTGCAAAGACAAGATACACAGGCAGTGAAAACACAATCTTACAGATCGCAAATATGGACCGGGTGGGCCTTATCTGAAAAACTTGTGTCCAGAAGCATCTCAGATTTGAGATTCATATTAAATTTGGAATATATGCATAGATTTCTTTCTAGTTGAACATTCCTAATCTAATAATACAAGATTTGAAGTGCTAAAAGTCTGTATGAGAGTTATTAAAGAGAACTGTAGCCATGGGAATATCAACACTGGCATTCAGTATTAGAGTGTCTTCTAATGTGCTGGGTACTCTTTCCAGCATTCACTTATTTAATCCCTGCAACATCTCCTCATATTGTAGACGTGCTTGGCACATCATTCTCCTTAAGTATCAACACAATTATTATTATGATCTTGAGAATAAAGACAATGAAGCACAATGAAGTATTAACATCCAATGTCACATGTGTGGTAACATGTCATGGCAGGTCCCAGAATCTGCCTGAGCCATGAAGTTCCCCATTTCCAGGTTCAATGCTTTTTATCTTTTCTTATACACATTGGGGTGACGTCTAATTGTCATATGCTCATTATATATAAAATCGACCCCTGGAAGGCTGGAGCAATTTTGGGGAATTATCAGTATCGATAATCCTCACGACACAGCATTAATGTCATCTTTAATAAAACATTTTCAATATGATATTATTTACTAGTGCCAGGTCTTTAATAATCTTCAATAATAAGAATAAGTATAAATGAATATTTACCCCTTTTATACCATAAAAGCATTTAAGAGAAAATATTATTTCAAATGTATTAAAAATAAACATTATATCTATAATTATATACATTGCTAAAAAATCACTTTTATTTTACAATTTTTATTCTGTTTCCAAAGGTAGGAAGCATTCTTGCCATAGTGACTTTTATCATTTTTTGCATTAAAAAAGTTTTATAAAGATATTCTGAAACATATTCTGACTTCGTAAATCTAAAACGTATTTTAGTTCTCAGATATGAGTAGTAATTAAAGGTTTACTCTGCATTCAACAAATATATTTAACAATATACAATAATGATGTGAGGGGAGATGCCATGGGGAGATACATGGCTTTGGTAAGTATGTACAACATCACAGCTTATGAATTCTTTGTCAATAGATACAGTGCCATCTTCTGATATTATTCTGTTGATTTGGCTCCAGGTTCTACCACTCTTAATTGTTTTTCTAAAATGTGTTCCTCTTCCATCAGTGTTTGGCCTTCTCAGTGACTGCCAATTTGAAGCCACAGAGAATTTTGCCCAGCCAATTAACCGTTCCATTTTCTCAGTCAAGAGCCCAAGGATAGTCTACAAGTGGAATGTAAGAATAGGATGAGAAAATAAATCTTCATTAAAAAATTCACGTTCACTGAAGGAGCTGAGGGAGTTTGCAGTCCAATGTAAGGAGCAACAGTGTCAACAGGCTAGATTCCCCAGAGCTCCTGGGGACTGGACCACCAGCCAAAGAGTACACATGGAAGGACCCATGGTGCTGGCCACATATGTGACAGAAGATGGACCTGTTGGACATCTGTGGGAGGAGAGGCCCTTGGGCCTGAGGGTGTTTGAAGCCCCAGTGTAGAGGAATGCCAGGACAGGAAGAGAGGAGTGGGTGGGTGGGTAGGAGAGCACCCTCATAGAGTCAGGGGGAGGGGGGAGGAGATAGAGGGTTTCCCGAAGGGGAGACTTGGCAATGGGAAAACATTTGAAATGTAAACAAAGAAAATATCCAATAAAAAAGAAAAAGAAAAATTCACTTTTATGTGGACATGAGAAATTGCTCTGCATATTATAACTTTACATAAATTTTTATGTATATTATACATAAGCTTTGAAAATTTCAAATTATTTAGAATCACTAACTCCACTCTTTAAAAGTGGGAATTACAAAAGTAAATTTACCATAAAGATGGTGGTAACTGATTAATGTCATCTAAAATTAACAACAGCAATATTAGATTTTATAAGTTTCCATGAAAAATATAATAGGGTACATAAGTTAAAATATTTCTATGTACTAGTGAGATATCCATGAAATTTTTCTTGACAAAAATAAAGCACTGTTTTAGTCGGAAATGTGTGTGTGTGTATGTGTGTGTGTGTGCGCGCGCGCGCGTGTGCGTGTGCGTGTTTTAAGATGGTTCCATTTTGTAGCCAAGGCTGGCCTAGAACTTGGTGTTTCTCCTGCCTTATCTCCCTGAATGCTGTGATTACAGTGTTTAGCACCATGAGTTATGAAATTAATATGAATGAGACTTTACTCTCTATGTATAGAGGAAATATTATACCCCTGAAAATTATAAAAATATTCAGTAAAATATTTTATAGGCTTTAAATCAAATTACATGCTGAAGAGCCTTAAAAGTCACAAGCAGACTTATATTTCATGGCAAACTGATGATGATTCATATGTTTAGTTGTTGCTGCTCTCAGATTTTTCTCTCATGATCTCACAGTATTTAATGCCATGGATCGTAATAAAATGAGTGGAATGTCCTTAGCTTTGTGGAGGGAGTTACTAGAAGCCATAAAGAGAAGTCATGAAATGGATTAACTAGACCTAGAATTAGTGAGGTACCAATATTTATGACTATACAGGGGCCACTTCCAAAGACTGACAATGGAAGGCATCTCCAGAATCAAGAGCTTACCACATCCCCTGTATGTGCTACATCCATTAATCCCTACAGAAAACACATGACCTTTTTTATAAGGGGAAACCATTCCTAGAGTCACTTAGCTAGAGACTAAAACTCCCAGGTATGCAGAATGAACAGAAGACATTCTTGAATTCCCTGATGTTTCCCCAAAATGCCAAATTCCACAGTGTTTAAAGTCTCTCTGGCCTCGTGGGAAATTTTATTTAGAAAGTCAATTTGTGGTCTTAACAAGTGCCAATTATTCCAGAGAGAGATTTGTTTTGACTTAACAAATTATTACTCTGAAAGGACAAAAAGCGAACACTCAGCATCTCAATTTTAGAGAGTAGCATCTCTTTCTTCATGATGGGTCTGTGCTGCTTACTGAAGAGATAACAGGCTGAGTTTCCGTTAGTTCCTGCAATACCATAATTCCTGGACCCACCTCAGCATCAAGTCTCTTCTTACAACATTAATTCCACAAAAATAAACTATTGTCGGTCTCCTATCTCTCTTCCTAAAGATTTTAACAGTGAAGTAGATAACTGCCAAAGAAATCGTCAGAATACTGGCATGGATTCAGACTTATTTTCTAATGCATATTGTGTTAATATAAAACAACTGTAATAGCTGTATATCACTGAGTACTATAACTAAGGAGGAAAATATTAGGATATGTTGTGCCTCAAACCTTTGAGAAACATTCTACAAACAATTCCGGATTGTGAATTAATGAACTCAACCAGCAGGTGCCATTCTGTAAAAGTATCGTCATGTTCTTACACTTATAAAATCAAAAGAAACAAAAACCTGTAAAGACTCCATATGAAAGTAAAACCAGGTAACACCTGCTGATAGGTATTATTCAGTAATATAGAGAATTGATTTATTTCAATTAATGATTAACTTGATACTAATGAAAAAGTCCAACAAGCCTGTATCATTTCTAAACTCTTTTGTTACAGATTTCAGTTCAATTGTAACAAAATTTCTTTGTAGACATAAGTATAAATATGTGCATTTCTTGAAAACCAATATTTAGCAATATGACAAGCTTTAAAGGATTTATTCTATTCATTGCTACAAGAAAGTATTTTGGAACATGCAGACTTCGTGTCATCATGGGCATTTATCATCCATGTATTACAGGTAATTTCCTAGTCTCCAATCCCCACTCGAGAGCTCATCAGCTCCTCTGAGGTATCATATATCAATTCTGTCAGGGACATCAATAGTTCAGGACTTACGTTGACAGTTCTTTGCATCAACCGCATCTCCAAAATACCCATCAGCACAGAGCTCACAGTACCGGCCTGTTGTACCTGGCTTACAAATCAGACAGGAGCCAGACAAGCTGTCACAGCTGCCAGGGATGGAGAAGTCAAGGTTGTCATTGCATTGGCATGGCTGACATGATCCTCCAGGTATGGAAGGTTGTCCAAAATAGCCTTCTGCACACCTAAGGTGATAATTTCCAACAGTGAGATTTGAGGGTGTAGGGACAGGGGAGCAAGGGAGGGGAGCTCAAGAACCCCACCCAGCACAATGTTTACATTTCTTTCATATTCCTCTGCTAGGATAATGGTTTTTTCTCTTAAGTGCTCCTTCTCTCAAGTGCAGAGTGATTTTTAAAAATGCTTTTGCTAAAACTGCAGTATAGATAGATACAAGATGAAAACTGCCTGTTTCACTTATCATTAGATTTCAGTCAAAAAATAATAATAAAAAAAATCCTGTCACTGACATTGAAGACGGGACCAAAGCATAAGAAGAATCAGTGGCTGGTACTCTAAAAGAATCTAGGTTCACACTACAAAGCCTTTTTAATAAAATACATCATATATCTCCACCTCCAATTGGTTGTTCTCTGTCCACATATATAAGGTTTATATATTTGTTGCTGCTGTTCTTACAGCAAGAATTTGTTATGAGGAAACCAACTCAAATACAACATTTATCAAATAAAAATTGTGACTCAGAAAATAGTGTCAGTTGGTTGGAAGCATCATCTGGGAATCTCTGAATTAAGAACAAGTTTACATACATTTGAACATAGATTAAGATGATTGTTTTTAGTGAGGAGTTTTTATTCAGGAGGAGCCTAAGTAGGAATAACTGCTTATTATGATAGTGTAGAAAAGGGCAAAGCTGAGAAGTTACCTAAATTCATACCAGAAAATTCTAGGTCTTCATAAAAATAAAGTCCACCCCCAAACTACATTTATTTGAAAAAAAAAAACCCACATAAGTTTATCATTTATAAACTGTGGCAGAGAAACTATTTATGACTTATCCTATCCATTTGTCCCTGATGTACATGCTTTAAAACTCTGCTCAATGGCACTGACGCTCAGCCTCACACTTGCCAAGATCTCATCTCTATTCAGCTTGATTCTCTCAGTTACATGTTCTCATGCTTTGTATTTAAGACACACTCATCAAAGAAGAAATCAAATAGCATTAGAAGGCTGTGGCCAGTCTACCTCTGTTATCTGTGGCATCTTATGAAATAAAATACTCTGCAGCAAGGATGGAGAGTGAGAGGGAACAGGAGTGCTGTACGAGAATATCATGAACTTTATAGTATACAATGCTATGTTCTTCGGCTCAAATGCAGAAATATAATAGAAAGAGGCTCTCTATCATTTGAAATACAAGTGTTTGATCTCCAATATGGGGTAGGAGAGAATGCATTACATTATTAGGTGAACATTGTTAATTTGATGCAGATACATTTATCATTTTAAGTTTTATTGAAGCTTTATAAGTGGCAATATAATGATATAGATTTGAGGTTTTATCATCATTTTAAAAATCTTTTTAAAATTATAATCACAAAATAGTTTATAAAATTATGAAAGCTGTGTATTCAGAGATTAGATGAATATTGCTACTAATTATTATTACCAATTATTACCTATTAATTTTCTACTATAGACAATGAAATGGCACTGTCATGCATAAAATTTCCTCACAATTACTTCTGAAATGTTTTTGAAATAAATAATTAAGAATATATCATAAAATATTAACCTGATCTTCACCTTATTTAATCTTTAGATATTATGATAATATCTAAATATATTCACATATCATTTTGCTTATCCTAAGAGTGCCTTTGGCCAGTTAGAATGGGTTCTTCACCAAACATTATGAAACCCAACAGAAACCTATTAGTTTCACCTTGCTTCCTTCAAAATGTCTTACTGACCCCAAGAGAGAGAGAACTATTTAATAAAGTTTTAGACATTTTTTAAACAAAGATATCAATAATACGTCCAAATTCTCCTAGAATTGAAAATATATGCAGAAAATATAATTAAAAAGAACAACTAAACAAGCATCTGCCATTTTAATTTGAGATATAGAAACTGTGTGGATATCTACGACAACTCATAGGGCACTTAACAAAAGTGGAACTATTTTCTTCCTCTGAGTACATAGTAAGATGTGAGCAACCTCTTAAACAGTTAAACATTTGGTTTTTATTGCTGGTGTGTGGTGTGTGCATGTGTGCACATGTGTGTGTGTGCATGTGTGTGTATATGAGTGTGTATGTATGCTTGTGTGTGTGTGTGTATGTGGTGTGTGTGCAGGCTAGACTTTAAAAAAAGGTAAAAATTGAGGGATGGGGCCACCCACCCATCTCAAAGTTTTTAACCCAGAATTGTTTCTGTTTAATGGAAATGCAGGGACAAAAAATGGAGCACAGACAAAAGGAAAGACCATGCAGAAACTGCCCCACCTTGGGATCCATTCCATCTGCAGGCACCAAACTCCGACACTATTGCTAATAGGAAGAAGTGCTCCCAGACAGGTGCCTAGTATGGTTGTCATCTTAGAGGCTCTGCCTGCACCTGACTGAAACAGATGCAGATACTCACAGCCAACCATTGGACTGAGCCTGGGGACCCCAAAGGAGAAATTAGGGGAAAGATTGAAGGGGATTGCAACTCCATAGGAAGAACAACAATATCAACTAACCTGACCACCCAGAGCTCCCAAGGACTAAAACACCTACCAAAGAGAATACATGGATGGGTCCATGCTCCAGCTACATAGGTAGCAGAGGATTGCCTTATCTGGCATCAATGGGAGGGCGGCCCTTGGTCCTGTGGAGGCTTGTTGCTCCAGCATAGGGGGTTGCTAGAGGGTCTGGTAGGAGAGCAGCCTCTTAGAGACAAAGAGGAGTGGGAGGGGATGGGTGTTTGTGGAGGGGAGACTGGGAAGGAAGACATTTGAAATGTAAATAAATAAAATAGCCAATTAATTAAGAAAAAGAAGTAAAAATGTTCCATTGGGGATTATAAAGTAATCCTAATCATAGAGAATCATTATTCTGTGTGTTGATTAAGAATAAGAATTACTGTTATTACTTTTGTGTGTCATTAGTTAAAATTAGTAAATATTGCCCCATAGGTCTTCCCAGAATCTCCAGCTCTCTCACCTTCACCAACAATGAATTGTGAAGACAGCAAAAATAATTTGTAGGATTGTTTGTTAAATATGGACATCCTGACTACACTTTTCATATTTATTCTTTTGTCAAGTCAAATTATAATAGTTTAACAAAAAACCCTTTAAGTGTAAATGTGAATTCAGGTCACACAACAGTTCTGTAGCTGAGCTGCTGCTGCTGCTAGTTTAGGGAACAATATTATTTATTATAGGAGGGAAAATAGCAATGAAAATGAATGGCAGTTGTATAAACAAAGAAGGATAGAAAACAATGGAACAGGACCGATGGACCTCTGTCTCATTCTGTCCCATCATTCCTATGGAATAGGACTGATGGACCACTGTCTCATTCTATTCCATCGTTCCTTAATGCAATTTTCTATTATCATCTAAGACCTACATTCCCATCCTCCATCTTCCTTAAAACTTAAAAAAGAAGAATAGAGGAATCAACAGAGACATTTTATATCACGTTATTAGAAACAAGGAATCATATTATTCTACAGTCTAGGCCCAAGAACTATGCATTTACACATCTAACTACAGAACAATTAGAAACACACAAGAATTAGGATCACAACCTTTTCAGGGAGGTGGAGCTGAATACTGGTAGCTGAAGAAGTGGTAGTGCCTGGTTCAAGAGTGGAATGAGAACTGCATCAGAGTCTTACTGGGTTGCCTGGGCTGTGTCAACACTCTTATTGCCTTCCATGCAGCTGAATGCTGGCCTGCTCACAAGGTACCTGTGCCAAACCTGAAGACACTAGCGAGGGAGTAGGCCTAGCTGGACACCTGAGCACAACCCAGAGGCTGCACTGGCAAGAAAGCGTTCTTGGGCATGAAATATGGTGCTAGATCCAAAAGCCAATTGTTCCTTCCTTGTAGTGCATGATCACCTGTGAACAGCCTCTAAAACGCTCAGCTGTTACAATTCTGGTAACAGGATCATGAAAGAGGAATAAGTCTCTTATTCCTAGGACTAAAGATTAAGTCCTAGGCAGGAAATGTCCATAGCATTGTACTTGAGGGTGAGTGGACTTCATCCAGGTTAAGACCTTTCTGAAGTAGAGAATATGTAAATGGTGTTTTGGGGCTTCTCTCTCTTCAACTAGTGAGTTCTCAGTATTTGCCATTTTGGAGAGAAAGATGGGGTTTAAGGAATCTGCACATTGCATTGTTTTACTTTTTCCTAAAGTGATTTTTTTCATTGTCTTTATGATGTATGATCTGTTTCTTCAGCAACAGACACTGAAAACCATTTAATATCTGATTGTCACTGGCCTTTAATTAGTGTTGTGGTCTTTATTTTAGCTTTGCTATACAGCCCAATGCTCACTCAGTACCTTCATGCCTGTTGCAATGCTATTTCTTTCTGCTTTTCTAAATAATAAAAGCCTAGAATCTTAACAAAAAATCATAGCAAATGTCTCCTCTTCTCAGTATCCTAACTGAATTCACTTCCTTTGTGAAACTATACTCAGCAGAGAAGCAACATGAGAGTTTCCAAGCTATAAACTAACACTTGATCTTAAGGAATATCATTAATAATTTGATACTTTGTTGTATTTACTATTTTCATTCCACTGCCTTTGTTGATTGGTTGCTTTGCTTGTATGTTTTATTCCCTCAATTCAATAAGCAAATCCATCTTGTACTATACATCATAGTCTTGCTCAAACAACAAAAGCAGAATGATTCTGCAGCAGAGTGGAGGAGAGGTGAGTATTAAGCTCATGTCCTATCCTAGTTACAGAGCTATTGGCTTTTGGTTGCCACTGGAAGAGGAAAAGCCAGCCTTCTTCAGTGAAATAACATCTTGTATATCAACAACAGTCCTGAAGCAGTCACACAACAAAGTGCATTCCATGAATTTACAAGAGTTTGTTTGTTTGTTTGTTTGTTTGGTGTGTGTATGTGTGTGTGTGTGTGTGTGTGTGTGCGTGCATGTGTGTGTGTTTTAAATGGAGAAGAGAAATTGGACTAGAATGGAGGTGGAAGAGGATCTGGAAGGAGCTGAAGGAGAGGCATGAATATGAGTAAAATATGTTGTATAAAATTACAGAGAATAAATAAATGCATTATTAAAAAATAAGGTGATGGACTCAGAGACAGAGAAATAAAGACATAGATGCTGTCAGTTTCCAGTGTTAGCCTCAAAGAAGCTAAATGGTTCTGGAACAATTATTTCCTTAAGAGTGAGGAGAACAGGGAGAGATTAGCTGAAATATTGAAAGGGGAAGCTAATCGTGAGGACCAGGGAAAGGAAGAGGTCAGCTGAAACATACTTGTGTAAAGCATTCAGGACTGGTCAGTCACACTGTGTGTCAATTTTTCTGAAACACTCATAGCCACTAGCCCTCATCTACTGCACACAAAAACCTTGAACTCAGTTGACTGGCTAGAACTTTAATTCATGATAGCTTGCAAAAGAGAAAGGAGAAAAACTTTACTTATCCAGTTCGTGCATCTAAGGCATCACAACTCCCATATAAGACTGAGTCTCAGAAATGAAATTAATTGAGATAGAGAATATAAAGTTGGATCATGTCTTCTTGACACATTCACATCATAAAATAAGAGCAGAAGATTTGAGCTTACATGTATAGTCAATGATGAGCCAACCAAGTTGACTGAGTTTCCTCACTATCCACTACAGGGAATGTTAGAAGTGTTAATATGTCTGTGGATATCTCCTAAACTTAAGTGATTATGGAAGTCCTTACTACAGGAATGGTAACAGCGTGGAGGACACCTTGTCAGCTACAGAATTTTGGGTTTGGTGGTGCTGTGCATACAATATTGGGTTTGCTTCTGCTGACTTAGGTTTTCATTCCCTTCAATGCCCACAAATGCAATTAAAAATATTTCTATTAGTATTTCTGACCCATCTGATGGAGCTTTTGACTCATAAAAACCTTCTGAAACGGAAAATCTTAAGTATTCAAGGAGAAACTTAACCTAAATTCTGGCTAAGGAAATACAACATCTCATTACCTCTCTAATAATACTAGAAGATTATTTTGGGCTGGCAAACTTAAATTGCAAGTAAGATGTACCATTTGCTACATAGTCTACATCTTGCCATCCTCTGAATCTGATTAATATAGATTTTAGACAGGGCATCATGCTTGCTGTCAGCTATTTCATTCCTTGCAGATTTGTATTATTCAATTAGAATTCTCCCTAGAACTCATGTGACTCTTCTCACCCACATTCAAGAAGGGTGTGAGTTACTTGAAGACAAAGATGGAAAAAGATGCATCTGTTTGCATTCAGTGTCTTTACCATGTACCTCATATAAAGTACTTGCTAAATAAATATTTGTTAAATAAAATTTAGCTTGTTAAATTTCAGATGGCTCAGAAACCGTGTAATGTTCAGAAAGGACAGAGCACGAAGCAAAGCAATATGAATACACCAGAGACCATGCTCACCCAGATAAGCAGATTTAATAGCCTTGTATGACAGAGCAGCTGTCATTTTCCAGTTGCTAAAAAAAGGTTGCCTGTGGTAAGCTTGGGGTGTGAGACATCGATGTAAATCTGTCCTGGCAGTACTATGCTGTCTGATTAGACATTAATCAATCAATTAATTAATTTAAATGCAAATTATACATGTGCATTTCTTTATTTGAAAGTTACACAATTAAAGACCTCCAGTTTCTCAACTGCAAATAAATCCCCCATATTCCAGGTCCATTCTTCCCTATGTCATTTACAGAGGCTGCTACAGTCCTAGAAAGGACTTATTACTGCTGGTAACTCCTACTGGAATGCTGTGCTCAGACCACTAGCTGCTGGCCAAATTCTCCCTGGGTGAAAGCTTAACAGGTGATGGCTGCCAAGAAGGTAAGAAAGGATGGGTAGACACAGCACTCCTGGGAGTTAGCTGTGGTGAGGAGAAGAGAAGCCAGGCCATGGGCATGGCTAGCTATTCTTCCTCTGCCTTACCCATATCCCCAGTAATGGCTACCCAGGATACTGCTTTTCACAGTTAAAAACAGGTAGTTAGGTCATTCTATTTGTCCATATCACCAAGGAAGAAGTTTGCGTCACTTTTAAAATTGGGACTGAATACACACAAGAAAAGTTTCTCTAAATACATGTAAAGAGAAAAAAAATTATGATTATGGAAACTGTCTGAAATAATATCTATGTCCCTGCTCCCTAGAACCTCAACAGGAATTAAAAATCCAGTTTAAGAATGATTAGAAGGGGATATAAATCATGACAATAAATTATGCTTTGTTTTGTTCCAAATATGTTTACAGTAACTTATAGGCCACTTGCTGAACTATGAACTATGAATTTAAGCCACATTTTAAGGACAAAAAGCTAATTATGAAAAATAATTGTTGCCAAGGGTAGACAGGAAGATAAATCTTAAAATGATAGCTTTCCACTTGAGCAATACTTTTTAAAGAAAGAGTATAGGTTAATGCTTAACCTTTAAGATTAAAACATTAATCAGATATCTTCAGAGTGAATGAAAATTTATAGACCAATTTGCAGGGGATAAATAAACTATACAAATAGAGCGCATGTGTGTGACAAGTGTGATAAGAAAGTTTATTTCACCCCATCAAGCACCGCAGTTCTTCTGGAGGAGGGGAAAATCTGCCTGTGGTTTTATAACTCTCAAGGTAAAAGTCATTTTGTAAGGCAATGTGGCAAGTGCTTACCTCTCACAGCGTGGTCCTGTGTACCCGACAGGGCACTCATCACAGATCAATCCCAGACTCCGGTCTAAATGGCATGTTGGACTAAAGCTGTGGTGACAATGTTCAGGACACAAAGAAAAAGCATATACAGGAGATCATTAGCCATGTATTCTCATATATCTTTCTCTACCACTGCTGCGCCCAAAGCAGACAAGCTAGACATTCTCATCTCCCAGACAGAATAGGGTCTGGACCGCGGAGGATGAAATGGCTTTGCTATTTTAACAGACATTAATCTAGCCCCCATTGAGGCAGGATCTCTGTGTCATGTTGCTGACCTTTGACTGTTCTGGCTCTGAGATCACCAGCAAAGAGAATGGACACATAGCAGCTTTGCAAAAGCTCCCCATGTTTGAAAAAAACCTACTCTCATATTCTTACTTTCCAAGCATATACCTCAGAATATAAACCAGCTTGGAGAAATCTGAGAGATGATAGAGAGCATGGTGTCTGTATGGGTTCTATGTCCAGACCACGTGCCATGGGGCCTGTGTGCCAGCTATTGCAGATGTGTACCCACAGGCATGATGTCACATGGGTGAAATCCTTAAAAAAGCTTTCAACAAAGACCTAATGCATGTACTCTACTTCATTTGTAATCACAAATCAAACAAAACCAGCTTTGCCATTTCCTATCTCCCAGCGTACTTCAACACGTACCTGTCTTTAAACACATTTCCAGATGGGGACAGCAGTAACAGAGTGTGACACCAAGACAAACCCAGCACTGTTATATGGTAGCCTTAGTCTCCGTCACCCTCTTCAGCACTGGTTTCACTTTTTTGCCTGGTACGAAACACCTTCCATGCAGCAAGTGACCCAGTGTTAACTGTTTTCTGGTATTTCCATGAGCCCTCATCGACTTTGAGCTTTGTGTTAACGTTGTTCTTTTTAAATTTTTATTTTTAGCTCATACATAAATTACATACAATATAATTTTAAATTTATACAATAATATGATTATATTTGTATATATACACATACATATATACATGTACATATATACACACACACACACACACATATATATATATATATACATGTACATATATATAGTACCCTATAATTTTTCATGGTATATATTATCCATACATAAATCATGTTAAGCATATCTCCTAAAACATCTTTTATGTATTTATGATAAAATATTTCAATGTCACATGTTGCATATTTTTGAAATATATATGGTTTGCTTTACCTACATATCCCTATACCTCCATTCTGAAGAGAACTGTTCTCAATTAATTTTACTCTAATTATGTTTTCCCTGTGATATTTTCTATTTTACAATTCAAAACAATTGCTTAAACTCAAATAATTAGATCATAATAAATTAAGAACATTAGGTTCTGTCTGGTTCTGCTTCTGATAGTTGGTGTGATTTTGTAATATTTTTAGATCTTTGCTGCCAATCAGATCATGACTACCTCTTAAAAGTAACCTACCTCTGGCTTAACTCTGAGTAGACCTGCAATGCTTCAATAACTCTCATTTCTCTATAGTACCAGGTTATTAGAATCCATTAGACACATCATAGCAGCTATTTCAACTCATTTCAAAACCTTATCTGTGGGGTCAGAGAGAAAGTCTGGCCAGAAAAATAAACCTTGAATTTATAAAAGTTATTGAAGTGAACAAGGTTCTGATGCACGTTGTGGGGACCCAGCTGGTGGGCTAAGGAGGAATCTGTTGTTAGAGAAGATCTTATAACAAAAAGAGTTCACACGTGTGATGTCTTAGTATATATTAAAACAAACAAATGAAATCCGATTGCATCCGTTACTTGTGGTTTGTTATTGTTTGTAAAACTGAAAGAAGGAACTAGATTCTGACAGCTCACTAGTATGTACATGTGTTCTTCCAAAATTGGCGCCTTCTAACTGCCTCAGGTTTATGGAGAGAGGGCCCTCCAGTGAGAACCGAGTTTTTCAGCCTTGTTGGACTTCATACAGTGACTGCATGAAAACCAATGAGTTATTTTCCCAAACATTCTAAATCAGTTTACCATCAAGACATGTCGACGGTGACTGACAAGGCTTCTGACACCTTAAAACCGTTTCTAAAATAAATTTCACATTCTTAAAAAATACTCTCTTGTCAGGTAAAACTAACAGCAATAAAGTCAAATGTGCTCACTGACAGAGAGCAATACTTTTCCAGCAATAGCAATATATTCAATTTGACTGGCTCTTACATTTTAGAGTACTTTTTATCATAATTGGACTGAATTTTAACAGAATCCTATGTACTGGTTGAGAGACTCATAATTTTACTTCCTCAAGGTCACATACTAATTTCCAGGAGAATTTACATGAGATCTATAACTTCGAGGTCTTCGTTTGATCCTCTCCTTAGCCATAACCACCTGTCATTCAAACTTGCTGATGAGAATTCCATGAGTTTAACCCCCATGCTTACTTGCCATGGTGCATTCAAATAAAATCTCTTCTTAAAATATCCCCCATGCATGCATGCTTTTACACGTTTTAAACAATGCTGTGTGAGGATTATTTCTTTCCTAGAGTAATTTTAGTCACACTACAGGAGAAGATGACATGCAACAATATAAATAAAATTAGAACAAGAAACTAATGTGCATAGTAATAATTCCCTGGGAATCTGGACTGGCAGAGTAGGCATCTCTATGCTGCCTCTGGCCCAAATGTGAAGCTAATTGCTTTGAGGCACAAAGAGAGAATGGGAAGAAGATCACTGATTTCAAGAGATTTTAACTTTATGCCACTGAACACTAGTTGGCTCACACATCACTAACAGAAAATAAAAGCCTGCTTCATAGATTTTTCCAGCCCACGACACCAAACATTAGGTGAGCCAAGAGCAGAGATGGGAAGAAAGGCAAGTTGCTGTTGGAATGAACTGTACAGCCTTTCTCAATAGCCACGCATATATTATATGTACAAGAACTTATTTATAAGTATATATATATACATATATATATAATTACAGTCATACATGACTATGTGTGAAGCTATATAAAATATGAATTCACATGTACAGCTATAATTATCCTTGTTTTAAAATAACATTAAATTGTCATGAAATATGTACAATATGCCGTACACACACACACACATATACACACACTCTTATAGTTGTATATGACTATGTATGAATCTATATGTAAATATGAATTCACATGTACAGGTATAATTAACTTTGTTTTAAAGCAACATTAAATGGTCATGGAATATATTGCTATAGCTTACACTGAAATGTATTTCTCAATTATAAGTACTAAATTTGATAATTCAAAATTACTACATGTATAGATATGTCCATACGTGTGGTTTACATGTGTGTACATATGTATGTATGCACATGTGTATGAGGCTGCACATGCATGTGTGAGCGTATGCTTGTAGAGGCCTGAAACTTACCTTTCTTGATTATTACCTATTTTAATTATTGAGGCAGGGTCTGTCTATCTGTCTCTCACTCTAGACTTGGAGCTCACCAATTTTGCCTAGTTCAGCTAGTTAGCTTGCTTGATTTTCAGATCTCTTGTCTCTGTTTTCCCAATTGCTGAGACTGTAGGTCTCCACCATGCCTGGTTAGCATATACATAGATGCTGTGAATTTAAACATTGGTCATCATGCTTGTATGGCAAGTATTTTATGCACTGAGCCATCTTCCCAAGCCAATATAATCTTATGTGTAAACTCTAGAATCAGCTCTAGAAATGTTTTACTGTCTTACAAACATACCTATTAGTATTGATGATTCCCACCACATATGGTTATGACAGTGGTACACAGGACTTGTCAAAGCCCCACCTCATGTCCATATTGTGACAACAATCACTCTAAATCCATTGTATAACTAAGACATATTTCAAAAGACTTCAATGATAGTATTTATTTCTGGACAACCTAAGTGTTCTAGCAAAGATATTTATGGACTTTTGTCTTTAAACTAATGAACTTTGTAACTAAAAATTAATGAATATAAACTGAAATGTTTATACTTTGTTTATTTCTCCTCCAGAAGTAAATTTCATTACTTCAGTTATTATCTATAGTTAAAATATATACATCACAAAGGTGAAAAGGACAAACTGGATACACTGTTAGTAGCTGATGAAAGTGATCTATATTTATAATTTATATATTATATGCTCATCTAGATCCATATATCTTAATAATCATACCAATCTGTCTTTAAGGCCCTCATGTTTGATTTATTTAGCAATATTATCTAAGAAATTAGGAGCCCAAATGCCTGTGATTTCTAAGAGCTATGACCAGGGATTAAGAGATAAATCACTAAGATAAAGTTATCACTAAGCCTGTACTTCAAATGGAGGTTGCAGCATCCTTTAGCCCTTTTTTATTATTTCTGAATAACTTGTGAAAATTCAAATCTCATCTTATAAATTAACTGTGAACATTCAATTATACTTCAGAGTACCTAGCTAAGATTATAAGAGTAAAGATTTTTAAGGATTCTTTTCAATTGTAAATATGGTTTCACTTACCAGTAAGTAGCTATATCTACTGAATAGTTTTGATATTTTACTGAAAATATTTCAGTTATTAAATAAAGATATACTTTCCCATTGCAGTTGTATAGCTACATTATAATAATTTTGCAAATTGTTTTCAATTTAATAGATTATGTGACTTTAGAAAAAAAACCTTACAAACATATAACTATGTATAACTTATAAACTATGTGGAGTACCATTTATTCTTATATTTTGTTTACAAAATAAGACAATTAATTCTGCAGTTTTAAAATAGGCAATCATTCTTCTCACAAATCTACTATTAAAGACTATGGTATATTTAAATATTTACTATTGATAAAATTGTCTTAAAATTCAATTAATTCTGCCCTATGTTACTAATGCTATCATATATATATATGTATATATATGTATATATATGTGTGTGTGTGTATGTGTGTATGTAATATATATGTGAGATAGAATTATAATATATATATATATATATATATATATATATATATATATAATCAACATAATTAAACCAAGCTGGGATTCCAATCCCTTAGGCTAGATGAATGGAATTTTAATGTTTGCTGAGTTTGTTGTCTCAGGAAGAAATAGTTAGAACTATTATTAAAAGAGACTCACAGCAAACCTAGAAGAAACATGGGTCATGATTACCTGTAATTATGTAAGTAACTTCTCTCCCAAAGGACTCTTCTCTCATGTACAACATTGGTCAGATTTGAGAGGAAATCCATTATATCTATATGTCCAATCATTTCTATCCTTTTAAAGTATACAAGGGTGAAATTCACATAATACAATGAGTGGTCAGTATTACTGAGCTGAGAGGTGTGCAAATAATGACAATGTTTTGGCTGGGGAGATGTGTTATGGGAAAATCCTGGGTACCACCTGTCTGTTTTTCTCTGTAAAGATTGGTGTCAAAGTATGATTTTTATGTATAGGTAGATGGTTTGGATAAGACCATTCAGGCCACAGTGAACACAGAGGTCTTGTATTATGAAGGTGAACCCTTTGAATGTGAGCAAACATCACATCATGTTCAGCACAGGCCTGTATAACCATTATTTAGGGAGGAATTTCCTTCATTTGTTCCCTTACAGTCTTTGCTTTCCAGTTTCCTTCTCTCCTTTCTTCTTTCTGACATATTATTGATTAAAAGTTCTTTGGGTCTGAGTCTTTCTAGACTCATTCATTGAATGCTAGAAATATATGATCATTAAAATACAATGAACTGGAGTCTCATTTCTTTTCAGCCTCTCGTTCTCTGTAGGAACTCTAGCTTACCAGGCAGATCCATGAATTGTTTTTAGTATTCTTACTGAAAATATATATTTTATTTTTAAAAAGTTCTTTACTACGTACTGCAGAGGAATGGAAATACTGAGATTAAAGAACTGTACATTTCAACGGGATACTTGAGATTATGACTCTGAATAAGTTCCTTTGAATCCATTCTCAGCTCTCCATGTCATCCACTATTTTAATTGCTTTATTTACACATTTCAATTGTGTAAGTCTCATACAGCTCCATGAGAGGGTTAACTTGGTGAATGAAGTGGCATTTTGGTAACCTGTTTAAAGTTTTGCATCTTGAAGTGTAGAGTTAGCATGAAGCCAAGGAATTCTAGCTCTAGAAAGGATATCAAAATGCTATCTTCTCTTCAGAAACTTCATTTATTCATCTACAAAAATTGGAAACAATACTATCAACTTTACTGGGTTATTTTTGAAGATGAAGCACCCAAACATGGTGCTCCAGTCTATGTCTGGTTCTGGCAGCCTGCCCTCACTAAACAGTTTATCCTCTCCTTTTGTCAGCAATGAATTCAGAAGAGGGACGTTGGAGGTGAGGGTGAAGTGTTCAGAGGCTCTGAATAGCAGGAAACCTCTGTCCTCAATAGGACTTATAGAATGGCAGAATTATTTCCCAAGTCTTTTGCTTGATTCTTATCCATTGAATCCAACAGATGACCTATAGCACAGGGCCTTTTTAGATATGGCCTTAGAATTTGCCTTCCTTGATCAAATTCTCATGTTAAAAGGCTACAGCTGACAGATTTTCCTTTTTGCTTTACAGCGTTATCACAGCATCTGGAAAGAACATAAGAAATATATCACAACAAGAGGTTTATTGAGCACTGACTTTGCATTAAATAGGGCTCTTCAAAAAGGACCTTTCTTCATTTGAGTGTGGTTAGTGGTTGAGCTTGGTGGTACAGCATGTGCTCAGTCAGCAGTTTAGTTTTCAGCATGACAACTGACAACAATAAGAAATAAAATTACACATACTTATAAGTCTTTATTATAAAAATACTAATTTATGTTCAATGTGGTGTGCCTAATAATAGTATTTGTTTATTTGCTTGCTTGTTACAGGGCCATTCATTTAGACATGCCTGTGTTTTAGGAATGTTCCATTTTAGGAACTGAAATAGAGTATTCTCATAAAGTTAAGACTCAGTCAAGGTATTCTGGTTTTTTCCTTTTAAAATGTCTGCTCTAGTAGACTACTTCTCTAAGTGCACAAATGAAAGAAATTGATTATAAAGCTTATGTTATACTTTTCAAAGTCTACACCATTTATACAAGATAATATAGTAATCATCACTCAGAGTTCAATGCTCATTTATGATACAGTGTATGTCATGGAACAAGTTTAGTAAGGCATATATAACATAAATATATTATAATAAATGATTATTCATAAAGAGTGTAGATTCATAAAAATAGGTCTGTTCTTTGAAATTAATTTAGGAATTTTGTTGTAGTTTTATCTCTTACATTCTAAATCTGATTTTTGCTGAAATAGCCGAGTCTTTGGAAATGGTAATGTTTTGAATACTTCACCTTTCAAAACTTACATTATCCTTTTGATTTGATCCCTACGATTTGTTCTGATATCAAAGTGCATCCATAGCAGTGGAAGGGAAATCTGGTACTCACTTATTTGATAGGATATTGAGTGGACAGGCACAGGGCTGACAGTCTTCAGAGGTTCCTTGAGTAGGATCACCATAGAAACCAGGGAGACATTCATTGCAGTACGGCCCACTTGTGTGATCCTTACAGTTCTGTGAAGGAAGTGCACATCAGTTCTTTGCTTTCATCTCAAACACAAATATATGTCCAAAAATAGTTCTACAGGGTTATTAGTGGGTTCCCATTGGGGAGAGTAATTGCCCACATTAAATGTTAAATTTTACAGCAGGAAACTAGCATTGGACGTTAATTAACACATAATTAATATTTACCTTACAACTTCCCTCTAGTTTTGGTATAACATAGTTGTAAAAACAAAAAAAAATTTAAATATGAAAATTGCATTTTGTCTTTTTTCATAAGGCAATGAATGTATAGGGTGTGTGTTTAGTCATAAATCTCTAATGACTTTAGAAATGCTGGTTTAATGAGACAGCACAATATATAAATTTCTTATCTTAGATGATAATCTGGAACTTTGTGGACTCTGATGGATTAGACAATGCATTCCCATATGACATTTATGCAGACAGTGCTTGGCCCATATTTAAACATTAAAAAGCAAATAACTTAAACATACAAATATAATTATGCACATATATATTTATTATGTTACAAACAATCACATATGTACCATTATATAATCACAAAATGTAGTTACTCTAGAAGATATGGAACTATGGCCTTTAGAAATAAAAAAGCAGAAACTACATTTTCTTGCTATTTGTTTTGGGAAACATGCTTTTTTAAAAACTATAATAAAATAATTTACTTCTTTATCTCTCCTTATTAACTAGGTACATTCCTTTGGTTGGGACACATTTATAAAAGTCACCAAGTCTGAGATTCAGGTGAATAATTCAGTTACCAAGTAGTAGAATTGTCTCTGAGAGATCTAAGAGCTCAACATCACTAGTCTCCAATGATCAAATAAATGTGTTTAATTCCTATCAAAATGTATTCATTATTACTGAAATATACTTCAGTTTAATAAGGATATACAATTAATAATTTTCCTGCATACTGCAAAAGAGTTCATAGACCCCAGGAGTATGCAGCTTTTATTTTATGACAAATTCTGCAAGAATCAGTAGAAGAATTATCAGTAGACAAATTCTGCAAGAGAAATAGCTAAAATATAAGTTAACCTTAAACTGAATGTATTAAGTTATTAACCTTCATGACCACTGGAATAGACTAAGTTAATGACATTCTGATTATTATTTATTTTGATGTTTCAAAATAAGAATGATTTCAATTACATTTAGTAAATGGACTCAACAGGAGGATAGGAATAAATAAGTCAAGATACAATTCTGAGAATAACTTATTAAAATTCTTTGGAGAGGTCAGACTTATTTGTTGAAAGAAATCCAAAATATAATTTATTAAATTAACTTTGAACCTCCCATTTAATTCTGTGAGGTAAAGAATCTGAAGTTCATTAACTACAAATAAATAGATTTTTTTACATTGACTGGAATATTTCAAAATGAGCTTTTCTTTTTAAATTGTTTAGCAAAGTTTTTTTTTTTTAAACCATAGATATGAGTCTTGCTGTTAACAGTTATCATGTAATACCTAAGAGTCTGTTTGCAGACAGTGGTTTTCCCTTTGATTGGGTCTTCCTGACACTTCCTCTCACTTTCCAAGTTTACTTTGAATCACCTAATTTTTAAAACCTAAGAAATTATTTCTCCTTTGCAAAAACAAAAACAAAAAATGTTTTTTTTACATATTTTCAAGGGGACATGATGAAAACTAGACCAATAAAATCTCCTGGTTTTAAAAAAAAGGATCCTTAAACTGATTACACAGTAGCAGGCCAAAATGAAATATTCGGAAATTCAACTGAAAACTCTCGTATAATTTGCATTTCTTCAACTACCAATTTGTAGAAACAAATGCAGTGTGTTCCTTATACTTTCTATTTTTACTTTTCATTGAATTGAAACAAGAGTAATCTTAAAAGTCAAGTACGGTTGTAATCAAAAAATGAGCCAGCACCAGGCAAGCTACACAATGGAAATCAAAACTGGGGAAGATAGTTGTTTCCTCTGATGAACTGCCTATTTTCATAGGTAGCTTTTCTATCATAGTGACTTTTAAACATTGCTTGCAATTCATATCATGAAAGCACTGAGACCCAGACACCTCCCTAGTTTGAAATGCTCCCTGGGTTTTCTCCAATGAACTTAGCATGGAGATGACCTTGCCATACAGATCCACTGTACAGCAGAAGCTTTGATCACATTTTGAAACCCAATAATCACCTATCAAAGGTAAGCCACATTAAAACATCATTTTAGAAATAACTAACTTGATGTTATGTTCACTATTGCGAAAATATTCTCCCTGAATAATAAAAGAGAGATAAAATGAGAACTTGACTGAGCAGTAAAAATTCCTTTCTTATACAATATTCTAATATTGCTCTGTGTAGATTGTATCAAAACTGATACATTCAAAATGGGATCTCAGCACAGTTAGTCCCATTACAGGGAAGTGCCACTTCAATATATAACCTACATAGAAAAACCTACATGATCATTAGCTCACACAGAAAATCCAGGAAAAAGAGATTAAGTCTCAGTTACTGTGATGTCCATGGTTTCCCCAAGACCCTTCCTTCATTGAAAGGTAGACTTCTCTCTTACTTAGCCCTCACACTGTTAATAACCTGGTTGGCTCTGGCTACCAATTCCCTCACTGTTCCCACACTCAGCACTGCTCAAGAGCTATTTTGCTCTGAAACAGATGTTTCCTATTCTACAAATTATCATATCATCAAATAGGCCAACATCAGGGTGTGATTAATCTTAATGAACTCAACTTCATATAATACCTTAGGGGAAATTACGAGGGTTGTATTGTGACATTTATTTTTGTCCTTTCAGGGTAAGTAAAGCAAATTCATGTTAGTTTGGAATTGGATAAATTTTATTGCACATTAATAATGTATCTAAAGGTAACTCAATATTTTCCCCAGAGTCATTTTAAAAGACTGTAGTATAATTAAAATGGAAATCACTCAGTATTTTTATTTGTAAAATCATCATTTGAAAATCTACTGATCCACAAATTAGGGCTATCTTGCTCTACGCTGCTATGCAATTGAATATGATCTTATACAGAGAAAACAGAAAATGCATCAATAAAGTGAAATGCCAAATTACAATGGATTTTTCACTTTGGATTTTTCCCAGCAGAATTCAAGTACAGGAGAAAGCAGAGAAATGGGCAAGAGGAATGCCACATAAGAATTATAGACGACAGAATCTGCCTTAAATTCTGCAGAGAGAAGAGAATACGATATCTTCCCAAATTGGCATCGTTTCAAATTGTGCTTCCATGAGACTAGTGCCATGAAAGGTGTAGTTTTAAGCTTCATGCTGTGTCAGACAATATAAAGCCAACGTGCCCTAGAGTTACTCTGGATGTCTGTTCTGAGATATTCTCAAGGCCTCAAGCAACTTGGCAGCATGGACAGAGCTCACCACTTTGTATAGTCTATAGTATAGTTAACAATACAGAGCCAATTGTACAAGAAGAAACAATCTGCTGAAGATGCATTACATGTTTAATATTTTAAAATCTATGCATAGCATTTTAACTGATCTCAATGCTCAAGAGTTCAAATAAACATATGCAATATGCCTCAATTTCCAAAGTGAAAGAAACCCCTAAAGTATAAACATGTGAATTGTTTTTATTTTAATGGTTGCATTTTATGTTTTTCATGTTATAAGGATATAAATCATTTTATGTTTTAGAACATTCCACTTTGGGTAGATTTATAGAAGAGACAGAAAACATATATATTAAGAGAAGTTATATATCTGAGTCATTAGTTTCATTTTATAATGATATATTTGATCTTAATTCAGTTGTTAGACAATATGAAAAAAATCACTTTATCATAGTTGCTAGGGAGATCACATATGAAAGAGCATGCTTAGCTTCTAACTCACTTCTGGATAAAGATGTTTGATACATCACTTCTTGACCCACATGTTCAAGGCTGCAAAGGTGGCAATCAAATTCCAGGGTTTGCTGAGTGAATTTAAGTCTTGTCTATAAGTATATTCAAGAGAGAAACACTTACCAGACACTCTCCTGTGATGTCATCACAGGCTTCTCCATGACCAAAGCACTGACATGGTTCACAGATGCCACCGAAAATAGTGCCGTTAACTCTTCGGTGCCGAGGCCAACATGCCTAAAAGAAAGATAAGTTTTCAGTCACTTTTCAGTACTAAAAATAAAAGGAAAGTAGTTCCCTTTTCTCTGATAATAGAAAATAACCCAGGTAGCAAACTCAGCAAATGTGCTTGTCAAAGTGGATCCATTATTGAAATATTACTACTGTACTATTACCCTGGACATCAGGGCTTTGTACTGACCTTACTGTTATTGGCAGGTATGAGATTAGAAGAAGCATTAGCTTGGTGTCTCTTCTGAAATGGTAAAATAAAGCACAGATATAAAGAATTGAAATGTGACAGTCTCAAAGAAAAAAGCACAGGCAAGTAAACAGAAGGAAGGGCACTGAGAAGTGCAGCCAGCATGAAAGGAGCCAGAGAATCTTAGGCAGAAAAAAGTACACAATGTCATCACAGATTGGTTCTTGGCATGGACTACCTTTCCCCAAATACTGACTGCCCTTAATGCTGTTACTTACATAAAATCTTTGGAATAATTTTGAAGACATGCCTGTCTCCCCTCTTTCACTTGAAAGCATACCCAGTGACTGATACACATTCAGAATTCAAATATTTCATCTTTCATTTCCTCTGTCCTTTATGCTTTCTCAAAACTGTATAACATAGACTATGACTTACTTAGCATATATTGTTTTACTACTTCATTTATAATATTTGACTGGAAGTGTGCTTATGTTCACCACTGAATTTTTTAATTTGAAGCAAAATTGTTTGGAAACAGAATACTAATTACATTGGGATATTTGTATGGTACGGTTTACCTGTGCTTGAGCACCCCACATCTCCTCTCATTCTTCCTTACATTGCCTTTGTGTGGGGACTGCCATAGAATAGAGGAAATGTAAAAATGTGCAAATATTGCTGCCCTCTGGAAGTTTACAATACCCTCAGGTTACAATTTCATCTCGTGAGTTATCATCAGGTTACAATTTCATCTCGTGAGTTATTTACTGTATTTCTGGATGGTTAAATATGCCATCATATGTCAAAAAAAGCTCCCCTTTTTTGGAAGAAAATGGAAATTAGAGAAAACCACTGAAGTAACAAGCTACATAGAATCATGCTGTGTCATGTTAGAAATGATCCTTTTGCCTCAGGATGTGAGGAACCTTCTTCCATTTAAATGACAATAACAAACATATGAAAAAGACATACTGATAATTCTTATCTGAGGAGAAAATAAAATCCACTCTCCTCTTAATTTGGGCAGTACAGAGACAATGGTTCTAATATCTTTTCTCCTTTCAGTACATTTTTTTCTCTGTTTCAATACAAATGATTCCTTCTCTAACATATATTTTTTAAGACCTGTAAGCCTACACTATTTTAGATGGAGGTAAAATGTAAAGATGTTGATAAGGCAAAGAGAAGTGATTTATTTTTATCAAATCAGGTCCTCAGGGTAACATTCTTTAACACGTTTTTAGAAACAGTATTTTTGAAATGTACTTGAATCTAAAAGCATTGCAGTTACTTATACTTTCCAGTAGTTTGAATGAATATAACTTCTGTACACTCATACACTTGAGTATGTGGTCTCCATTTTTGGACCTATTTTGGAAGGATTCGGAGGTAAGGCTTTTCTCCTAACTGGGGAGAGTGGGCTCTGGCATTTCACAAGACTATGCTGCATTCACAGCATGCCCTCTATCTCCTGCTTGTAAATCAAGATGTGAGCTTTGAGCTGTTCCTACCAACCTGAATTTGCTTTTTCATCATAGCCTATAACCCTCTGAAGCTGTTAGCACAATACTTTCTTCTGTAAATTATTTTGGACATTGTTTCTTTTCATAGCAATAGAAAAGTAACTGAAACAACCCTTTCCTTAGCCATGGAATTTATATTAATACCCACATAATAATTAAAGCCATTATACTCATTTTTCAACTTATAGGCCAACTAGCACCAACATATGTATCCACACCTCTCCACCCACTACCCCTCTGAAATAATAGAAATGGGGAGAACAGAGTATTCTAAAAGGAAAAGTTTTTACTTATATTACAGAACCCAGTTTACATTTTTACAATATCCTGTCTCTCTGTTTTTTTCTTTTATTGAATAATTACCATCGTTGTGAAAATATGGTCTATGGTCTCTAGGTAAAATTATCACACAGACGCAAACAGCAAAATCATTCTAATAATGTGCAACTGTCTTATTTCTAGTAAAACTGAATACCCTTTCCCCTCAATGATCTGCACACTTCCCTCCATTCTTACATCTACTCAAGAAAAATTGATTTTGCTCTTGTCCAAAAGTTCAAGGTAGCCAAATGAAATCCTACAACCCCATTCTATTTCACCCATCTTCACTGTCATGTGACCAGGTGAATCCTCTCTCCCTCAATTGCTTCTTTTTCCAACTCTGAGACTTCACACTTCTGAAAAGTTCCATCCTTTCTCTTTGCCATTCTTCCTACTAGGATTCAATAGATTGTTATCAGAAGGCCTCTGAACATTACTCTTTATCTTAACCCTCATGCTCTTTCTTGAATAACTTATTTGATGCCTTGACTCCCAACACTCATCAAACCATAGAGATGTGCTCATTCAGGTCTCTCATTCTAATTAGACATTGACTTGGATCTCATAGACTGTCCAAACAGTCTTATTTCTCAACTAAGTCTTAATTTTTTTCTTTCCACCTGTCAAAATATCCCTTTCCAAATCTTCTTCAGTTCAACTGATGGTATCACATTTTGTCATTTGTCAGATCACAGCCTCTCATTATTTTCCATGACATTTAAATAAAATCTCAAATTCTTATTAGGCAAGCCCAGGCTCCTCAAAATATAGGCTACGATTTCCCCTGCTTATTAAGCTTTAGCTATATTTGCACACTCATGACTTAATATCACCAGTTGACCATATCGTTTTACAACAGCTGTGCTTTGGTTCTTCAACATTCAGTTGAGCATCCCCGCAGCAGGACTGTTTTGACATTTTTTAAACTACCTCCCCTAGTTTTTGTATGCTCACACTCATACTTCCATTTGTAGCACCTTTATTTATTTAAAATTGTACTTATTTTGGTACTACTAAAAATTGTATTTATTTACTTTATGCTCTGCTTGTATGTCTAGTCATCATGTGTGTCTAGTGTCTCAGCAGGCTAAGAAAGGGCATTGTATTCCCTGGGACTAGAGTTACAGATGTTTATGAGTCACCACCATATGGGAGCTGAGGACAGAGCCAGCATCATCTGGAAGAGAAGCCAGTGCTCTTAACTGCGGATCTGTCTTCTCACCTTCAGTGATGTTTTTATATCAAACATTTTTAATACTTAAAACATCTATGTCTAAGGCCTTAATTGTCTCAAGTATATATATGCTCATCAAGAGTTGGCAGCTAAACAAAAATATAAATACATTTGGAAATTAGTTAATATTAATTCAACTCTATAGAAAAGAAAGCATTCTGCCTAAAACTTTTATTATTAGCCTACTTCATTTTCACTTCTTCATCTGTCAGAAAGTCAAATTACAAGATATTAGGCACAATTTTTTTTTTTTAAGAAACTACCATAGAAATTCGTATGATGTAAAACACAATGAGAGACAAAAAAAAGAAAAACCATTCTGAAGTCAGTGCTCAACATAGAATTGAAATGTGTCTGTGATGAGTCATTATAGCAAGAGGAATATTTTGTTACTAGATACAGAGGGCATACAACCTATATTATTATAAGAATTATTGCAATAATCCTATGAAACCTTCTATAGACCAAAATACTGTTGCATACTAACTTATCATCTTGTTTATTTAAAAATTTGTTACTCTTCATAAAGAGTTACCACTTATATTTTGTTACTATAGCAGTCTGAAGTAAAATTTGATAATTAAAAATAACCTATCAACCATCATTCCTAATCAGCACTGTTACCCCTGACCTCAAATAAAAGAGAATGACTTAGAAATAGGGTCATTGGATGGGCTGTGGACTGTATAAATTGATGACTTATAAAGCTAGAACTAACACATATTGGTCTTTGTAGTGTACTCAACCACATTCCAAGAATATTAGTGATAACAAAGTGAGCATGACTGGCCCTAAGAACGAAGCTCAGTGATCAACATGAACAAAACCAGTCAAGGTAAGAGATGGAGAATATTTCCTCTGAGGGAAGGAAGATTTGATAAAAACTTCAGGGGTTAACAGAGGTTAGATATAGAAAAGGAAGGAAGTCCAGAGTTTAAAAATTCATTGCCCAACTCAGCTAAGTCCTTTTTAGCCATTTCAAATAATTATTAATTATTATACTAGAAGAAGTTGAAACTTTTATTTTCCCTTCTCTAATTCTTTGTTCTTTCCATGCTTGAATGCTGCTTTCTTCCTCTCCATTGTTTTTTAAGTTCTCCATGATACTTTCCCAGACATCTCCATCCACTGAACAGCTCAGGCTTTGAATAATTATCCCCATTACGATATGTACTTCTTACTTCTCCTTTAATTACAGAGTGCTATGTTTAAATTTCCTAGTGGTATTTGTTCTGTCTATCTAAACAGATTACTAGATCTTTAAAGACAGAGATTATGTTGTATACTTTTTGATTATATATATATATATATATATATTTAGTGCATTTTATGAACTCATATATATATGAATTCATAAAATGCACTAAATATATAACTTACCAAAAATATTTCTAAAGGAAAAAAGAAAGAAAGCATATAATTAAACAAGTCCAATATTCAGATGATTTTACATTCACTGGGCATTTAGTAAAAAAGTTGTTAGGGAGAGCTGAGAACAAAGTGGGACTATATTAAAAGCAAGAACAGAATGAAGGCATTTATTATTCCAACTGAAATAGGGGTTTAAAGCTTCAAAGGGAGCTGCCTGGTTTGAAATCAAAATGGGAAGGCTTGTAATAAAGGAATATCTTATCAAGTACAGCATGTGTTTTATGTGTAAAATCAAATTTGAGTTGACATAACTAATTCATATCCATGATAATTTTTTCTTATCTCTATAAATTTTGGAAAAGCAAGTACTTCAATGAATTCCACTTAGTTTCATTTCTAGCTGCGGAAATCTGTACCCAGGTTAAAAGAAAGCACATTAGTCATGAACATGACTTTAAGCTCTGTGTAGCCTCTGGAAGCATGTATTACTTTAAAGCATAGGAGAACCCGCAAAGTTATGCCTGGGGTGTTTCTACAAATGGCATAAGTAGTGCTGTAGAACATCTTAGAGCACTCAAATGATTCCTTCAAAATACCATCTTAATGAAACTTAAACTCTTATTTACCTACAAGTCATTCCTTCCACCTAGAAAAATCACACACACACACACACACACACACACACACACACAAGAACACACATACACACAGAGATATTTCAAGTAAATCAACTTTCAAACTACCTAAAAGAAAACACATAGAATTAATCTTTCAAAAACCATTCTAAAATGATATACCAAATTATTAAGAAACAACTGAATTTTTAAATTAAAAATCTAGAACAATATGACAATGAAGATCTCAAACTTTGCTCTTTTTCTCTTACTCTCTTACTTTCCTACCCTCTTCGCCCTCTGTCCCTTATCTTCTCATTCCCCTCTTCCTCTCTTTCCATGTGCTCATGTCCAGCTTCTATTCTTCTACTTTCTCTCTCTCTCTCTCTCTCTCTCTCTCTCCATCTCTCCCTCTCTGTCTTTCTCTATCTTTATTCCCCCCTCAGCTCCCCTCCCCATGCCCTAAATAAACTCTAATCCATACTATTAAAAAAAGATTTCAAGCTTCAGGTCCTCAAGAATGGAAAAACAGTTTTAATGAGCAGTTATTTCATTCACACACTCTGCTGTTGAGGCTTTAAGGATTGAATGCTTTAGAAGGCTGGGCCTTGAATACTTTCTTCAGAAGGAAATAGAAGGGAAGGGTGATAGGGCGTAAAAGAGGGAGAGGAAAGAGAAATAAAACACATGTCCATCTCTTAATAGAAATAAAAGAAAAATATTTTGGAATATTATCTGGCTACCATCAACACACTGCTTGCTGAAAAGGGAAGAAACACAGAGATCACAGTTACAGTAGGACAATATGCTTCAAAAGGCACTGTAGCTTTGAAAATACATGGTTACTACTTTATTGAAAAGCCACAAACTCTAGGCAGACATTCTAATTACTTCATTAGTCTAGCATGGTTGTGAAGGAGGGGCTCCTAAGGCCCTAAACCTAACTGAGGAGCTATTGGATAATTGCTAGGAGAGGGAGAATTACTCTTCTCTGGGGTTATGGCCACTCTGGGATAGGCTGCCCATGCTGGCTACAGATGCAGTATCATCTACACATCTATGGATAATACTCATTTGACTTAGTAAATTAGTATCAGCAATCAGAAAGTAGACACAAATTAGAAAAAAGTACTCATTGGGAACCCAGTGACGTGGTGGAGAGAAGTAGGGCTAGATATCATCATGTTTCATCAAAATCATCTGTGAAATTATCAAAGGCTTTAAAAAAGCCAATTTGATTTAAGTAATATGCTGTCACTTGTCTGTGCAGTTCCAGGCTGAAATTTTCAGAGCATCCATTTTAGAGCAGTTCATTGGCAACACTGTCTGAGGGATTGGTTGCTACACACTTACTTCACAAGAGCTGCCACTGTACCCGGGTGGACACTGACAAACTTCCACAGCAGTTGCGATACTTCTATCTGTAGGATAGTGGACAGCAGATTCAAGATTGACAGAGCTCAGCCTGGGAAGAGAGGAATTACATAGTAAGTATAGAATCTATGAGGTGCTTTGAAACCAGATGGATGGTGATATATGAATATCCATAACAATGTAAATATGAAGCAGTTATCTATGTTGAAAAAGAATGCTTCTGTAACTTGAAGCTTCCATCTTCCATTATAGAATCAATATTGACTACCAATGAACTCTGCATCCATGGATTCATCCAGTGTAGGCTGAAAATATTTGGAAAAAACACTTGTATTTGTACTGAACATTTACAGACTTTTTTTTTGGTCAAATTATGCAAGCTTTATTTTCTTTTAAAATTATCTTTAATCTTTTAAAATATTCTTTATCATTATTTCCTCAATAATATGTCAATATCTATTTATATAGCACTAGTCTTATAGTAGGTCTTATATATAATGTAGCAATAATTTATGGCTATGATTTAAATTTAACACATCCTATCTGGCTTCACATGGAAAATTGATCCCCCACTACTGGTAGTGTTTTGGGATGACTGTGGGGTCTTCTGACATTGGCAAGAGATAACCAATGTAAAGCCACAGACTTTGTTCTTGAAGATTATAGTTCAACCCTGTTTCTGCCTCATGATATTTCTGCTTCCCAACCCATTGAGATGCAACAAACTATACTATATGAAAATGTCTTCAAAACACTTATGTGTTTGAACATACTATTTAGATGATGGTGCTGCTTTGAAAGGCTATAGAATCTTTGGATATTGAGTAACTGGCAGAGAACTATACAGGTATCTTTTGAGGATTATAGTTCATCTGTGCTTCTAATCAAGCTTTTTCTGCTTCTTAGTCTTTGGAGATATAATACACTTATTCTTTAGTTGCTGTCTCCATCAACTTCAACCATGAACCAAAAAATGTTTTTCCCCTCTTCAGTTGTTACAGTCAGGAATGCCATCACAGTGATAAGGAAGCTCTTTAATTCATTTTAACTTTCTACAGTATAATCGAAATATGTATTTAGAAAAAATTCCTAAGGCAAAGAAACAGAAATTATTCAAATGGTCAATAAAGAGGTCAAATTATTCTACTTGAAGACTACATGGCAGTTGCTATAAGTACCATGTATATGTACATGAATAACTATATAGTTATATATCAAGAAAAACTTAAAGGCATTATATAGAAAAAATCAGCATTTGAAATTTAGGAGAATTTTGTACACTACCAACAACATTGCTTAGAAAGAAATTAGAAAATTAATTCAATTCTAAAAGTATCATGTAATAAATTAACCCAGCAAATAAGTGCTTTTAGAATGAAAATTAGAACAACAGTGACAGAAATTGAAGAGGAAACAAGACGATATCTAGAGTTCATGGATTGCAGCATCCAATATTACTGAAATGTCTGTAACATGCAAAGCCTACTAATACGTATTTAATGCAATTTCATTAAAATATTAATGGCATTCTTTATTGAGCTAAAAACAAAAGAGAATCAACAATTCTACAATTCAGAAGGAAATATTAGAGTCCTGTAACATAGAGAGCAAACTTCAGCAACTCTGGATGCACCACAGTAGCTGATTTCAAAATATTCTGTGAAGCCATAGTGACTTGATGATCAGAACAGTAACAAAAAATAAACATTCAGCCAATGAAATAGGAAAAGAGAGTACAAAAACACATACACAATGCATTTTTTAAAAGGTATCAAAAATCATACATTAGAGCAGGAGAGCTGGCCCTTCTGCTTGCTGGCTGGAGCATTGGGTGAGCTAGCAGGCACAGTTCTGGAGAGCTGGCCCTTGTGGTGCTGTATAGGAGAGTTGGCCGGCTAACCATCTGAGCTTCTACTCAGGCCAAGATCTGAGTTGGCCCACCATAATATCATTATAACCTCATCTATCAACTGCTGGAGCACGTGGAAGGGACTGTCCTACAGATCCGAAGCTTTAAGATCTCCAGAACAGGAGGCAACATCAGGAAAACCAAAAGAAGCCTTGGTAAGAATCCAGTATTGATGGTGTAACAGGGCAAAAGGCCTTGAGCCAGACCAACGACTCATTGCAATGAACATTTGCAAACAAAGATCTGTGGACAAAAGGTTATGCTGTGGGACATACTGTGACACACTATACACACTATAGCTTCCATGATGAAATATTTTTGATGCTTTGTTTGTTTTTAAAGTTTGGTTTTTGATTTTTGTTGGGGAGGTTGCAAGGACATAGGGCAGATTTTAAGATGCAGGAGATAAGTGGGAGTGGGATTGGGGTGCATTATGTGAAACTAACAAAGAACAATAAAAGCTAAAATAAAAGCTAAAATATAAAAATGACAACACCTTTAACAGTGCAGAGAAATCTGTATGCAGATGATCAAACCTGAACTCTATACCCTTCTCTATGCAAAACTAAACAAAACAAACAGCAAGAAACAAAAAATAACAATCACAAAAAAGGCAAAATGGATCAAATTCCTAAATGTAAGAAATTATGAAACTAGTGGAAGATACTCCAGGTTGATATGAGTTACGTAGCAAAACCCAATATCGAAAAGAAGAAAAAAAAGAGTTAAGAGATTATTCCGTTTAAATAAAAAAAATTGGCAAATAACAAGATCATCAAATAAAAGTCCTAGTATCATATGTGATGTAGCTCTCTGTAAGCTATGTGTGCAAAGAGGCCCAGAGTATGCCAAAAGTAAAGACTATTGTTAATGTCCTTGATTGCCCACTAAAATTAGAACATAAAACCATATTGCTTAAGACACCACTATTGGGTTCCTTATCCTATTGGGTTTTAGGATACTTAGAAATCAGGTCGGATCTGAGCTAAAATTTTCCCTTCTGACTATTTTTCACAGCTCTGAATGCTGTTATTCAATTTGTTTGAAAGAAAAAGCCATCAATAATTCTACTAAGCTGTGGAACCCCATGAAGTACAGTAATGACCTAGCAGGAGAAATGTCTTCCAGCATAATAGTGACATGTTATGGGGGTAACCAGTAATTAAACACATTTTGATTGGATTATGACCAAAATGTCATGGCTGGGAGATCATACATCCTAGAGTTGAACTAACTACTACTATTTTGCTAAATGGTCATGTTTTCAATTTGCCTTCTAAGTATTGATGGTTATACCCAGGGATTAGTGTTTCTCTCAACCTTCATCAAAGACGTTTCTTTTTGTAGTGGATATTGGTCAATACAGAGACTCAAACACAGTAAAACTGATGAATTAGCAACAGTGGAGTGTTCCTATATAGGGCAGTGCTCTTTCCCAGGCTCAGGAATATTATGAAAGAGGGCTGAAAGATATAAACCAAAGGATGCGGAGGCATGTTGTGATTTCTTTACTTGCTGCTATGAATAGAGCAGCTATAAACATCAATATGCATGTATTTCTAGGGTAGCATGAAGAATGCTATGGTTATGTGCTGGTTGAATAGTATAGCTGAATCATACAGCCATGCTGTTTCTAATGTTTTTAAAGTCCCACATGGATTTCCACAGTGGCTATACCAGCTTACCCTCCCACTAACTATAAATAAAGGCTCCTCATTCCCAAATTCACACTCACATTTGCTGTCATTTGTTTTCTTGATGGTAGTTGATCCTAGTGAAATAAGATGAAATCTAAAGCAGTTTCAATGTCTGTTTCCATGCTGGTTACAGATAGTGAATACATTTTAAACTGTCTATTGGCCATTTGTGTTTCTTTGAGAACGATCTGTTTAGCACATTGGTGTAATTATTAGTTGAAAGTTACATCCTTTCTTTCTTTCTTTTTTTTTTTTTGTTGCTGTTCACTTTTTCCCTTCCTGTTATCTGATTAGACCATTGGAATATGTATTAATTTCTATATAATCCTTGAAGCAGAAAAGGAAATTTAATTGAGTCTTTTAAATAGGTAGACGGGTGGAATCTTTCTGGGCAGTTAGTGACATCTGGAACATTTAAGTGCATATCTACACAGTCAACACTGTTTTTGAGTTCCTTCTTTGAACTTCTTGGTGATAGGAGTTAGATTGACAGGCAGTCTTTATGGTGTTTCTATCCAGAAGTTACTTAAAAAAATCACAAAGTGGAGTTTTTGTTCACCAGGTAACCCTATACATGAAAGATATACTTTCATGGCATTTCCTTATTTCTTATTATTTACGAATCCATCCACAATATAAAATTAGTAAGTTTTTATTAGTTGAGCATTCCATAGACACATATAATGTATTTTGATCAAATACATTACACATTTCCTCCCTTTCAGCTCCTCCCCTATTTACCCAATCCTTTTCTTTTCTAAACAAACAAACAAACAAATAAACAAAAATAATCCTCAGTTCAATAATCCTTTAGTGCTGCCTATACATGCTCAAGGGTAGGGGCATCCACCAGTGCATGTATAATTTCTATAAGGTTTTATTCCTGAAGAAAATCTCTCTTTCTGTCTCTGTCTCTTTCCATCTCTCCATCTTTTCCTTCTTACCTTCATTCTTCTGTGAATTTTCAATAATTCCATAGTTAAGGGTAGAACTTCATGACCTCATCTCTCATTTTAAAGGGTACAATTATGTCAATTAGGACATTCACAATATTACACAGCAGCCACTTCTATCTAGATCTGTGGTTTTCAACCTTTCTAATTTTGTGGCCCCTTAATACAGTTAATTCTTTATGTTCTGGTGACCTCAGCCATAAAATTATTTTAGTTGCTACATAATAACTATAATTTTGCTACTTTATGAATAGTAATGCAAATATCTGATATGGATATGGTCTTAGGTGAACCTTATGAACTTTTGATAAATACATGGATGGATAGTTGAATGGATTACGGAATGAATGGATGGTTGGATAAATGGTAAGCATATTCAGGATTAATTAAAATAAACATAAGTTAGTAGGTGAATGGAATACAGTTACATTACATGTGATGTCCAAAACAGTCAATGATAACAGGTCCTTCCACATTTCAAAAAGCAAAAATAAAAAGCAGTAAGTAAAATTTAAGCTATGTGTTTGATCTGACACAGACAACAAATGTGGAAAAGTTAGTTTGGACTTACAACCAGAGGCCAGAAATGTCCTTAATATATCATGGTCTAGCTGCCAAGAATTAATGTACTATCAAATAATAGGCCTGTAATTCTGATCATTAAGAATCAAATGGTTTCACTGTTGATAAATTAGTTGATTACCATATAAAAGAGCCACAACTTACTAACTAGCAGTTTGATTTATAAAGACAGATATGTTTCAGGACTTTCATTATAAAAATTGATACAGAAACCCCAAAGAAAGGACATGTAGAAGAATGATCATTTGAGTTCTTTAAGAAACCATTTAAAAATGAAGATACAAAACAAAAAATATTTTCAGTGCACTGCCAAGTCTCCTTTGTCTTTTGAACAGCAGATGTTCGTCTCCTTAATCTGTGTAACCATTCTGAGCTGTGCGAAATTTCAACACTCAACCATCTTTCCCTGTAATATTCTACATTAGTATTCACTGAGCAATCCCAATGTTCATTAAGTTCTGCTGTTCGTTAAATGGGATTTTAATGCGTTTAACAGTTTTAACTGTTACCCAGGAAGAAGACTGCAGTTTATTTCTCCCCCTCTCAATATGGTCATTTGCTTTTCTTGATACCAGGCTACATTCATTTAAATACAAAGTGTTGGCAGCAATAAAGTTCTGAACACTGAAAATGTGTGAACTCTTAAAATGTTGTCAAAGAAGTCAAGTGCCTGAGTTGATTCTCCTTATGATGACTTGAAAATACAGATAGGATGATGGATGGAGAGAGGAGACATGACTACAAAAGTCACTGTGGAAAATACTTGAGTTGCATCAGACAATGTCCTGTTAATATATTTCTGTTTGATTAAACTTCTTAACAAAGTTGACTAAGTCCTGGTAAAACTAAAATTACTGAAACAAAATGAAGTGCTGGTACACTTGCCTTTTCTTTTTACTCACATTTTGCTTATTCAAATACTTTCATTTTATTCAACTTAAAAATTTAACATAGGATTAATCAACATAGGAATATTCTTAGTAAAGATTTAGTAAAAGATTGCTAGTAAAATATTTTATTCTGTTTGCAGCTGTTAAAGCCTAAGGCAGTGAGTCAGCACAAGCCTCAAAACTGAGCCTGACTATGTAGGCTATTGATACCAGCACTTGGAATACTAAAGGCAAGAACAAGGCCAGTTCAAGGCCTGCTTGAGCTACAGGGGGAAGTGCAGAGCCACCCAGGACAACTCAGTAAGACTATGCTTCAAATACAGAATAAGAAGAGATCTGTGGTTTTAGTTCAGTGTAGAAAGGCTAGATTAACATTGGTAAGGCCAAGATTAACCAATACCACAAGCAAGTCTGGCTACTATCCTTTGGGGATAGTAGGATTTTACAAAGTCCTCTTATTAGAGGTAACTGATCATTTCTACCTCATTTCTTCTAAAGAGGCAACAGAATGATTTAGTGGTCTAAAGGGGCTTCTGGGACAGTAGAATTCCTCAACTTCAAACACTGTGTGTGTGTGTGTGTGTGTGTGTGTGTGTGGTATGTGGTGTATGTGGTGTGTGATATGTGTGTGGTATGTATGCAGTGTGAGATGTGTGTGTTATCAAGTGCTTTAACTGAGTTGTTGTAATAACATGAACTATAGATAAGATAAAATTGTGTATGTACATGTGCTATGTGTGTCAGGTAAGTCTATACATTGAGTGTGTTTGTGTGGGAGAGGTCTGTGTGTTTGGGAGTGTGTGGTATATTTCTGTGTATGTGGGGGGGCACATGTTTGTGTATGGTGCATGTGGTTTCTGTGTATGTAATCTGCTTATATGTGCCAAAAGCATGCATGTGAACATGCATGAGGCCGTTGGGTATCTCCTGCAATGGTTCCTCGCCTCATTTTTAAAAACATGATTTCTCATACTCTATACCTTCAGTACACTAGTTGAGCTAGACTGACTGTTCAGTGCCTCATTGGTATTTGCTTATCTTCACCTCCAGGGTCCTGGGATTACAGTTGAGAGTTGCTGCTATGGCTATAAATTCTAGTCCTCGTGCTAGTGCGCCAAAGCAGAGCATTTACTAAGCAATCTGATCTCCTCAGTCCTTCTCCAGATATTTGGATCTATGTCAAGTAGAAGAAATAAATGAGAGACACTGATGCTACTACAGGCATTTCTAAAAACATAAAATGCCAGTGTAAGATTTCACCTCCTTTTCCTTAGCCAGTCAAGGACACAAAGTATTTACTCATTTTGCAGTGTCGATTATATTATTATAAATATATGCATCTTGCTTCTATTCTGGGTTATTCTTTCTTTGAGTTCATTGCTCCACATTGCATCCAACATATACTGCTAAATCAGATGCAATGCATGTGTTGTTTCCTCTCCTCATCTTCAGTCCAGAAGTTCAGATATTGCTTCTGCCAGTTTACAAGGCTGAGCACTGAGATTTAGACAGATACACATGTGAGATGCTCAGTATGTATTTGCAGACAGAATGAGTTGAGTCTAATATTTACAGACAAGCATTAAAGACTCTGGGATGAAATGCCTGTGGGCTTAAGCCCTGGCTCTACCTCTCATTAACAGTAGGATGAAAAGTGTGTTCTTTAAATATTTTTAAATCCTAGGGTCCTTGTCAACATATTTCTTTAAAATATGGACACCTGGATAGTTCATTTCAAACGTAGAGACAAAGTATGTACTCATCAACTCCATGTCTCTGATTATCAGATGATTTTGCTCTTGAGGATTTTCCTAGACAATTTATAGTACAAACTCTATTAAATCCTACTCAATACAAAACTCCAAAATTCACTATGAAATTGGTATAAAAACATCTTGGTTTTTAAAAGGTTTAAAAGGGCGAGTTCAAAGTATACAATATACCTGGATAAAATTATCTATGAAGCACATCAACATGTATAACTGTTATATGTCAGATAATAATGTTTTCAAGTAGTGCTGGAGAGATGGCTCATCAGTTAAGAGGCACTGGCTGGTCTGCCAGAAGATGTAGGTTTGATTCCTAGCACCTACAAAGCAGCTCACATCTGCCCGGATCTCCAGCTCCAGGTGAACCTACTCCTTCTTCTGGCTTCTAAGGCACCAGATGTTCAAATGGTGCTTCAAGATACAAACAGGCAAAGCAACAGTATAATAAAATAAATAAATATCTTAAATGTGTCTTTTTAAAAATTCTGTATTTGTTTGCATTCAGTGAATGAATTTGAAGTGTATTTTGAAAAGGTCACAATGGACTTCATTCTGCCATGGTAGCTACTTCAAATTCTGATAGCTGATCCAGGCCTGTAGGAGGATTTCTAAAAATCAACCTTTCTTCAGTAACTAGAAGATTTAAAAATCCAGGGTCCTGACCTCCATGTCCTGTTGGAATTTCAGGTTGTTTATTTTCTGGTTGCTGAATAAACTCTAGGAAGTCTTACATTGGCAGTTCAATGCTCCTGTTCAGGGAAGATGCAAATTACATTGGTTCTCATTGCTTTGGCCACACCACGTCCTCTGCTCTCAGGAGTCAAGGGAAATGCAATAATCTCCAAAGGAGTAGAATTTGGTGAACTATAATAATGCCTTTTGTATGGGCAGAAGGAAGACAATTCGTGAAGAGTTCTGTGCCTTATAGGTACTTAGGAAATATTTTGCTTAAGTTAATTGTCGAGGATGTTACTAAAGCCAAGATTTGGATAACATAAAGGAGAAATACATGCAAGTACTTCATTTATCTTACTTTTTAAAATTTTGGTGTGGTGTGGTGTGGTGTGGTGTGTGTGTGTGTGTGTGTGTGTGTGTGTGTGTGTGCAAGAATATGTGTATGAATGAGTATGCATATTGAGCCAGAAGTTGATACTGGATGTCTTCCTGGATAGACATCTACTTCATATACTGAGACAAGGTCTTCCACTTAAATCTGGAATTCATCAATTTGTCTAGTCTAGCTTGCTTTAGGGAACAACCCTCTGACTCCACTGCTTAAGTAATAGGATTCCAGGCAAGTTATCATGCTCACTTGAGATTTATGAGGAAGCTAGGTATCCAGAGTTGTACCGACGGCTTGTGTGCCAAGCCACTGTTCCATGACTTTATGCTACCTTCTAAAAAAAATAATGTATATTTATGTTTTCTATTCACCTTACTAAATTAGATCGTAGAGATTATCATTAGCCACACTGAGTGAGTCTTTCAGCATTCTGGATAAGCATGGCAGTAAACACTCAGTTGTGGATATGGCAGAATATTTCATATGCTGGATGTCCTCAAGCCTAAATGATATTTATAGAAAGTATATTCACCTGGAATGAGATTGGTCAGATATAAATACTTCATATGTGTGAGCTGATTTTCTGTTAGAAAAGTATTTCAGCAATTCTCTAATTCAATTCCCAAAGTGACCTTCTGAAGTTGGTGAGGCAATTGTCTTCCTTGTTTCAGAAATGAACTGACTGGAGCACAAAGAGGTCAAAACCATATTCATGTTTACAACTATTAAATAGTTGTGTCGGAAACAGAAGTCAAAATCCTTGACCCACAGCTCAGTTTCCTATCCAATTCCACCTTACCGTGTAACTGGCAAACCTAAGCCCATTTTGCTGAGACAACTACCCTTAAGTAAGTCTAAATATGAATTGTTGTTGCAATATCTTCAATTTCCTTTGCTTGCACACAAACGGTATACCAACTCAGAAGCCTACTGTGCAACACAAGTTGAAATCAATTCAAGCAGTGTTTTACAAATATGTTTCAATCTATTGGTATATCAGAGATAAATAAAATATGGCAAGCTCACTGATTCAGGATTCATGCTAACTTTCAGCTCTCCTAGAATGAGCTGGGGCTTCAGGCTGACTATATATCCACTTCTTGGACCACAGCATTTCAGTAATAAGGGTGGCAAAAATCAGTCACCTGCTTAAAGAGCTGCTAAGTCTATCCACACAGCCATACTCCTTGACCACATTCATAAGTTCAGAGAGAACCCCAGAAGGATTTAAATGAAACCAATGCTTTCAAGATGGGTAGACTTTAAAATTGTCTGACATAAATCAGGAGGAAATGTCTTTGAATTAACTAGTCTGAGAAACAATGCGACAATAAGCCCTCCAGCCACTTTTGGTCAATTTGGTTGTCATTCACTTTGAAAGCTGGAGGACTCATTTCTTTATACTGTTTAAACATCATGACAATCACTATTTACTAAACGGGGAAAAACATAATTAATTCCTAAGTGCTGCCTCTCATCTTTATAGCACTTTAACTCAGCTTCTAGCAGAATTGCCTATGCAAAGGAGGTACATTGTTTGGCAATGATTTTGTTTATGAATCTGCAGTCCCTCCTTCGGGAAATGGTAATGATGATTGGAATTTGCTGAAATATTACAAGTGAAAGACAAACTCAGCAGCACTAGCAAATAATTGTGGTAGAATCTGTTACGGAAAAATCTAGAGTAGGAGCTACGGCTTTGAATAAAGGTATACCAGTTTTTCATGTGGCATCAAACTTAGTCTTCTAACTTAATCTGATAGAGAATGAAGGAGCAATGATATTTTGTGTTACTAATTGGATTTAAAAAATAGGAAAAACATATTCCAATACATATGAAATAAAATTTATCAGACAGGATGCCATTGTTTCTAAATTAGAAACATGGGAGATTTTAGTCAGACATTGGAGAGCAATTTGGCTTAAGCCGTGGTTCTTTCTTTATAGTAAAATATATGGATACTGAGAAGAAAATAGCCTTTTTAAAATGTCCAAATTAACTATCATTTTAACCACACCTCTGAGGGATGAAATAGATATTGTTATAAGCTTTATTGAACATAAAATTATGGTTTCACAAATACCAATACATCGCCAAGATCAACAGAGCTTACTTAAACTTCTAAATCTCCTACTCTTTCCTATCACAGTGCCACAGTGTTTTATGAGGAGATGTGTAATTATGTAAGTACAGAGGCCTGTATGTCTTATTATATACTATTGATACTATTGGGAATAAGTTAATTGATAAATAGAAAAAATATTTTGCAAACCACTTTCTGAATATGTAATCATATATCTTCAGTATTTCACAATCTGAGATGCCATTTAAAATACTGTCCTTTTGCCTGTCAATTGGGGAGTCATTAAAAATTATAGAGGATTTATTAGTATTAAAAGTTCAATACATTGTTTTCAACATTTAAAATTTAAAGGTTGTATATAATTACCTCATAGAAACCAGAACTTATGCTTTTTTTTCCATAAAGCCACAAACCTAGCCCTTTTAAAATGTGCTTTTCTGGCATATCTTTGTTTGCCTTAGATACACATATGACTCTGGGAGGTGGAATTCTAGATCTTACCTGAAGATGGCGTCCATCCCTAAGTTGTAAGTGATTTGCATGAGGACTTTCTCTAAATTTGCTAGCACAATCATGAAATCTTTTCTACTGACTGGCAAATTTGTTCCATGTATGGTAAAGGACTCTTCTTTGAGTGATAACTCCTCAACATGTTCTTCAGAAGGCTCTAAGTACACCTCCTTATAGGCTGTGCTGATTCTCAAGTTATTTCCCTAAAGAGGAAGAAAGAAAGTATATGTAGAGAAAATTGCAAGAAAGGTACACAAATTAGAAAGACCCTTTAAATTTTGATTCTCTATTCAAGATTATCCTTATGAGGGCTCTAACTTAAGGTCAGTTTCCTCTATCATTCAGCATATTTCTGGTGCATATGAAGCAAAGACTAAGCAAGGTGAAGATCACCCTTCATCTCCATTACAAAGTCTACCATTATAATTTTGTATATACTCACATTCTCTATTAACTGAAGTAATATACACTCATATGTGTATGTCATTACAAACAGTTTTGCTTCATACAAGCATGAAAGTATCATATATTTATGGCAGAGATAAGAATTAGAGAAAATTAGGGAGAGAACTTTCTTTTTATTTTTTTATTTTATTTTTTCATACTTTATTTACATTTCAAATGTTTCCCCATTTCCAGATCTCCCCTTTGGAACCAACATGCATATAAAAAGATTTCTGACTTCTACAGAAGGAAAGATCTGCACACTAATGTTCAAAATAGGACAGCACCCTCATGATAAGAATCATTTACATTTAATGAGGGCATTCAAATAACTGTTTTCCTCTCAATCGTCATGCATAAGAGAACTTTTATCTTCAAAGAATCACAAGATACACATGTGGTTGTATGTTTATATGAAGTCTAAATCACTTTATTCAATTCTGAAAGAAATTCACTCTGAGAGGGTAATATTGCCATTCTAACACTGACCCAAAAGCAAAGAAGGCTCTTGACAAGAACAGAGCCTGAAGCTCATTCAGCACCTTCTATTTGGAAGCACCACCCCACATTCATGTGTGTGTCTATGGGTACATATGTGACTATAGAAAGTATTACCATAGTGCTAGGAAGTAAAATTCTAAGCATGTTACTATAGTAGCGTTTGGAACCATGAAGGTCCATGGCCTTTTAGTCCCAAAGGCAGCTTATCTTGGATCTTTTCTTCTTAAAGTAAGATTTTGAAGTCAGGAGTTGCCAACAGCTCAACAAGTAAGTTACCTTCCCCCTTTACTTTTGACACTGAAGCAAAAAGCAAACAATAGAATCTATAATAAAATATGTTGCATAAGTCAGTACTGACCTAAACACATGGATCATACAAGCTTATCAGGATGAAAATATGATCATGTTTTAACTTTATTTCTTAATAGTATCTCCTTCTTCATTAGAACTCATTGATTTTTATTTTCTTGACATGTTTCAGATTAAAACATTTGCATGGCATGAAACTATAAGGTGTATTTTCTTTCACACTGTGTAAATATATGTCAGCCACCTTGTATAGTAAGCAGTGTGAATGACCGAAGGTAAATAAAGTTAGCATATGTTTGCAAAGTGATATGTTTATCTTCCTACCTCTAAGATAATCATCAACTGAAGGATTTTTTCTATATCATCTTCTTCTTCAAGGTCATATGAGATGGTAAATGACAATTGTCCTCCAACAGCTGGAAGCTGGAAGAGAAGAGATGCATGATAATTTCAGCGAGGAGATTTTTTTGAATAATCTTTTATATACTACCTTAAAATCATTTTATTGTTCTAGGGGACAACACTTGGAGAAGCAGCAATCACCAGAGTTCAAGTGGAGAGGACAGACATTTCAGTAGGAGTAACCTTTCTATGAACCTTTGCTCTTCAACAGCAAGCTTGACATAAATATAAACCCATGTACTATTTTGCGAGTAATGCAGGCATGATGAAGTAAGCTAGGTTCTAATCATAGACTCCTCTGTTATTTTCTTTGCCTGTAGTTCTAGTTTCAGAATCCTCAAACAGAGAAGGATCAGGGGACAGTTTCTATGCATCCCTAGGATTACTTACATTCTGTGACTCTGAACGGATTCAACAAAGATATTCTGCCATTTGAAAGACACTTTACCAAGCCCATGAGCTAAGTGGATAAACATTATTGGTCAAAGAAAAATAATGTTTAGCTGCAAATTTACATGCAAATTTAATCAGAATTGCCTGATGTCTACTTTTGCCTATGTAATCAAATAAGCTATTTCAAACAAACGTTATTACCCCCCTTTCATTAAGCAACCTTCACTCCTTCTAACGTCTGCTTGATGCCTACATATTCTGACACTGACATTAACCTTGTAAAAATATATTTTTTAATGGAATACAAGATCATTTTACAGGGCGGGAATCAAAATTAGTTCTGTGAGTGACAGACTCAATGCAAACGTGTCAGGCCTTTAGAAATTCTTTTCTGGCATTGTAAACAAAGACATTCCTAGAGCAAATCTGATGATTTGCATTCTGCTGCTTGCTTTGTGCTGATATACAGAGTCCTAGCTTCTCAGACCTGGGTTTTCCTTGTCCTTTCACGGCAGACCTTGACCAGAAGGCACTTCCTGGGAAGGCAGTGGATGGGGAAGAGGAGTCCTGATCTCTTGGAGTTATCCCATAGGGGCCACACAGAGCTTGCTATGGCTCATTACACAGGATTTTACATTGCAGCTCAGAATTGGCTTAGAAGAGCTCATTACATGGTACTCTAGAGGGAGCAAAATTCAGGAAATATTTATTCCTTTGTTCCACTGAGAAATGTGCTACTCTCTTGTCTTTCATATATGAAATAATAAATGTCTGCCTGGAATTATTATAAGTACTGGGGGATGAATCTGTATACCAAAGTTTTAGCTCTATTAGGATAAGCATCCGACATTTCACATAGCCAGCTTTCCAAACCAGTGATAAACTAGCAAGAGGCTAAAAAGGCTGCACTGATTTTTATTACTATCTTAAAGAAATCTGAATTATTTAGTGTTTTCTAAATTAATGAACAGATGCAGCAGGAGGTAGACATTAAAAATTCCAACATGGAATCTTTAATCTTGTCTGAGGTAACAGAGACCTTGGCATGAGAATTTTAGGTGACATGACTGAACTCAGAGCTGTATATTAAATGATTACCTAATATCATCTCAAATATTTAATATACTCACTTTCAGCTCTACTACCTGAATCTTTCTAGGAGTGAAACTTGATCATTTTTTAAACTTCCATTACTGGGTCAAGGCAAATGGTGCATTTTAATTTAGTAACTTTGTATGCAACCCAATAATGTTTTTACATTATTAAATAATTTTCAAATTAGAATGTTCTTGCTAGAGAATTTCTTATAGAATCCCTGTAGATTTTTAGCAGCTTAAATACTTTTCTGTTTGCCTGGTTAATGTCTCAACAGCCAAACCTCTAAGGAAAAACATTTTTTAATCCTTCTGAAGTACAGGAAAGCATCATTACAAAGCATCACATGTATTGGAGCAGAAGGGTCCTAGGACAGATACAGATGTGCCCAATAGTATTCACTGAATAGTTCAACAAAACATGATATCCCTGGAAAATGTGTACTGCATGTAGTTAATTTGCCATAATTTGGGGCTTTCTAAAATCCATTTATAAATCCTATCATTGGGGCTTCAAATTAGTTCATTTTCACAATTTTAATAAGCCTTGTTGTATATCAATAGAACATCTAATTTACTCCCATGATAAAGGAATGCTTTTTTGCTGTCTCTCCATGAGCTAGAGAGAGAAATGGGGCTTTCCCCAGGTAGAATTTGGGTACTTTCAGCTCACTTCCATGTGTTTATTGTATTTACTGGGTGGATTAGACTATCCCCACAAGAGATGAATCCTGTATGTCTTTTAAATACTAAGAAAAAGTAAATTAATTGAAAATATATCATTCTGTAAAATGTGATATTAAATTAGCTTTCTACTGTTTTCTCCATTTTTATTGGGATTTTTTTTCTACACAGAAACTCAGATAAAAAATAAAGAAGGAATTTACCACTTAAAGGACAAACAACCTTCTATTCCAGGATGTAGTTTAGGGCTAAATTCTACATTCTCCAGTCTCCCATTAAGAAAAAAACATCACAGAAAGCTCCTTCTCATGAGTATCTGCTTTACTTCTCCCTCCATGGGAAAGAAATAGCTTGTTTGCCAGGAACATTGTTGTTTCCATGCAAATGGGCCTCCTGTATAGCATACAAACATGGTACATACAGCACACTTAGTATTAAAGATGCAATCAATAGGAAAATTTTTTGCTAGTGAGTAAAAAATGCTGAAGCCAATGTATAAAATTTAGCTTTACTAAAGTATTGGGTATGGGCTGGTATTTGTGTTTACTGTACTAAGTTTCAAGAAATATAAGATGAGGGAGAGTGAGATGGGACACACTATTGAGGACATTGTACCTGGAGAGGAAATTCTTCTTAGGAACTAAGCTTTGGTTCTGTGTTGTCAGATCATCATCACTGTTATCCCAGTAAATGGATTGTTAAACCCAATATTTGCTTCTTCTTACCAGAGCAAATATTTCAAGAGGAATACAATGAAATGAAATAGCTAAAAGGCTCTATAATACTGAGCCAGATAAATTAAACATAACTGTCATTTTCTGTTTAGTACAGCAGACAGGAAAAGTGATTCATCTCTCTGGATTCTGAAGACTTAAGAGCCTAAAATTTTGAAACATTATTCTTTCCTCCTACAAAAGTGTTTACAGTGTGTGTGTGTGTTCAATGTTCAAGCTACTCACTGAACTGCAAAGTCCTGTGGTTGTCTTCTATACATTTATCACACTGAAAAATAAGTATTGTTTTGTTTTCCCTGGAGAGTATTAGAATAAAACAAGGCATACGGTATTAAGTTATAGAAGAAGCAAAATCAACAAAGGAGATTAAGATTTTGTTACCTTTGGCATATAGCTAATTAGCATATAGCAACCTAGGTGCTGAGGTTGCCAAAAAGAGATGATACATTCCGGAAGCATTGCTTTAGAAGGCAGTTTCTATAGGAAGAAAGCTGGATATTGCCATAGAATTCATGCTGCTATTGTATCACTGGGCATTTACAGTCATTGATGTCACTCACAGAGTTTGAAGCTAAGTAAGGGGAATGGCTACTTTTCTCTCTGATAGCCTACACAGCACCTTTCTAAACTATAAAAGCTAGCCACTGAACATTATCCAGATCAGTACCATCTTCCTTTCTCTAGTTTATGATTCATGTATGTGGTATATTCAGCAAACGAGTCTTAGCATCAGGTTCAGAAGGATTACTGAGAGAAAAGGCAGTGTCCAACTGGGCTTAGGAGTGTCTTGGGCTGAACCCATTGGTCATCAATGTAGAAAGATGTCTCTGTGTTGGAGATTTTATTTTCTAATGAGCAGGATCTAGTAGGTGCACTGTTATCCTATTATAGGGTAACTCCATTTAAATTCTTTTATGTATATGTGTGTATATATTTTAGGTCATTATCGATTTTAAAGGCCCCACAAAGCTAGAAATATTTCTACCACAAGATGTAGCTATACTGCTCTTGTGTATCTACCCAAACCACTCTGCTTCCTACTGCAGAGATAGAGGACTTGTCCATGCTCATTGCTGCTCTATTCACAATAACCACAAAATAGAAAACAGGCTATATATGTGGATATAAAATATATATATAATAAATATGTGTATTTACATAATGAAATATTATTCAGCTCTTATGATAAATAAAATCAAAAAACTCATAGGTGAGTGGATGAAATAGATAAAAGTGAGCATTCTGACAAAACCCAGACACAGAAAAACAAACATCATTTGTTTTCTCCCATATGTGGATGTTAGCTTTGAATCTTCAGATATGTGTTACTCATTTTGAATAACCACAGAGGTTATGAAAACAGTAGGAGGCTGTGGGGTGAACACTGGGCTTGCAAGGGAAGGAGGTAGAACAGGGTGATATAAAGGAGAATTAATCTAACTGAAAGGAAAATCAAATGGGGTGTGAGGTGGAAGAGTAGGTAAGGAGGAATGATGGGGAAGGATAATAGATGCTAACGGCTTTAAAGTATTAAAGTTTCTTAAAACGTGCACACATGTAAAAAGAAATGCTGAGATTTCTTAAGCATTTTTTCCCAGATATTTGCATTTTGTCTTTTGAGAACTTTGTGTTTTGGTCCCTTGGCCCAATGTTTAATTGAGATGCTTTCTTTCATGAGCTATATACTTTTGAGTTCTCTGTATGCTCTAGATACTAACCATCTGCTAGATGGATTGCTATGGGAATAACTTTCTCGTTGTATTTCAGGCCTTTTCAATGAGATGGATCCCATTACTGGCATGATTATCTGGGTTAAGAACATAAGATAAGATAAGTCATAGGCTATATGGCAGAACCTACTAGTATTATTTTACTAAATGGACACAGTATTAAAACAACTTCCAATGACTTATCTCTATACCTATAGGTTAGAGCATCTCACAATCCTCATCAGAAAAGCTTTTCCCACCAAGTAGATGGCAGTTAACACAGAGACCCACAACTAGTCGACATACAGATTGAAAATATGGAATGTTGAGCCATAATTAGGATATTTGTATTATGGCCTCTCTCCCCAAAATTTAGGGATCATTGTGGAAGAGGAGGCAGAGACATCTTAATCTCCAGATATGGTAGATAATGTCAAGGAAACTGTTTTCTGAGAGAACAGGGTAACTGCACATATAAAATCATATTTGGGAGCATGCATGATGCCTGTGCAAACCCAACCAGGTAAAAATCTCATCATGAAGATGTGAGAAGAGGTGAGGTGGGATGGGGAGAGGTGAGGTGAGAACCAAGTCCTGTGCCCAGATGAGGAACTTCTGGGAATTATCACCTGCTGGTAGAGGCACATTTGGTTTTCGTTAAGGGTTCTATTGATCAGTAGTATTTGACAACATTCTAGGACAGCCCCAATACCCAGGAGTGAACAGAAACTGGACTTAGTGTTCTCAGTTCTCTCTCTCTCTCTCTCTCTCTCTCTCTCTCTCTCTCTCTCTCTCTCCACAAGATTGTGGTTAGCAAAGTAGGGGTATTTTCTGAAGTATTAGGGTATGAACATGACACAAATACATTGAATACTTTTTAAAATAATTAATCAAGTATTATTTTAACGAGGAAGAAAGTTGGAGACAGTATTCTTCTTCTTCTTCTTCTTCTTCTTCTTCTTCTTCTTCTTCTTCTT